>VZTI01001113.1:491765-601148 GCA_013397865.1 Struthidea cinerea | reverse complement strand
CCGCGGCCGGGCCCGGGCCGTACCCGGGTGCCAGCGCAGCGCCAACCGGCGGTACGCCCGCTTCAGCTCCTCCTCGGCGGCGTCGCGCCTCACGCCCAGCACCTCGTAGTGGCACTTCATAGCGATGGCGGCGGCGGCGGCCGGCGGGGCGGGGACACTGGGACACCGGGCACCGCCGCCCCGCGCCGGGAGGATCGAGGCCGGCAGCGGGAGGAGCGAGGCGGGGAGGGGAGGGACCTGCGGCGCGGTGTCACCCGGCTGCCGGCAGCACGTTGGGGACGCTTCTCCCCGGCCCGCGGCCGGGCTTGGGCGCTGCAGTCACGCGGTGTCAGATTAAGGGAATGCCTTGTCCTGGAATTCACAGAATCAATGAGGGTGGAAAAGATCTCCGAGATCATCGAGTCCAGCCTGTGACCCAGCATCACCATGTCAACCAGACCATGGCACTGAGTGCCGCGTCCAGAGTTTTCTTAAACACCTTCAGGGATGGTGACTCCACCACCTCCCTGGGCAGCCCATTGCAGTGTCTAATCACCCCTTCTGTGAAGAAATCACTGCTAATGTCCAACCTAAACCTCCCCTGGCACGGCTTAAGGCCAGGTCTTCTTGTCCTATTGCCAGTTGCCTCAGAGAAAAGGTTGACACCAACCTGGTCACACCTTCCTTTCAGGGAGTTGTAGAGAGCAATAAGATCTCCCCTGAGCCTTCTCTTCTCCAGGGTAAATACCCCTGCTCCTCTTAAGACCTGTGCTCCAGGCTTTGTTGTGCTTCACAGCTTAGTTTCCCTTTTCTAGACTTGCTCCAGCACCTCAAAGTCCTTCCTGAACTGAGAAGCCCAGACCTGAACACAGGACTCGAGGTGTGACCTCACCAGTGCCAAGCACAAGGGAAGAATCTCTTCCCTAGTCCTGCTAGCCACGCAGTTTCTGAAACAGATATTTCTGATTCCTGTGGGTGCTGAGGAGCTCAGAGGCACAACCAGCAGCACACATTCTCAAGGTAGCTTTTTTTTTATACCTGTGCTCTTCAGAGATCTTAGGGTTGGTCCAAGCCGCTTTCCTTCTCTAGGTCAGGTGTGTATCAGTGGACACTACGCAAACGGAGCTTTGGATCAGACAGTGAGATCTGGAGGCCCTGATCTCACAGTAAGATCTGGAGATCCTGATCTCATTCTCATTCAAAGATGGCACGTTGAACAGGAGTCAGCAGTGCCCTGGCAGCCAGGAGGGCCAACCCTGTCCTGGGGGGCATTAAGGACAGCACTGACAGCTGGGCAAGGGAGAGGGTTTGTCCCCTCTGCTCTGAGCTAGGGCAGCCTCATCTCGAGTGCCAGGGGCAGTTTTGGGTCATCTCAACATAAGGAGGATATAAAGCTATTGGAGAGTATCAGGAGGAAGGCAGCTTGGATGGAGAGAGGTCTGGAGGGCAAGACTTGGGAGCAGCTGGGGTCACATGGCTTATTCAGCTTGGAGAGAAGGCTGAGAGGGGACCTCACTGCAGTGTACACCTTTGTCACAGGAGGTCTTGGCTGGAATAGAGTTAATTTTCTTCACAGTAGCAGATACGGAGCTGTGGTTTGGATTTGTGCTGAAAACAGTGCTAATAACAGAAATGGGTTTTTTTTATTATTGTTGAGCAGGGCTCAGTTATAGCCATTTTTGCTTCTCACCCACCCACCAGGGAGGGGTGCACAAGAAACTGAGAGGGGATGCAGCCAGGACAGCCAACCTCAACAGACTGCAGGGCTATCCCACACAACATGGCACCGTGCTCAGCATACAAATCTGGAGGAAGAAAGGAGAACATTCAGAGTGACACATTTGTCTTCCTGGGTCACCATTACATGTGATGGAACCCGGCTTTCCTGGGAGCTGAATACCTGCCTGCCCCTCAGGACATAATAGATAAATTCCTTGTTTTGCTTTGCTTCTGTGCATGACTTTTGTTTTATCTATTAAATAGTCTTTATCTCAACTCTCAAGATTTCACTTTTATCCTTCTGATTCTCTTCCCCACCCCACCACGGGGGAGTGAACAGGCAGCTCTCTGGAGGTGAGTTGCCAGCTGGGGTTAGACCACAAGTGTGCCAGGGAAAGTTCCAGCTGGACACCAAGGTTCTTCATACAGAGGGTGGTCAGTTCCCAGGGAAGTAGTCATGGCACCAAGCTTGTCAAGAGTAAATGAGGGTCTGGATGATGACCTTAGTCATATGGTTTAGTGTTACACAGCTCTGCAAGGAGTTAAGTTGGACTCAATTATACTGATGGGGGTCCTTTCCAACTCACCTGTGACTATGCATGAGGCTACATGAATTGAGCACATGCCTGTATTCACCAGTCTTTCCTTCCAATCATATGGCACACAGACCACTTTGTTGCAGAAGTCATAATGGATTTCCCTTGCCCTGCTGGCTGGAGCGATATTTAGAACTTAAGAGGCTGGCTTCCTCTCAAGCCAGTTGTGTCTTTTCAGCATTAGGATGCTGGAAATTGAAACAGAGGAATCAAACAGAAACAGGGCATGAGCAAGACTTTGAAACACAAGTTTGGGGGAGTACACATGGACACAGAACTAGCCAGTGGAAGAACCATGTCATGAGGTCAGGAACTGTGAACTAGATTAAAGGTATGTAATAAAGAAATAGTCCCAGAGAGGTCTGTAACTACTCATTAACATCAGTCAAGAAAAGTTTCTTGGAATCAGACTACATATATTAGGAAAAATTCTCTCCTGTGAGGTGGTGATGCACTGGAACAGGTTGTTCAGAGCAGCTGTGGATGACCCATCCCTGGAACTGTTTAAGGCGAGGTTGAATGGGATGCCATGTTATTTCTCAAAACCCAGAAGACAATAAAAGGATGCAAACTCAATCTTTATAAAGAAATGTATGTTCTGTTTACTTAAAAACTGCAGTTCAGACACGTTTGTCTGTACAATGTAAATTCAAATATTTACAATATTCGGTCAATATTGTATCAAGTTTCATCCCTTGTAACATCTATGCAGATCCTTCGGTTCTGAATAGCTTTTTTTGCTTCTTCCTCTGAATTTTGCGTAGCTTCTTCTTATCTTTAACAATTGGCTTTGACTCTGGTTTCACAAGCTGAATTTCCACTGGCTTCTCCTCAGCTGGAGTTTCAAAGACCACTTCAGTAGGATCTTCTTCAACAAGGACCTTAGTCCCTTTTTTCTTAATCTTTTGCACTTCTTTCACTTGCTGCTTTTCTCTAAACTTAGCTGCCACTGACAATCTTACCAGCCGGCGATGCTATAAAAGTAAGAATTTAAATGTCATCATGTTTCAAATAAGCAAGATGGAAGAAATCTGGTATTAAAGAAACACATGGTCATTTCTCTGCTTAATGGTCAAGACCCTCAGTGTAGAGCTGTCTTTTCAGTGACAATGACTTCTGCATACATTTAATGATTACAAAACAACTCTGTTCACAAACTGTCATCAGTTTAGGGCACTACAAAGGGTCATGGGAAAAGGCATACTGTGCTCCTGCACAGACTGACTGCAAGACTGGTTTTCAAATTACTTGCTAAATGAAAAAGAAAACAAAGACAGAGCTGCTTACCATATTTGGGGACTGGTAATGAGGATTTTCATACAGAGTTGGTCCTCCAAAGCTACCTTGGAAGATTTTTATGAGGTTCAGGACAAAACGAGGCCCAATTTCTACTAGAGATGCATCTTCTTCTATTATCTGCAATAAAAAGAAAACTTTCTTCATTTCTCACGGATTGAATCAAAACATATGACCTTGCAGGCACCTTGCATATGGTAATACACAACTGAATTTAAATCTCTTAGCTAGATTTGTATGAAACCAGTTCTGTACATAAAGCAAAATCTGAAATTCAAGCAAGCCTTTGGACTACTTGGTACTTGTAAATTCCTTCTACAGAAACTAAGCTCTAGATCACTTTGGGTCAAAGCAGCAATTTAGACTAAAAGGCACAGTTTAGGTCTTGGGTAGTATGTCCTGCTACCAAGACATCCATCACAGAATCACAACTCACTGCATCCAAGCTGACTGAACCAGATCTCTTTAGAGGTATGGGAGAAGGCAAGTCATTTCAGGACACTGAATCTGCAAGCACTAGGGGCTGGCATATTCTGATAACAATATTGATGATTCTCCTCATTTTATTTTGATTAATGGATTTGATATGAAATTAGTCTGCTGAGCTCCTTCTGAAGAGCTAAGAAAGAACACTCACCTGGTAATTGCGAAACCAGATCCTTTCATCAGTGACAGTGAAGGTGAAGACATGGTCGACAAAAGGCTGGCTTTTGGGGTGGTACTGTGGTGTACTAAATATCTGTAATAAAAGGCAGTATTTCTGAATATTGGCAATTTAAAAGGTCAAACATAAATGGCTTATTTTAAATTCCTTTTAATTTTCTAAGATCCCAAACCCAGGTAACACTTCATAATCCAAAACTTAAGAATAAGCGTCCGAGTCATGCTAAGAATATGATCCCAATCCTTTGTGACCCTTTCAAAGTTCAGAAGTGTAAAACTGCTACTTGAAAAAAACATTTTCAAATTTTAAGTATGTTGCCAAAAAACATTTCCAGTGAAGGAACACTGGACAGCAGAACTAGAGACTGACCTGAATAAACAATTCTTTAAGTAGGGCATAGTGTGGCTCCCGGTCAAATATCTACAAAGAATAAAAATGTAATTTTACATACAAGGCTAAATGCAATAGTCATGCAAAGAGAATAAAAACATACTCAATGAAATAAAATCTGTACTTACTGGATCAAAAGACAAAAGGGGCCTTGAACCCCTTAGGCAATTTCCTGTCATCTTCAATTCAGCCAGTGTGTGAACTACAGTGATTTAAAAAAAAAAAAAAAGTTATTTTATTACTTATAGAAAACTGTTCAGACAAAATAGCAAGAGTACAAACACAATAATGTCAATCAGCTTACCATTCTGCACCAAGAATTTAGCAGATGGTCCCTGTGGTGTATTTGAAAGCCTGCAGAGGACAGGTGGTGGGGAAGAGATAAAAGAAAAATGTTAACAGCAGCCAGAAGATGTGCTAGATTTCCACACTACACCCCAACCAGTTATTCCTGCACTGAAGTAGTTCCTGTCACTTTTACAGCCATACTGAGCTCCTTTACCATGGTCATAAACACTTACTTTCTAAATAATTTTGTAAAATGCTTCTGCAAACAGTCTCCAAAAGCTGGTCATGAACTATCCACAGAAGTGCAATATTAGAACAGGTTTAACTAAGCAGCACTATTTCATGCATCTTCACTATTAGAGTAGGAAACTTCAGCTAGAACTGAATCATCTGCAGCTATAAACAGAAATGTAACAACGTAACAACAAAACATAACATTTCCTTACCACATGTAGAGATCCTGTTTCTTTTTGGCTTCAAAAAAGATGCACTTATTGCAGTTTTTCATTTCACACACCTACACAAGACACATCAGATTAGCTGCTTACAAACATTCTGAAGACATTTTTGAAAATTTTCCACATTCATCTCTAATATTTTCTCCTCTCCAAAATGCAAGTTCAAAAGCAAAGATCTTGTCTTACTAAGTGACACCTACTGATCCCCAAATTTTAGCCATTTGTTTAAAAAAAGCTCACGTACTTACTCTAAGGAGTAATATCTTCATTAAAGCTACAACCTGATAGGAACAACCTCTCCAGGGTACAGACACAAGAGCAGGAGCTGTGACATTAGGTTCTAGGTTCAGAACTACCAGTGCCCTTCTACATTTGGGCTGGCTGCATATTTGTGTCCTGCATTGTTCACGTATAAGCTGTACTACACCTTTCACCTATACAGAAAAGCACATCATGCTTTATTTCTTCATTATGAGAATCTGTATCTAATTAAAGGTTCATTCTGGTTTTATTAATCAAAAGTCAACTTTCTGTTTAAACACAAGTGCTTTCTGAATATCAATAATTTTCACCTATGAAATTGCACAACTCCTAAAACTAGTGTGAGATCCTTTGAACTTGATTGCCCTTTTCCCTTGCACACTGAATTTCCATAGAAAATAAAATAAAGAAGCGCCAGATAAATCCTTGATTACCTCATTGATTACAAATAACTGGTCTTTACGGTCCATTTTAGTATCTGGAAGACAAAAACAACACTTACAAGGCTGGAAAACAAGAGATACTTTTAATAGTCAGTCCTTTTACCAAAATTTGATTAGTTTATAAATGAAATGTTAATTATCAAATTGTTTCTGTCATGTTATGGAATAAATAAACATAGCACCAAAACTAACTGTGCAGGTTCAGGACTGATGACTTAGGATTCATTTCCCAGAAAATATTATGATACAACAACAACTGCTGTACTTGTTGGCTCAAAAGGGGTTTGGTGTTTGTTTAACATACAAGTTTCATCAAAACTCTTCTGTACCACATTTAAAAAAAATAAAAGAACAGGTTGTTAGCACCTCTTCGCTTAAAAGTATTCTCAAAATGTAAGTTAGGAATTATGTTTAACCCCTACCTGCTTTGGAGTGAGGCATCAATGTCCTTAAGTCTTGCATTAGGTGTCTTGTTCTGAAATTAATTCCACGAGAGGAGAATATCAGCACTCGCTCCTTGTTTTTCCATTTGCCCTATTAAAAAGACACAACAATTATGTGGGAAGCTTTTAGCCCGAATACTGTTATAACGCAATTAAGAAAAAAAAANNNNGGAGATTTTTGCGCCCAAATTTTTTTAAAACAAAAAAAAAAAAAAAAAAAAAAAAAGGCTTGGACAATAAATACAGAAAGTTAAAGCAAAAACCTTTGTTTTTTTCTGCCCATCCAGACAGAACCACAGTCTCAGCAATGGTGGAATGGTGGAGAATTCCCTACAGAATGGACACTGCTTTTACACGAGGAACCGTCCTCATCCCGATCGAGTGTGCTCCCAGGCACAGCCTTTCACTCCCACCGAAGTACTAAAAAGCCACATGCATCGCTTATTTTCCTGCAAAATCGGCTCAGGCACAATTCCAGAGCACAACCTAGCTTTTACTGTCGGCAAGCACATTGCGAAATCTCTGTGTTTACACGCGGTACCTTCCGTTCTTCCTACAAGCATTACCGAAACCTTCTCCGGATGATTCTTAAATGGAACAGGCACAATTTCCATATATCCTCCGTATACAAAAGAATCGCCCAACTCTTCAAATACTTCTGAGACTGAGGTAATACATCTTATTGGCATCGACCAGAATAGCGCTCTTCGCGTATTCTCATGGAAACAACGCACCGCCAGGTTTACTTTTACTTGTGCTGGGATTATAAAAGATTACGAATAAACCTCTGCCTCGTTTTAGCAGCCGTGTTCCCTCAGACAGCCCGAGCCCCGGCCGAGCGGCGGTACCTGGGACACGGGCGGCGGGATGCTGTATTCCTGCGGCGGGACGCTGCGCTCCCGCGGGCCGCCCTCCGGCACCGCCTCGCCCGCGCTCGGGGCGCGCCTGGCGCGCTTCGCCTTCCCCGCGGCCAGGGCTCCACGCTTCCTCTTGGCCGCCATCCGGCCGCACGCCATGCCGGGCTCGCTGCTCCGGCGCTCCACTTCCCGTGTCACATTTCCTGCGTCACATTTCCTGTGCTCGCTGTTATGTGATCTCACTTCCCGCGCTCGCTCTGCCTGTGCTCGCGTTCCGGCTCTTGTGTTCCCGCCCGCTGTGTTCCCCGTCGGCCGCGCTCCCACTGTCCGGCTATGCCGTTCTCGGCGCCGCCGCCCGCCAGCGGCGAGCGCTACGTGCTGTCCGCCAGCCTGGACAATGCCCGGCACCTGTCCAGCCTCCTGCGGGCCGTGCACTTCCAGGACCACGCCACCTGCTTCGCCACGGCCAGCGGGCTGCGCGTGACGGTGGAGGATGCCAAGTGCATCCAGGCCAACGCCTTCATCCAGGTACGGGGACATCAGCGCGGGGAGGGCACCGCTGCGAAAGACCTTGCACAGGCCCCGGTCACCGCCGGTGTCGCAGCACCGGAAAGACAAGGAGCCACTGGGCAGGGTCCAGCGGAGGCCGCAAGGATTATTGAGGGACTGGAGCATCTCTGTTATGAGGAGAGGCTGCAGGAGCTGGGCCTGTTCAGTCTGGAGAAGAGCAGACTGAGAAGGGATCTCATTAATGCATATAAATATCTCAAAGTGGGTGCCAAAAATTTGGTGCCAGACTCCTTTCAGTGGCGACCACTGACAGAAAGAGGAGCAATGGTCATAAACTGAAACACAGGAAATTCCACCTCAGCATGAGGAAGAACGTCTTTCCATTGAAAGTGGCAGAGCACTGGAACAGCTGCCAGGGTAGATCTTTCTCTGGAGACATTCAAACCCCACCTGGATGCATTTTTGTGTCACCTGCTCTAGGTGACCCTGCCTTGGCAGGGGGTTTGGACTAGATGGTCTCCAGATGTCCCTTCCAACCCTAACAATTCCATGATTCTGTGTTCACTTGTGGAGAAAGGGAGAGACCTTGCTGGAACCAAGGCAGAGGTGTGTGAGCTGGTGTGGAGGAAGGGCTGTGGTGAGGCTGCCCTTGTTTATGGGTGTCCATGCTGCTGGAATTCCAAACCCTGCACCCTGTACATCCCTGCACACCTTGGCAGTGTGGTGGGCTTCCGCCCTTGTTTGCTGTGTTGGTGCCTGCCAAACCCACGGCACCTTCTGGCCATGCTGTGCTTAGTTGCACAAGCAAGCTCTCATAGTATCCATCTTTAAGTGTTTTTATATCTCATCCCAAAGCCAAAAGGCTGGATTTATGTCGGCTGTGAAAGAGTACAGATTCACAGACACTTGATTGAAAATGGTTGTGCTGTGCTCAAAGCATCCCAGGTTGGCGTTTGCCCTCTAGGCTGCCAGGAAAATATGAAATTGCTTTTCCAAAAGCAGCTCATGCCACCCTGCTTTATTTCTGAGATACTCTGTTCTTGCAGGTGCCAGAAAGCTGTGAGTGCCAGTGAGAAACAGGATAGCATGGAGCAGTTTACCCCCATCAGGCTAGTCAAAGGAAGGATTCAGCATATATTTCATAGTGGTGAACACTCGGTTCTGTTCTGTTCTGACATACTTTTAGTATTTGGAATGTTTATTCATGCTCTGAGCGGGTGACACATTGTATAGTTCCATGAATGTTTCTAGCTCCAGACGTAGGTGGCTTTAGGCTTTAATGTTTGTAGCTTGTGCTCAAACTGTAAAAGACAAGTGTTTAGGGTTTCATGTTTATGCCATCCTGCCTTGTTTCAACTGTGATCTGATTGTGTTTTCCTAGTTTTGAGGATAAGACCCATTTTTCTATAATCGATGCTGTGTTGCATGTAGAAATCACTTTGTGTTGCACCGATTTCTGAAAGGGAAACTCTGAAGTTTCTGTAAAATAATTGCAGAAACTCCCCATTTTTCATCTCTTTACTTTCACTTACAGGCAGAAATTTTTCAGGAATTTTCTGTTCAGGAGGAATCGGTGATGTTCCGGATCAGTTTGTCTGTTCTTCTGGACTGCCTGACCATTTTTGGAACCAGCTCATTGCCGGGTGTGGTAAATTTTCCCTGAATCCGTGAAAGGCTGTGTGGGCACTGCAGGATAAACTGTGTACTCAGGTGGAGGGGAGTGATACCATGACAGCTTTTTGGGCAGTTCTATCCTTGCAGCTTTGTGTTGAGCTCCTTGTTCCTCTGCAGTTTTGGTTGGGGCTGACCTAAAGATCTAAATCAAGTGTACTAAAGGGTGCTGTGATTTTGGAAAAAGAGGTTCAGGTGGTGACAACCTGCGACAGGAGGGTGTGACTGCAGCACAAGCTCGGCTGCGTTAACTTCAGTTTGAGTTGCACAAGTAGCAAGAGTAGTAAGGAAAAATTATGTGAGCCAGAGAAAGACACAGGACCATGAGGATTTTCCAATTCCTCTAAACTATTTGTAGCATGTCTTCATTGTCACAGCTGGTGTTTCCTGTCTGGTGGGTGAAATTATTTGGATTTGAGTTGTCTACACATTTAATTTTGTTTGATTTTGCTGCATAACCATTAGCACTTCAGAGGGTGTCCAGGAGACTACAGTTAGAGTGCTTTAATAACATATTGGGAGGCTGGACCAAACGTGGTGAATCAAATTGACCTGTGCCCCATGTGCCAGAAAAATGTGAGTTTTCTAAAATGATCAAATGTCCTAGCTATGCTATCTGCAGAACATATATTTCATTCTCTCTTTCAGGAACATCACCGGCCCTTAGAATGTGTTACCGTGGATATGGGTATCCCCTAATGCTGTTCTTGGAAGAAGGAGGAGTAGTAACAGTGTGCAAAATCAACACTCAAGAACCTGAGGAGTTGTTAGATTTTGATTTCTGCAGTACAAAGGTTGTTAATAAAATTATCCTGCAGTCGGAGGGACTACGAGAAGCATTTGCTGAACTGGATATGACCAGTGAAGTTCTGCAGATTACCATGTCTCCAGATAAACCTTACTTCAGGTACTAGAAACTGCTTTCAATTCAAATATTCATGCTTGGCTTCCTTTGGTGAGGACTGGAAGTTTTCAGGGTGGAGAGAGGGGCACTATTTTAGAATACTGGTTCATTTCAGGAAGAATTGTAATGAGTATAGCAAATCACAGTATGTATTCTAATTAACATAGTAATGTGTTTTGTGAAACATTCATTGAGATATGTACAATGACTCATTTTGATGAGTTTTTACAGAGCTCTGATCAGGTATTTTGAGATGGTGCTTTTTTCTTCCAGGTTATCCACTTTTGGAAATGCTGGAAGTGCACATCTAGACTACCCTAGGGACTCTGATTTGATGGAAGCATTCCATTGTAGCCAGACCCAGACAAACAGGTTAGAAAGTCTGTGACTGATTCCCTCTATGCCAGGTTGTGTGTTCTTGATGGGAAGTTTAAAAGCTGTTTTTGCATTACTGTAACATTTATTTTATTAGTATGGGGGGGGGCAAAAATACTCCCCATGTGATAAAAGTCTGTGTCCGTAATCAAAAGCTAAGTGCTGACAATGACAGTTTAATGTTGTTACCAGGTAAAGACCAAATAAACGTGTTCCTAATTGTTTTTTATTTATTCTGTGGCTTTATTCATGACTAATGTCTCAGCTTCTCTTTGTACAATGTATTTTTTTTCAGATTTCTGTTTTTTCTCCTGCAGGTACAAGATTTCTTTGCTTAAACCATCCACAAAGGCACTGGCTTTGTCTTGTAAAGTGTCCATTCGAACAGATGCTCAAGGATTTCTTTCACTGCAGTATATGATTAGGAATGAAGATGGACAGATCTGTTTTGTGGAATACTATTGTTGCCCTGATGAGAACATCACTGAAGCAGAACTGTAGGTGTGTGTGCTGGCGTCTGTAATATATTTTTGGTTATAAAAAATACTATATTTTTTTGCAAAACTAAATGAAAGCTGTAAAGTTTGATAGAGTTAATATTGTCTTTATTTTTTAACTCTGGAATAAGAAAGCTGAAGACTTTCATTTTCTTCCACTGCAAACATTTCTTAGCCTTGACTCAAACTGAAGCTGAAGAAGCAGAAAGGGGAGTTGATGTCCTATAGATGCTTCTTCCAGCACAGATGTTAAAGTACTGTTTGTGTAATACATTGATGCTTTTTACAGTGTTCTCCAAGAATTTTTGTTTGTTTTGTTTTTTGTCTTTGGCTTCTAGTAAGCAATTACACAAGGGAAAATCTGAATAGTAGCTTTATATTAGCCCGTTAACTTTCAGTGACTTAAAACCAAATTTGTTTTGAAAGAGGATAACATTTTCAAACTGATGTCTTAATAGCAACAGGTGGTTTCTTTCTGGCAAATGCTGACATGTTTTGTCAGTGAAGCCACTAGGGTCCTCCTCATCTTGATTAATTCTTATTATAACTCAATTCCTTGGAATTTCGTCTGACACCAATTTACCATTTTGTCTGCAAACTGATGTTGAATTGGTAAGTTGATATAGAAGCCAGGATTTACTTACTCATTACTCATAACTGTTCTGGCAACATCATTGTTTTGGATCAGTAGTTTATTACACATCTGCAAGAATGCTCCAGCTGAAGTATTTCTGTACGTTCATGTCCCTGCTGCTCTCTACTAATGCTGCTAAGAATTGTAAGAGAGAAAAGTTTCACATTTAAAATTGTTTGTGAAATTAATTTGCCTTCTCAGTAGCCTTTCTCAGCAACAGGAGTTGCTCCTAAACAGCAGCAGGGGAATATCTGCCTGTGTCCCATGGAGGGGTATATTCATATCCCTGCTGAAAATGGGGCTGACCTCATACTCATTGAAAAGGGAGTGTGGATCCTGGGCAGTTTTCTGCAGTGTCCCACCTTCAGAACAGAAGCTGGGTTGTGTTTAGGTCAAAAGTCCACTTCTCCTTTCACATCAACCAACCTGCTCAGAACAGGAAGTACCTGGGACCAGCCAGGCACTGGACTGGATGCAGAGTCTGCAAATGACACACAGAGACTGAGCCCTCCCTGCTGTGGGATGTGATCAAAGAGTCAGCAATCTGCAGGTGGTTTCTACAGCTTCAGACTGTGATCAAGTTTTACTGTTTGTCAGATGAGGTCCTGCTTTGTTTTCTGTGGAAAACAGTGTGTTTGTATGTTACCAAGTTGATTGCTCCATTGTTCAACAGAACCCTTTGGGTTTATTTTAAGTTTAAAATGCTTTTGTGGATCATTTTTCACCTCTTGTTTCTGTCAGCAAGAGTATGCTTTCAAAATGGACAGTGTTTGCAGTTCACTTTTGTTGTTTTTTGTGCAAGTGATCCATTTATTGCAATAAAGTTTACATTTCATAAACAATTAAAAATTTTTGAACTACAAGGCTGAAATAGATACCTAATATTCTAAGTTACTCTTATTTATTGGAGTTTTTTTCCAAACTTAAGTATTCAGTATGAATGAACTTCCTTCTAGCTTACTGTCTCAATTTCTTCAAGCAAAAAAAAAAAGTTTTGGTCTCATTGGGAATTATTAATGTTATCCCTGACTACTGATTGTTAAGGATGATTTACATAATCCCTAGGTGACAGGATAAAAGTGAAGCTGAACACACCGCTTTCCTGGTGTCATTCATTTTAGGGTATCCAAGTTTCTTGTATTGTGTTCAGGAACTGTGGCTTAACATTTGAATTTTTATATAATTGCCTACAGGTGTACTGTGTTACTTCTTGAAGTAGTACTTTTAATGATTTCTTCTGTAGCCTACCAACAGTGATCATGGAAGTAATACCCTAAGAAGTTAGAACACCACAAAATACCAGAAAGTAATTTGCATTTCATAATTGTTCCATATTACAGGCACGTATGGTTTGTGCAGGACTTAATGTCTGTACCCCAAATGGGCTGAGTCCCAGCCTAGACTCCCAGAGGTGGGGAGGTGCTTGTGCACTTTTGCCTTCATGGATATGGTTATAGGGGGACAAAAACATGGGCTACAGACTTGTTGCTTAAAGGCAGTGAATTGATTTAGGATCTATCTGTGATGTATTCTATTACATTTCTGCTTTCCAACACAGTAAAATAAAAAGGGTGAAGAGGAGGATGACTGGAAAGGCACTGTATTTTTTTGACCTAGTAAGTTACTTGAATTCTGCAGAGTTCCACTGTTGGATTAAATTTAGCTTCCTGCCACACTGCATGGGATCCAGAACTCAGGTTACCTTTAGTACATTTTGTCTCTTGCTATTTAACAAGACTTCCCCTTGCAGAGTACAGGACACCTGCAGCAGTTCATGTTTTTTCCTTTTAGTATTATCACAGAAGAGGCTTGTCGTAACTCAGATTTTGCCCACCTGCTTCCTTTTAAAATGGTGCGTGGGAGTACTCAGAATTACTGGTCATGTAAGCTGAACCAGTTCCTGGGGTGGGAGCTGTAACCAGTGCCTCCCACACGGGTTCAGTGGAGCTGTGGTAGGTGCTGCCTGGCAGCTCTGATGGGCAGCACTGGGGGCTGTGGGCATCCCACATCCAGAGGCCACAAAACTGGCAAGTGATTTTCCCTCCAATTATTTTGATTTGTGCTTTTCAGAGTAAGAACTGACCTCATGTCTTCAAGAAGGCACTTCTTCGATTCTACCAGAAAACTACTCTCAGTAGGCCTTGAGTCCCCACCAGTCCTTGAAGACTCCAGAAGTCAAAATAATGCCTTCTGGTCCTGACAATTTTTATGCAACAAAACAACAATGCTGGTGCTAATGTTATCTCCTGCCTCCCAACATGCTGAATTTTTGTGTCTCCTTGGCTTTCTACAACCATTTGGATCTGTAAAGCACAAAATTCCCCAGCGGGAGTTCAGTTCTATACCTCTATTTCAAAGTTAGTCATGGGGAAGAATCAGTTGTTTAATTTTTATTTACACATGGATTTATAAGGAAATAGTATTCTTATATACTTGACTAGGTGGGTCTTTAGTGAGGTTAGTGGAGCCGCTGGAAAAGCTGAGATAAGCCATATGCTGTTTCCTGTAGGTGTCTGTTTTTAACTTCATTTTATAGCAGCTTGAAGAATTCAGCAGGTGGGTCTTACCAAAATAAATACGTAGAAACTGTGTGCAGTAGCACTAAACAGTGCTTTTGCTGAACAGTAGCATTAAAGAACACTAACATAAAACTGAACAAATACAGAATTATTTTTAAAATGCTGCTCTTACAAAATAGTCGCTTGATGCCTTCCTGTTGGGACACAAACTCATGTGAATCTCGCTTTGAGGGGGGCTAGGACTGCTTAGATATAAATGGAAGTGACAACAGGTGGGTTCAGCCTCTTTCTGCCCTGCTTCTGCCCTTAGCCGGGTCTGAGGACAACAGGGCGATGCATTAGCATTGCTACAGCTAATTGCAAGGGCTCTTCCAGGCAGAGAGTGTTGGAGGGAGATGTAATCAGGTGCCCCACACAGCTCTGATCTCTATGGAGTAATAGACTCTCACAGAAGTGAGAAGTGGGCTTGAATGTCCACCACGACTGTGAACGACTGTGAACGTCAATCTGTGCAAGCATTCTGGAGGAATGCATCCAAGGAAGTCTAGAAAGAGCTGCACTGTCCAGGAAGAGCTTCTCTTCTGTTACACCGTTGAAAATCTGGGCAGAGAGACAATGGGCATTTCACTCCCACACCCCACGAGGTGGTGTAGTGGGTGGGGGGGCTGTGTCTGTGTGTGGATTAAAACTCTCAGTGGAAAATTGAGCAGCCTCCTACCCCTTCCAGCTCAGATGGGATCATGGAGTCGACCAAAAAAGAGCAAGTGAGCAGAAAGCTGGAGGTCTTAGATAAGAAATCTGTCTGAACATATGTTTGGATTTTACCCCGTAAATGCCAGTGGAGTGCAGTAATGGGTTTGCAACGTAAGGGAGGGGTGGAGCGACTCCACCCAATCAGGCACTTGCAAACCTAATCAACAAGAAAGGGGACTTAATCCATGAAACAGCAGCTAACAAGCCCTAAATTATGTCCAGGTGTTAGAAAGATAAATTACTTCTCGGTAGAATTGCCTTGTTTAAGGTTTATGGCTTGACGTGTTTCAATGATCTCATACCTGGGGGGAGGTTAACAAAGTTTGGGAAGAAGGATGTACTATTGATAGTAGGTAGACACAAAGAATGCAGAACTTTACGGCCAGAAGGACATTTGGCAGAACTCCCAAGATAAGGAAGAAACTAATAAAGCCAACTCAGCAACTGTGCTGAAACTGACTCCGACTGGGTAAAAAGAATTCCAGCGGAGAGAGATCATGGCAGACTGACTCATGGCCCACCCTGTCAAAAGAAGATGAAGACTGAGGGTGCGGACTAATTAGCATAAGAACTGAGGGAATTATTAACCGATAGAAGATAGAACACTAATTAATAAAAGAACTATGTACCGTGTAGCCCATGAACATTAATGCCTATGTTTGCTAATGTTCAGGGATACATCTGGTGCAGGCAGCTGTGTTTGCAATCTGAATTCTCGATGCAGATTAGGCTTTGGGTGGGAGCTCGGAGAGACAAGAGGCCGTGAACTGCCAACCCTTTGATTAACAAAGGGCACAAAGCCCGGTGAAACCAGCCAGGGTGAGTGGACACTGGGAGACACAGCAGGAGCCGAGAATTGCAGACATTTTGCATAACAAAAGAGATGAAGACCGGTGATGCCAGCAAGGTGAATTGACACGGAGAGGGTGGCGGGAGCCGACCAGGAGCGGAAGAGCTGTACTTGCACCTGGGTAGACAGTGAGGGTGTAAAAGTCCCCGGAGTTCCTTTTTGGGGGGTTCCTTCCTCGGAGGAATCAGCACGAGTTATTTCTGTGTAACTGCACCTGGAATAAATGGCTTTGTGGAACGAGACATCTGAGACTGCGACAGGAAACCTGGGGTGGAACCAGCAAGGTAACCTGGTCTGACTGTGAGTGGGGTGAGTGGGGCGTCAAGTGCGGCACTGGAGCCGCACGCTGTGAAGAGGCTTCGGTCCCCGCCGTGAAAGTCTGGCCATTGGGAGTGTGACTGCCAGAGAGGCTCAAGAATGATCAGACTGGAGAGTTTCCTTAACACTAGAATGTATAAAGAGTAAAAAGTTTTGATGGTTAGTGTTCTTGATTTGTGGAATGCCACTGAGCACCCAGGCTTGTGCAACTGGAATAAATAGTCTGTATCTCTCTTGAGTGTGTAATTAGTGGCTTGTTGTACACCGGGTAACGAATCTGATTTTTTCTGAACAAGTTCGTCAGAGACTTTCACTCTCCTAATAAACTAAGTAGTGGCATGGAACAGGTTCTGGAGGAGCTGGGGTATACCCAGGCTGCGACTGCGAGCAGTCACTCTCCGGAGCTGACCCCGGCTCCCGGAAAAGCTGCCAGAGAGGCACGGGCTGCACAGAGCTGTGCAGAGCTGCACGCCCTCCTCTTCTTCCATGCTGCAACCCAGCCTGGGTGATCCAGCACGGCTCTAATTATGCAGATATTTGCAAGGGAACACAGTGCCAGACACCGACCAGCCAAAGCATGTGCAGTGGAAATTCTGCCAGCCTGCCCCTCGCCGATCGTCGGACCATCGGACGGTGAGACGATTTCTTCATGTGGCAGCAAGGACAGGAATTTTAGAGACACTGAAAACCACACAGCCTCCCTCAGGCAGTGCAAGGCTTAGGGACAGACCCGCTCCCACGGCCCGCTCCCAGACCCTCCGCACACGGGCGGGGGACAAGGCAGGAGCAGCACAGCCATGGAGCACATGCCCTCCCCACCGGGGTCTTCCTCCAGGCGCCCGGCTCTGCAACATCTGTCCAGCTGTGCTCACAGCCAGCTGTGGCCCCACCAAGTGCTGAACACAGCGCTGGTTTTTTGGGAGTTGCACTATGAACAGCAAGAATCCAGACAAACTATTTCTAGCAATGGGGCAGTGCAGACCTTTGCACTCTGAGTTGTCACTCCCCACAGTTTTCCAGCTGCGAGGGAGTCTCCGAGGAAGGAATGACAGGTTTCTTTCTCAGGAATGTTTCGAGTTTTTTTTCTTTTTGTCTGGAAAAATGCAGTTTAATCCAGCACCCCCTTGCTGCGCAGACTCTTCGGGGGATGACTCCTGGTGGGCAGCAGAGTGCTTACAGAGAAGCAAATGCATCCAAACATTTTTGGACAGGGCTTCTGGATGTGCAGTGGGTGGGCATTGTTGCTGCTCTACGACAGGGAGCGCAGGAAGTGCTGTGGGCCCGAGCCCAGCCATCACTAAGTAGCACTTCGGTTAATCCCAAAGGGAAGAGTGATTACAGCGGAGCAACAGCTTCCCATACAGGCACACTGGTGTTTTGATGCAGGCAATGCCAGTCTCCTGAGGGCCACTGGGTACAGGGTACCAGCTGCAGCAACCCCGCCGGGCAGGGTTAACACCAGCACACCGTGAGCATGCCAGGCCCTGCCAGGCAGGCAGGAGCAGACGGCCACCCGCGGGGACAGAGGCAGACGGGAGCCCCGAGCTCCTTGCAGGAGATGATGTCACCGAGATGTGCCTGTTTCCAATCTCCAGCTGCTGGTAGGAGGCCCCATTACCAACTGTCTGAGCATTTCAGGCTGTTGGAAAATGTACGAAGAGGGCCAACACTGTGAATCTGGACAGATCAGCATGGGAGCAGGCTTTTAAAATAATAGACTGAAAACCTGATGATTGCGTAAATACCCATGTTAAACTCATCAATTAAAGAGTCTGTCAGGGCAGCCAAAGGTTTGTAAATACCTACAAATGCATTGCCATAAAATACCCCAGGAACTAAGGATTGTACCACAGAACAGACCCTCCTGAAGCCACCAGTGGGATGGGGATTGACATCAGCAAGGCTAAAAGCACAAACTTTTGCTGTTTGTGCAGAGACAAAAACTGATAATCAGAAGAGCCATATGTTTTTGACAGTCCAGGCAGGATGCCACCACGGTGTCTGATGTGACATAGGCTGTCATTTCTCCTAGAAGACGTTTTGTGACACAGTACCCCAGCCTGAGGAACCTTACTAACACTTGTAGGTGTTGGGCAAAGCACACAGCTTTCTTGCCAGCAGCAGGCTTGGCTGGTAGATCTATTCTGTAGCTACAAAAATTGTAACTCAGTTACAATTAGTAGACACTTTTTGAATCACTGATTTTGATTCAGCTGCAATTCCACTGTAATTCTAAGACACGGGCTTTAAGGAAATGACCACTGAGGAGAATTAATTTGTTACTGCACTGAGAAGAACACAGATATAAAACCAAAATAAAGTATGGTTTTAGTCTGTGATTAGTGTCTCTGTTTCTTCTGTTCAAAAGGATCATGAAGGATCCAAACAGAGGAGGAGGCAGGGACGAAGAAAAGCATTTGAAACTTTCACTTCTATGAAATGCCCTGCTGCAAATTGGTGAGCATCCACAAGCACTCCCAGTGACCCACATCTGCAGAACTAAGTGGTGTTATAGATGACAGTTTCAAGGTACTCAGACTCTTGTACCATGCTTTGACATTAAATTCAGTACTTTTAGTATTTTCTGTGGCAGACCAAACCCACAGTTAACAGATGATTTAGATCACTGAACTGTCTTAAAAGTCTTGCACCCATTCCTATTTGAGAAAATTTGCTGTGTTACAGCTGTGCCTGCAGAACATGTGCTGGGGTACATCACATCTGCCTATGCTGATCCACACCTAATTTCCCCAGAGCTTTTCCATAGTTACTCAACAGGCACAGCTCTTCAGCCTGGGTCGCAGGATGTCCCACAGCAGCAGAATGAGGCCCTCACCCCACAGACAGCCAAAGACATGAACCCACCCAAAGACCAGATTTATGGTCTAAACACAACATACGTACAGCAGCAGTTATGTATGTAGCTCTGAAACAGTCACCACTGAAACCGCACGCCACCTACCTCCTTCCCCCAGACAGCTACTCTCAGGCCAACTCACAGAACATGAAGTTGGCTTATACAGCTCCACACAGAGAAGTGGCATCTGCCAAGGGATTTTTTGCCAGCTTCTCCACTGGCTCTTTCTTGGCTGCTGCTCCTGGGGCCCTGTGTGTGGTTTGCTGCAGCACAGAGCAGTGTGGTGTTCCCTGGGCTTTTGCTGTCTTATGCTGACATGCAGCACATTGCCATGTAGCTGACATGAGGAGAGGTGGGAAGGCAAGCAGCAGGCCATTCTGCCATCCCTGAGCCCCCTGCTCAGCCAGCACGGGGGGAGATTGGCTCCCTACCTGTGCCTCTACCCATGGGTCTCCAGCAGGACATCTAGTGTGCAACATGCCCAGGAACCTAGACTCATCTCAGAGGACAATGACCCCTGAGCTCAGGTGTTGGCTATGTGCCACTATGTGCTGCTGCAGCCAAAGGATCTGTCCATCAAGGAGACATGGCACACTGCAAAAAGTTCTTCTCTGATTGCTGCTGAAATCTTCTGGGTTTTCACCCTCCACCATTTGGACTGGATTTATTCCACACAACAGATCAAGATAGTTAATAATAAAGCTGCAAGTTCAAGGCGGAAAACTCAGTTCTTGTGGCATCTATCTAATGTTGACTCAGGCTGGCAAAGAAGGGCGCTGTGAGAGCCAGATGATAAATAACCAGGGTAACACCTGCTTACAGGAACTTGCCCTTAGTTTACACAGCAAGAGAGGGGGACAAAAAAGAAAAAAAAAGATGAAAAAGAAAAGGTGATCTTAATGCAGATCTAGGATGTTGTCTCCTCCCAAATTCCGCTTGAAGCCTGCTACCATCCTTTGTCATTATTCCTTACTGTGACAGGGCACAGGGTGGGTGAGAAGAGACAGTGTGCTCAAGTTCTCTGACCAAATTATCTCTGTTGTGTGTAAACGGCAGTAATCAAGTTTGACAAGAGTTCATTCCCAGTACTCCTACATTGAGTGGGGAGAGGGAAAGGAATTCACTAGAAAAATGCTGCCCATGCTGTCATGACTGACCATGCAGGAGGCCAGAAACAGGTGTGGAGGTTTCAGAGTAGCAGCTTAGGCAGATGTACCCCACAGGCCCAGATCCTGCACATCAGTTTGTCCATCTTCAAAGGAAACATGGTGCTGGCTAGCTTACGGAAATTTGCTATAAGAGGCTAAGGAGACCTGGGATGTAATCACAAGAGGTGCAAGTCCTTCAGGCAAGAAGATATTAGCAAATCAGTTACTGAAAACACAGTTTCTCCAATAAAACTGAGAAGAGATGATAAAAGGCAATAGGTCTGACTGTGTAACTAAGTTTAAAAAGGAGACATATCCATATATCCATATACACTTCCATAATTCCCACTGTAGTTCTGTGTGTGAAGTGCTAAGTGACAGAGAACCACAGTTTTGAACAATTGTGGAACATCACCAATCTGTGCTACAGCTCTAAAATATTTTAAACTTAGCTGGAATAAATCCAGTGGCAAATGGGAAACCTGTATTACCTCTAGCAGGATGTCCGTGTGAGAAGGGCTGCCAAACTTATCAGTGAGACAGAAGGCATCATCTGCAAAACTCACTGCATGGAGTTTGGACTGGATTTATTCCACACAACAGATCAAGATAGTTAATAATAAAGCTGCAAGTTCAAGGCGGAAAACTCAGTTCTTGTGGCATCTATCTAAACAGACAATATAGAACACATCTGTACTACATTAGAACAGTGTAGTGAGATTTCCCTCAATACAAAAAGTAAATGAAGACAAAAATGAAAAAAAAAATGGAAATAGTTTATTTGCTGCATAAGGAAACTTCTTGTAAATTACATATAAAGAAATTTGTTATGCTGTAGTATATAATTTCCAATATTCCACAAGGATAATTGTAATAAATATACAAACCAAACCAAAGTAGAAGACTAAATCCATCAGGCAACCTACAAAATGGTTCATCAAGTTTTATACTCGCAGCATTAGTATGCTTAAAATCTTGTTCTTTTTGAAGTGATGCAGCAAAATTTTTTTCACATTTCTTTGGAGCATTTTCAAAGCTGTCTGACTACAAAATACTGTTCAAAATTAGACGGCATTAGTTAAACCACTTAAGAAAAGTAACACCAAGGTCTAACTGTTGCAAAGGTATTGTTTTTCTTCTTGTTTTAAAAATCCATTTAGTTTTGCCAGAGTTAGGAATTATCTGATATAAGTGCACTATGAGTCCAGTCAGCCTGAGGCACTGCTGACTCTTGTCATATTATGACTCTATATATAAACTTCATAGATTATATAGCTCTGAAAGATTTCTCTATTAATAGAGACATATCCCCATAGAATGAAAAGAACACAATACCATATTGAAGCCGCAAGCTTGTTAAAATGGTTGTACCCTCAAGTGCAGTGTGTGCTTAAAACATTTTTCCATAGTTTCATTCTATCCCACATCAGGCATTTTCATTTGACTTTAAATGTAGAAGTGCTGATAAAGGCTTTACGGATGCTCGTAGCCCCTAGAAACAACATACAGAACTTTTTGACACCTCCTGCTGTTTTCTACCTATAATTTCTAAATTTTTTTCGAACAGCAGGCTGAATTTTACACTTCACTTCTCTGGACCACACTGACAGACAGATCTATTATTCCATACAAATCTCTTACAAACTGAAAACACTTCACTATGCTTCACTATTACTGAATATTTGGGGGTATAAAAAGAAACTCTCTAAGACACGATTACCTAAAAATATTTGTTAATAAGCTTAATGCAAATATTATGTAGAAAAATGGTTTAGTTACAAAAAAGTTCATTAGAGGGCCAGTAAAAATATACTGAAGAGAAGATCTTTACAAAAGTGAGGTTAGGAAGTATGAGGCATTGACATTCACTGTAAACATCCCGTGTTCACTAGAATTCCTTGTCTAAAGTATATGTCCTGGTTTTGTTCCTGAGCTTCATGGCCAATGCTTGCATAGAGAGCTAAACCTATCATAAAGGGCTGTTTATAGAGACAGGTCTGTACCTTCACTAAACTAATGCTTTCACCTTTTGAAATAGTTTCATTCCACTACCAGGTAGTTAAGGAAACTAGGAAGTATGGCATGGTTTTTGCATACTCAGTGCATTGGGTGAATTGGGGCAGCTACGTTTTAGTGTATTAATCTTAAATAATATTACACTAGGAAGTGTAGCTGTTTGACGTTCTGGCTTAGCATAAATATCTACTCCTGCTCGCTGCTGCAAGGCTCACTTCTGCTCTGCCAAAGACTGCATATGGCAAAATGTCAGCAATCTGAGTGCTACAGCATCGAACATACCCAGTAAAGAGATGCAGCTTATAAACAGTACAGAAGACCTCACACAGAGAATTTCACCTTTATCCAGGCAACACCAGTGCTTTCCTCCAGGTTAAGCTGCTGCTGCTGGAGGAAGCTGGAAAAGTACTGACAGGGTAAACACGACATGGAGTGGCCTATGTAAAAAGTCTGAAGAATGTATTTGCATTTTGGGTATGAAAAGCAGGCATGTGTTTAGCTACTGCACATGGAAGTACACATGGAAGTGGTACAGACAGACAAATATATCCCCCTCACGAACAGCACAATAACACAAAAGCAGCAAATTGCCAATTTTAAATCTTATGTTAAGGCAAATCTAGATAAACAACCATAACAGGATTAATAAAAATAGGGAGTTTTCCTTGGTTTTTTTGTTTACTTTTTCTGTGACTGGCTTTTACACATTGATAGAATTTGTTTAAGCACTTTCTGGACATCTTCATCCATTTGACCCTAGACAAAAGGTGAGAGAAAAAAAGATGATTTAATTCATGCAGCTCTAGTCTTTAAGAACATTGACAAACTATTTTTCATGTACAGTAATAAGATCCATTTCCCAAGAGGAAGCAGTATTAAATTTGTTCTTGAACTTACGGGAGGGATGTCTTAGTTAAAACATGCAAAATTCTTACTCAATCTGCAGAAGAAACGTCTTCAGTTAAAATACTGAGTGACTGACAACATGCAACCATACCTGCACAGCATAGAGAAGGTGCATCCTGTAAACCGAGACAATTTCCTGGTGTTGTTTCTTTGTTTCCTAGAAAACAGTTAAGCAGAAAGGCACAGAGCATTCAGAGCTATTGAACTGAGAACTCCCCAGCCCGGTTCAAACTGGGGAAATTACAAACCATAGTCTTATGTAATGCATTGAAAACTAGCTCAGACACTGTTGTGTCACCAGGCACTCTAAATTTGCTTGGAAGCATGTCCAGGAAAATGCTGTAGTTCTACCTACCCCAGTAAAAGAGCTGGTGTGATCACCAGTTTTAAGAAGTGCTGAGCTGCAAAGGTGTAGAACGAGCATGTACTCTATTTCCAAGCTTATCAGCAACCAGAATTGAGGTAAGCCAACAATACTCTGACAAATCAACTCTCAACTGCAACTCAGCTCTACCCTGAAGGCAGTGACCCCTCTGCCAGAGCTGACACCTTCCCAGGGGAGAGGAGGTGCTTACAAAGGTCTTACCCTGTGAGACCCTGACTTAATGAAAGCCAACCTCCTTTTCAATTATCACAGACTGCCACAACTCAGAAGCCATCTTTCCAAAGAAACATGAAGCTGTTATGAAAGCTAACCTAGAAGAAGGAAAGAGTGTTTGTCCTGTTTCAAGTTCTGCCTGCTTTCCTAATGTGCTGCACACCTTTGCACTTTACACTACTTTGCTGGTCCTTAGTCAGTGGGAGATGAAGAGTCCTTTCAGATGTGAAGGACTGGAATAAGAAGGTCTGGGCCTTCACACTGACAGGATGCTCTGCCTGCTATTTCTCTCAGCTGCAAGGGAATTTTTCTGGCATACTGACCCCTCTTTCTTTCTGCTGGAAAAGGTAGGAAGCAGACACCACTTAGCATGTCAGTCTGGGAATTCTCCTTTCAGAGGCATTCCAGAGCCCTCAACAAAGGCCTCCAGTGGACAATACTTTCTTTTCATCCTCAACAGTGAATTAAAGTGCTCCTTTGGGCAGGCAAGCTCTAGGAAATATCAGTTATGGCTCAACCCAGCTTAGAAGACTGGACCTTTCATGCACAAACAATACAATTTAAAAAAAATCCGTAAGGCATTTAGAATTTCAGAGAATAAACTATGCTCCACATAAACAGATGCATTTTCTTGACTTGAAACCTCATGCTTTCTTCCAAAAAGCTTAAAAACCCAAAACAGCTTCAGCTGATGAATGTTCTTGAAAATGCCCCGTGCACGGATCATAATTTTCCACAAACTAAGGTCTGAGCAGCAGGTTTGGTCACTCAATTCAACTATAAGAAACCTGTTTCTCTATTGGTCTGAGAAAAATATGTGGAAAACCAGCTGTCTTCAGTTAGGCGCTTTCTAAAGTGCTATTCATGGCTAGCAAATTCCTATATGTTTCAGAGAAACAGAAATTACAGACATTTTCAATGAAAATTCTTTTCTGTGTACTCACTGGCAGCACTCTGTTCTAAATAAGGCAGATTGAAGAATAGCACATGTTTCTTTGGAGAACTGGGACTAATGTTAGGTTTACAAATTATCACACTTACAGTCAGTTGGTTTTGCAACTGCTTCACTTGTTGCTGTAACACCTCCAGCTGCTGGCTTTGTCTTTTGGGGGCACTGGTTGAGTAGGAGAGCTGAGAAAGGCTGTTCAATGCTTCTTTTAATTTGCTAATTTCCTTGGACATTTCATTGATCTAAGGAGGCAAAAAAACAGGTTTTCATTAAAACATGCAATGCATACTGTATTCCTGTGTGCCTTATCTTTGAGTTATTTGTGACTTAAATTTAAGAAGTGGTGAAAACCAAATTGTAAATAAACTCTACGGACAAACAGAGATGTCATGTAAGCAAGGAGTTACAATGCTCTCTTCCCCATCCTAGTCCAGTCTATTCAAACTGCATTCCTTATTCTGAACATCAGAAATATTTAACAAGAAGGGATCTTGTTATCTACCAACTTTACAAATTCTGTTGCTGAACCAGACACAGGCCACTATTCACAGCTAACAAAACGCATAGCTCTCCATAAAGAAATTTGTAGTGACAGATATGGAAGCTGCAGGGGAAAATTAGTCAAATCATGCTATGGTTGAGATAGTGTAGTAATGTCACAGCAGTGAATTTTTGCTCCTTCCTGATATTTCATTTTCTTGTCTCCTCTGCAATCTCTTCCTGCTGTAAATCTCACTTCTTTGACTTCAGTTGCCTGAATAGTGTGAACCCAACCTAAGCAGAACTTAAAAGAGGTAAATTAAAAGATCACATATATCTCCACAGGGAGGGAAACCAACTGCAAAGCCAAACATACTGAAAACTTCTTTGACTTGAATTTGACCTGGATTTTCAGAGGGACAAATGCACTCAGAAGTTACTTGAACCAGAATTGTCTATTAGGTCACTCATGCACCAGCCAGCAAGCGCTGCACTCTGAACTCACACTACTCCTCCACTGTAGTGAGTCACTGACCTTTTTGTCTTTATCTTCTTCTAGTTTTGATGAGTTTTTCATTTCAATAAGAGCTTCTTGAACTTGATGGTACTTGTGCTGAAGATCAGTCACCTCCCGTTCCTTTGCTTCAAGCAGAGTATGCATACCTTCCTTTGCTCCTTTCAAGTGCAAAATTTCATTTCTCAGTTTCATGGCATCCAAAGATATATTTTCTTTCTCTCGGATTACATCCTTCAGTTTGGATGACAAAGCACTAGCTTCACCCTCTAGTGAGGACTGGAGCTTTTCATATGTGGCCTTGGGTACCATTGCTTCATTAATTGCAGCTTTTTCTTCCAGTAACGCCTTTTCCAAGTTTCTTAATTCACTTTCCTTGTTGCTAAGCAGTCGTTTCAGCTCATTTATTTCTTCTTCCATCTCCTTTATAGTATTTCTGAGTGCATTGATCACCTGACGGTGTTCGGTAATTGGCAAAGAGTTTTGTTTCTGAGTGTCTAGCAGTTGTTTGAGTTCTTCTGCTTCATCTAATACTTTTGTGTACTGGGATTTCATTTTTGATAGCTCATTTTCTGCTTTGTATTTCAAAGAATTTGTTGCCTCCATCAGTTTCTCATGTTCTTCTCTAGCAATATAGTTTGAAGCTATATCATCCAGAGTTTTTTTCTTCCTATACTCTTCAAGCTCTGTCTGTGCTTCTTTGTACAACTGAGACAATTCACTAAGTTGCTTGTTGAGCTCATCTATCGTTCTGTGCATCACATCTTTCCTTTCTCCAGCTTCAGCACTAGTTTCCAAATGCATCTGATTTGTCAGCTTGTCCTGTAGCCTTTTAATTTCCTCTTGCCCTTCCTTGTACCTCTCAATCAGCAATGCTTTCTCTTGATTAATGTTTTCAATAACTGAACAATATGAATTCTTCATTTCCTCACACTCTTCCACAGACAATTTGCTTGCCACATTCTGCTCTCTGTCTTCAAACTTTTTCTGTAGCTCTCTCACTTTTTCTTTTTGTCTTTCGCTCTCCTCCAACGCTTTCTTCAATTCTTCCTTAAGTGCTTCAACTTCTCCATATGTAACCTTCAACATACTCAGATCAGAACTGGTTTCTTCACTTTCAGAGGAAACAAGACCTGGCTTATTTTGCCTTTGTACATTCGAAACCTCTTTCACAGCTTCCTCATACCTGTTTTGAGTTTCTTGGAACTTCAGATTAAGATCAGAACCATTTTCTGAAATGTCTGGGCTATTTAAATGATCTGTTTCTGGGACTCTAGATTGAACCTGAGTTTCTACATGCTTTCTTTTGGCTTCAGAATTCTCTAATTTTCTCTGCACATCCTTTAAGTCTTCCTGGAGGTACTTCATTTTTATTTCTCTGGGGCTTGCCAACTTTTCTTGGATTTGAGTGGCATTTAATGTAGGCTTCAGCTCCTGCACTAAGAACTCATTTTGTCTCTCTGCTGTTTGCTCAAACTGTGTTTGGGTTGAATAAGATTCTACAGTCGAGCCCCCTTCCTTAGGTGTTCTTTCCTGTCCAAAAAGAACCAACAATTGCACAATAAAAACAAGTACATGATCCTATTTTTTTAGAATAGAGTAAGCAAGGAAGTATTGCCACATCCTACAAAAGAGATGATTGAAGAACCATGGAAGAAAGTTTTAGAAAAATTCAAAACTCAGCTGCTCCCATTTAGCCATCTACAGTGAGAGAAGGCTGTAAGTGCCAAGCTCCTCTGAAAGTCTGGGCTGAGCTCCATAAGCTAATAATCAAAGCTATGCAAATTAAAATTCTGCTAGCACAACTGTTAACAACATCTTTTAGAATGCGGTTATCATAATAAACAAAGTTATTCAGTAATTTATGGGAAAAGAGAGAAGATCAAAACACTAATTTAATCCTTTGGGGCAGAGTGTTTCCATGATCTTACCAACAAGCGTGTTAAAAGATCTTCACAGCACAACTCTTTAAAACAGTAAGCAGTTCTTTGTTCTGCCTAGCAGATTAAGAGAGCACCAGAACAGCACAAAAATATGCCACCTGTAATTTGTCCTGCAGCTCCTTATTGTGCAATGTCAGAGAGGCAATTTTTGCTTGCATCAACAGAAGTAGATCTTGTTGGTCAGCTTCAGAACTCACATCCAATAAACTATCAGCACCTTTGGAGAAAAAAAATAGATTCAAAAGCTTTCAAAAAGCTGAAATGCTAGCGAGTTAGTTATTCTAACATTTCAAATTAAACAGTTTGTTCCCATTACCATTAAATGCAGTGAGCAAGCAAACTGTTCCTATGAACTCCCCAAGAATGTGTTAGTTCACGCAATAGAAGTGGGATGTTTTGGTGGGGAGCTGCTTGTGGAATTACAAAACACCACTCTCAATACTTAGTGTGTCTCATGTTCTAAGTGGAAAGCTACAGAAGTTTTCAGCATTTCATGCCACCAAAAACACCTAATGAAATAAGGATTAATTCCATACCTGTTGTGCTGTCACTCAGTCTGTCTTTACTATCCCTGTGCAAGGAGCTGAATTCTTCCTGCTAAGACATCAAAAGAAAACATTTTCACAGAAAGCAGATGTAAAGCTGGACACTTCACCAAAAAGAACTATAGACAGTACAGATTCTGCTGGAAAAAAGGCTGTCCAAGTGGATGTCTTTTATTTCTGAAGTCTTGTTTAATTGTAGCATGTGTTCAGCATTTCAAAGTCTGCTAAAGCCATTCAAGTTCCATTACCTAATTCCCATTAAATACTAATGAAATATAGCCAACTATCTTGTAAGTAGTTTGGAAGACTATAGACCCTGTGACAAGTAATAGCAAATTACTGACATGTATTTTAAAAAATCTTCAGCAACATAAGGTAAAGATCAGACAGGACACACTCAACCCTTTCACCGATGTTTTTTGGTAAAAGGGTCTCTTTTTGCACTGCCCAATTCCATGCACTTTGCTGGTATTAGAAATTGAACTCTCGGAGCATTAACACTTTCATAACCATACTCCTAAACACTGACTCATCCATGGCTTTTTATATGCACATATTTGTTACACATTAAAGCAATCTTTACACTTGTTTTATGAACTGCATTGAAATAGATTTGGATTCATTTTTGTTCCTAAAATTCAGCTAATTAAGTCACAGGAGACTCTGCAGTCACCAAAATAGAATATCAAGCAAAACAGATCCTGTACGTTCCTTCCCTAAGCTCATAAGAACGGAACACTGATACCTTGCACACTTGATCAGCAAAGAAAGCCTGCCCTTTTCCAGTCATGGGAGTTGAAGTTGATGAGTGTGGAGAGGACAAATCATTAACCTGTAAAAAATTTTGTAATATAAATAGGTATGTATACCTATATGAACATAGAGCTACCTCTCTAACGTATGCCTATATATATATACACACATATATATATATGCACACACATGCATTAAAGAGCACTTTCACCTGCACTAACGTAAGTCACAAATCTAGATTATTTTCAGAGAACAGACCTAATTATTTAGTGCCCTTCTGAATCAGAATTACATATGGAATGTAGATGTTACACAGGTAACATTCTGGTTTAAGATTAAACATAACTATTAAATAGGTTTATATAGTACCAAAATGCAGTTTAAGTATTTTATTTTGATACACATATAGGTTCACAATAATATGTATCCATATATACGTATAACTAGAATATACAGAACTATTTTCTTATTGAATTCAGCAAAAAGGATTCAACTTTAGTTGGAAGAAGCAATTGTACAGTAAAATTTGCACAGTTGTATCTTAGGCCATGCTGTATTTTAAGCAATTTTGCTTAGTTAACCAACATGTGTTTTCACTGTGTCATCCTAATGTCAGGAAAAGCACTCATGGTAAAATGGGAATATAAAATAATGGTGACAGAGAAAATCCTGCCCACATAATTCTAATAATGTTCAAAATGCTTTACATCCCCTAAAAGCATCTCAGAATTGGTCTTTTCTTTACCTGAATAGGACTGATAGGAGGAGGTGGGGCTTTGCGTTTTTTTGGAGTTCCACTTCTTTCTGAACTTAATTTAGAGCCTTGATCATGCTGAAAGTTTCACCAGCCAGAGAAGGTAGGTTTGTTAGTTTGGTTAGTAAAGTCCGAGCAAGTTGTTTTTTAAAAATAAATAAATAAATAAATAAAATCCCACATTAATATCAACTTTAGCAGCTCATGCAGTGCCTTTTTTCTCCTATGTAAAGACCACATCTCTACTAACACAAAGATATTAAACATGCCTGACAATAAGAATCTGCTCCCTTGTAATCCATGCTTCAGTGAACACAAGATTTAGTGAAAAAGCAGAAGCTGACAATAGGTTTAGCACCAGTGACCTTAAAACACTTCCATTCGCACACAGCCCAGTCATGCCATTCTTCACAGCTACCACCCTTCTTCTCCACCAGCTTTTGCCTGAATCCCCTGAAAAACCCCGCTCTGCACTCAGAGAAGGAATGATCCAATGCTTTGCACTACTTCCCAGCCACCAGCAGGTCTACAAGGTCTATTTGCACTCCAAGATATGACACTAAATAAAAAACGTAAGAAACTAACTTAATCGCCTGATTCTGCTGGGATTCTCACAGGAAGGGGACTCCAGCAACCAGGGATAACCTTCAATTTTGTGTCTTAAAAAGAGAGAATTTTCCTAGATCCTCCTTCCTGCAGTTTAAAGAGACAGGGTGTCCAAAAGCCAAGCTCCTGCACTACACATGAGAAAAGCAGGAACCACCCCAGCACACATGCACATACACACTCGCTCTCCCTTCCTTCCCTCACCAAGAGCGTTGGCTGCTGTTACACAGAGAAAACAAGTCTAAAAGTAATTTTCCTGAAACACGTTTCTTAATTAAGCAACAGAAACCTTTTACATTACATAGTAGTCGTGGCAACCCATCTCACAGTGACATTTACTTGCACTTCCAGTTACTGTTTTTTTCTTATGTTGCAAGTCTAGAGAGGCACAGTATTTTCAAAATCAAAAGGACAAATACCTGCTTTGCTTTCGTTGGAGACTTTGCATCTGTGGAGCAGAAAAGAAGAGAGTAGAAAAGAAATAAAGAAAAGTTATTGAAGGAAAAGCTATTTGCCTTTCTTAACCCACCTCTCCACTCTACTTCCCACACCATAGATAAAGGGTTTGGTTTTTGAATTCCTGTCTGAAACCTGATAAAAACAATTTGCAAATTCCATTTCAATCATATCCTTTCTCTGATACTGTCTGGTTTCATTTTGAGAAAAATCTGAAGAATCATGACAATTCTTACTCTATTATAGTCTTGCATCATTCTTACGCATTAAGCTTTAGAAATCCATTGTAGTTTGACCATAAAACCCTCTGCCTGCTTTAGTTCCTTCCCCCCTCTGCTGAGGGGTTCTATGTATAAAAGTGAATCCATTCCAAATTGTATGCAAAACTTCACAATGCTGCTACATCAACTTATCTTTTCTTTCTCCAAAACACCTCTTTTTGGCCTGCTCAGGGCTTTATTCCATGCTAAATATTACCATCTATGGAAAAGAGTTTTTGGGAAGTCTCAGCCAGATGATCTTGAAAATGGCTTTTGCAGCATTTCATGCTACACTTTGAAGGAAATTTGTTCAGTGCTAAACATACATGTAGCCTGTTCAAGAAGTGACAAACTGCAGGTCAGCCTCTCTCACATACCCACATCCTGTGATATCTTTGACGACAGGAGATTCTGGATCCCTGTATTCTCGGAGAGCTTGGCATAATGCAGGGCATTCTGTCCAAAGACATCTACTAAACTGACATCTGCACCTCTCCTAAGGAAAGCTTCCACTATGTTAAGGTTACTAGCTTCACAAGCCATCATCAAAGCAGTTCTGAACAAGAGAAAAAACAAAACAAAACAAAACACAAACAGCAAGCGTCAAGGGCATCCATCTTAAGCAGCTCATTTTTTCAGGAAAAAAACAGTGTGACTGTTACCACGTAATGAAGCCCAAGATTCCACCAACATGTGTATTGGTACATAAACGTAACTGCTGTTTCTCCTTACAAACACCTGCCAGCCCCTCCTCTTCCTCATGCACTACAGCTGCAAACACAGGTCTGCAAACATTTCTAAAAATGACTTCCTGAGGCTGAGAGGAGAGCCATGGGTAGAAATGGCTGCAGCATAGAGTCAGACTAACAAACCTCACTGCTACACTCCACTTGCAGTGGTGGCACAACACAAAAGCCTTTATTTCATTGCTGCTCTCCCTCACATGTTGTATTTGAGACAAAACAGACAAACAGATTTCAATCAAAAAGACAACAAATCTAAAAGATCTTCAGTGAGTCCAAGAGACGAGTTTGACCTCAAACCCTGTGCTACCATCAGCTTAAAAAAAAGGAAAGAAAGAAGTTCATGAGAGCACAAAAAATTCCCTTTCGAACACAGGGCAGCTGCACAGAGACAGCTCCTAGAGTAAGGATAGCATACAGAAGGAGTCTTTTCCTAACAGGTTGTATCTGCTGTTCTCAATTATTTGAAGGGGTCATAGGAGACATACAGAATAATTACAAACACACAGAAAACCTCACCTTTCAAGCATGCTCTAATACTGCCCTCCTTGGGCATAGTTCTCCTTTCTCAGAATGAAAGCATGTCTAATAGGTTGACCAAGTTTACTGCCAAACACATTCCTCAGTGCAGATACGAAGCTGAAAAGTTACTACAGTGATAGTATTTGCTAAATATTAAGACAGTAATTTCACTAATGAATTAAATGTACTCCCTGTAATGGGTGAGTCACTTAGAAAAGTGATGCTGTTGCAGTGCTGTGGTAAAAGTAGTGGTAAGTGGTAAGTCAGATATCACCTCCAGAGTGACAGGGCTGGTTTTAGATTACCAAAATAATTCACTTAGTCTGGACACAATAGGAATCTGGAGATGCCATTTTCAAAGGTTATCCCTCTCTTCTCCCAACAAGGTTTCTCCTGTTTCAGTAAAATCTTAACTACTTCTGTGAACATGAGGAGTAGTCACCCCCCTCACCACAATGAAAGCAAGAAGCAAACCAGCATATTCCATGGTATAATGTTTTGTTGCTTCTACACACAGTACTACCTTTAAAAAAAATAGAGAAATGGGAGTCGTATCTATGACAGAAACTCCTTTATCCAATTAAAGCAGAGAGTCTTAACACTGTCTGCTGATTAAACACTAGGAGAGTGAGGGGAAGGCAGAGGTCCCAGAGTGTGCAGCACCTCAAGCTCAAAGCACCAACGAGGCCTTGAAAACCAACAGACAACACAGGGGTTTTCTTCAGACAGCTGGAAACAAAGAGCGCACTAATGAACTTTGGACTGATAAAAAACAAATTAGGGCTCAGTCTTATATTCACAGGTGCTGCCAGAGAACAGAATCAGTATTGTGTCACACAGAATAATCAAAATTACTATGAAGTGTAAGTGCCAAATCTTCTCAGTATCCTACTTTACCTTCAGTTTAACCAACTGTTTTATTAAACAGTCCATAATTCTGTAAGACTCTTGATCTTTGTCAGTATCATCAAAACAAGTGCATTTTTCATGACAAGGATGTTGCTTTTTAAAAAGTTTTCTGACACATGCATGTCTATTAATGCAAAAAAACCTCTAATTGGCACCTTCTAAAACAACAGCATCTCCACTGTAGAGCTTTACCGTATTTTTTTCTTGCTGCCGTGGCTGCATTGTGGCAGAAAAAACAACCTTCCACAGATTTTGCTCACAAGTAGCAGTTTTAAGGATTTAAGTTGGAGCTACTACCTCATCCCAAGAAGAGAGCAGCATTCAAACTGGGACACTTAGAAAGCCATGTGTGGGTAAGTGCTATCAATCAGATGTGTATAGGAATAATTTAAAAATGGGATATACTGCTCTGGTAGCCCAAGGGAAATCTTACAGGCGCATTTGCTTTATAGTCACATAGTTTCATCTTTTGCTTTAGTCAGAATTCTGTGAGCCTTCTCAGCCATCAGGATATGCTGTCTAGTACAGAAAGCATTATTTCACCTAACATCAACTATTTTGGGAAGGATTTGAGGAGAAATCTTCATTTGACAGTCAGCTTTGGTGAAGAATCAACATGTTAACCTGCCGTACCTTCCATTTTTATCCCTGGTGTTGATGTCTGCTCCATGATCCAGAAGGTTTTTGCAGACTTCTACATGACCATTTTGTACTGCAAGCAGCAGAGGTATGTTCCCATCCTAGAAATGCACATAAAGAGACTATGAACTATATTCCATTCACTTACAAAAACACACTGAGATTAAAAGTCAGCTATAAATTTTACTTTTACGTAGCAAAAATGAGGTGCTATCAGTACATTTTTTCTTGTGCACCATAAATATAGCTGAGTGTGCTAGAATTCCTTTCTTGTCTGCTGGAGATGATGCAAAACATAGGAAGAAGGAATGCTTTTTGCTTTTGTACTCCCTTTGCTGTTTGCTCAATGCTAAAACACAATTATTTTGGAACTACAAAATACCCTTCAGTAGCTCCACAACAAAAATTATAATTTTAACTAAATACTAGGCAAAAATACAACATTTCATAAAGTCATAGAATAACACAGTTGGAAGACACCTTTAGAGGTATCTGGGGTTTCTCCCACTTTTTTCTCAATCCAGAGCTAGGCAAACTTCAAATTGCAGTACATTGCTCAGGGACTTGTCCAGTCACATTTTAAGCATCTCCAAAGGTAAAGACACAGCTCTGGGTACCAGTTCCAGTGCTTGACAACCTTCAAGGTGAGGTTATTTTTTTACTAGTAGCTAACTGGAATTTCCCAGTTAGGTCCACTACCCAAATTCTGACCATTGCTTATCATTGTGTCATGCACCTCTGAGGCTGGTCTCTCTCTTTCCTACAACCGGCCATTATGTAGCTCAGGACATTTTTAAGATACTCCTACAGCCTTTTCTTAAGGCTGAACAAACCTTTTATGCCTTTAAAATGCATCTGCTGAAATCTTAGATCAGATGTCTGTGACATATTTGTTTTTGTTAGAAAGACCAGACAAGAAGGAGACAGAACAAAACCAAAACCAAACAAGTTCAAATATCTTTATCACTTCCTGCCTGGCCTGTGCTTTACAGATCCCCTCCCTTCCTGATTATGTTTTCTATAAGGCAGTTGCATTATTCCCAAAACCAGACCTGGTTGGTTGTAGACATTTCATAGCAGCGAATGTAGTGTCTCTGAGCCTTTGGAATATATCAGGTATATTTTTTCCCCTCAGGCTTATCACAGTCTGGTTGGGCTTCGTGAGCATTTTGCAGCCCTTGACCACATACTGGGCCTTTCCCAAAGCCTCCTGGATACAAGGGAAACACTTTTAATTATATTTTGAATGTGTAAGAATCGATTGTAGCTACTTGTGCCAATGTCTCAACAATCAGCAAATCCTGCCACTAGGGTATTTTTTGTGAAGTGCTTCCACACCTCTGCAAAGGCAAGCTGCAAAAGGAACTTCCTCCAGCAGAGAAATCCAGGAAGGTATATGAGCACAGCATTGCTCTGAACTACTGCACCTGAGGTGGAGGGTGGTAACGGCAGGGAATGAGGGTGATAAGAGCTCTGAAGTATCTGCAGTACACAACAGAAGAGGTACATACCAAATCTTTGATGTTAATGGGACATTTGTGTTCACACAGAACTTGAACTACCTGAAGACACCCACATGCAGCTAAAAGAAAATAAAGATAAATTAAACAAGCAAGGCAAGCATGAAAGTCCATTAAACCCCAATTTCAAAAATTGTGTCCCACTCTTCCACTTGCAGCACTGCAGCATTACATTGGGGTACAATAAACAAATGCTAGGTTGATGAGCTAGGAATATCAAGCACAACAAAACACTACAAACTTTCATCAAAGAAGTTACCTGCATAATGTAGAGGTGTTTTCCCAGAATTGTCAGTGCTGTCTGCTGGACATTTACTCTGCACAATTCAGTAAGGAGAAGGGAAAAAAAGCAATTAGAGAAGTATAAAGAAAATAAAACATATGTTTTATATTGACGGAGTGCTTAACATCTTTACAAAAAGGTTTATGTGCTGCTTCAGATAAGAACACTAAAGAGCTTCTCTCTCTACCAATCTGGTATTTCCTGTCTTCATACCAGCTCATATTGAAGCCACAGGAAATCCTCATGATCAAGAGAGCTACCCCCAAAAAATGTTATAGTTTCAGAATAATTTAAATCCATAAATAAAAAACAAAATAAACTCTCTCCTTTGCCTCAGAATTGTATTTTTTTTTTAACATTAGAGTAAAAGCTAAAGCAACAATGTCCTAAGGCAATCTGCCCTGCATTATTTCATAGAACTCTAGCATGGTTTGGATTAGAAGAGTCCTTAAAGAGCATCTTGTTCCATGCCCCTGCCATGGGCACGGACACCTCCCACCAGACCAGGTTGCTCAGAGCCCCATCCAGCCTGGCCTTGAGCACTCCCAGGGATGGGGCATCCACAGCTTCTCTGGACAACCTGTGCCAGTACATCCCCACCCTCAGAGTAAAGAATTTCTTCCTAATACTTCCTAATCCAAATCCAAATAATTTCTTCACTTTGAAGCCATTCCCCCTTGCCCTATCACTACACACCACTGTAAAAAGTCCCTTTCTGGCTTTGTTATGTGGCCCTATAGATACTGAAAAGCAGGTCTAAGGCTTTCTGGGAGCCTTCTCTTCTCCAGGCTGAACAACACAGTCTCAGAGGTGCTCCATTGCTCTGATTACCTTCACATCCCTACTCTGGACTGGCTCCAGCAGGTCCCTGTCCCTCCTATGCAGGGACACCAGAGCTGGATGCAGTGCTCCAGGTGGGTCTCAGCAGAGCAGAAGAACAGAATCCCCTCCTTTCCCTACTGAACACGGGGCTCTGGATGCAGCCCGGGATATATTGGCTCTCTGGGCTGACCCAGGTGCAGCTGGTGTTGCCCTGACCCAGGTGCAGCACCAGCACCTGGTCTTGTTAAAGTTCATGAGGTTCCCATGGGCCCACTGTCAAATGAAATAAGGGTTCATTCGCATTTTTAAAAATAAGCACCAACAATCCAGTTATATCTTGTTGTATTACAATTATCAGATGCTACTGATCAATCCAGACTTCAAAGCAGTAAATAGTAATGAAAAAACAATTCAAATCCTTATCAAGGCTCATTTTGATACAGATATTTGTTTTAATTACAACAAAGAGAAAGTAAACCAGACATTTCTATTCATTTGGTTTGGAAATAACCACCAAGATCATCAAATAGTACTACTAACCCAGTATCACTAAAACATGTCTCACATCTACACATCTCTTAAATCCCTCCAGGGATGGTGACTCCACCACTTCCCTGGCCATCCTCTTTCAATGCTTGACAGCTCTTCCGGTGAAGAAATTTTCCTAATATCCAACTTAAACGTCCCTGGGCTCAACTTGAGGCCATTTCCTCTTTTCTCACTGTGATATGGTCTACCCTGAGCCTCCTTTTCTCCAGGCTAAACACCACCAGCTCCCTCAGCTGCTCCTCACAGGACTGGTTCTCTAAACCCTTCACAAGCTTCAATGCTTTTCTTTGGACAGGAAAAGACGAGACCCTAAACTTACGTGTTTCTAGAAAACAAACATTATGACTTTTGACTTTTACATGCAGCACTGTCTCCAATACGCCTGTGATTATCTAGGAAAACAGGATCACAGAGATCACTACATTCCATGTAACAAAAATGTCAAGATTCTGCCTGTGTGAAATAGTTATTCAGCCTCTTTAATTCAACACCAGTTAGACATTCCTCACACACCCTTTGGTCCACAGAAGATAATCCTAAGAGCATTAATTACTGGAGAATATTACCAACGGGTTTGCACTTAGGAACATATTTAGAAATCTGCATAGTGAAATAAAACAAGAAAAAACCGTCAACAAAAGCACTCTGTGGTTGCAGCAGGCAAGTGGAAGGGGAGCAGGTATCTTGGTGTTAAACACAGTGAGTTCTGAGGTGCTGGTGCTGATGCCTGCGATGCCGCCAGTCACGGCCTGATGGCGATGTGGATCCTGGCAAGGGGACGGACCACCGTGGCTAAGGATAACCCTTCCTGCCTGCGGAGCACCAGGGAGGCAGCGCAAGGAGTATCGAGGTGGGAGTCAGTGAAACTGGACCCTGTGTTGTCAGAGACACTGACAGAGGTCAGTCACAGGACAGCTGGAGAGCCCTGAGGCAATCAGGGGAAAACAATCTGGAGGTTGGGATACAGGATCCATTCTCTTGCTGTACCATCGTGTTCCAGCGGGGTTGTTATTCATTATTTCGTCTGTATTCTCAGTCTGTATTCATTATGTCGTCTGAGACTTACTGATAACTCCAAACTTAGAAAAATCTGTTCCATTTCTCTGATCACTGCCATGAAAGCTTACCTGTATTTCTGAAATGGAGCTGAGATGGACAATGCTTACTAACACTCATCTTCAACACCATGAGACCCTCCTGTTCATCTTCACTTTTGGTTTTCTTATTTCTCTCCCCATTCTCTCAGCTCCCTTTCTAACCCCTCACTGTCCTTTACCTCATTTCACAGAAGATTCAATTATTTCCATTTTATTTTTGGATCTAAACTACTTTGGTTTCATCTCTCTTTGACTTTAAACTTGAAAACATTTCTACGGTGAACAGACAGAAAGCATTCCAGCGGAACATTTTCAGAATCCCCCCAGAAGTGAAAAATCCTTTTCCCCTGTAATTCATAATCCACCCGATTCCAAGTTATCCAACCACATAGACAAAACACAGGAGGTTAAACTGAAGCTACAACCTGCTTGAAACCCAATCAAGCTATGTCAGAGCAGCTGGACATGGAAAACTGTACTTGCAGACCACTCAGGGAGGATATACTGTTTTCTATCATCCATTCACAGTGCCTGAAATGTCCTTAAACTCTTTGTGTTTAAAATCTTGATGCACCTCTCTTGATGTCAAGGAGATACAACAACAGTATAGAAGTGCGGAGCAGATTATTAGCAGAAAATGTGTCAACATCTAATGGAACCAAATGAAAATTTCAAAAATCAAAATTAATTTGATTTTTCTTTTACCTGAAGTAACCTCTTAACGCAATCAGGGTGGCTGTTCTTTGCTGCAAGATGTAAAGCACTGTGCCCTAAATGAATAAAAGCAAAGCAAATTACTTATTCAAACACGCCAAAGCACAGGAATAAACCCTTCCATGACAAAGGCAAAATCTTGAATTATGCGACACATAAAAAGTAAGGGCAGAGAAAACAAAAACCTACATCAAGCAGAATGTCTTTACTAGAGACCGTTGTTCAGGCAGGTAACAGAATAATCTTAAAGTCTTGATTCATATTAAGGAGTGACACAAACATTGTGTCAGACTACACCTTGGCAGACGTAAGTCAAAGATCGTACATTATGTCTTGTTTCTTAGAAAACCATTTTCCAATATTACTCAGCCTGCCTCTCACACAGATGTCTGTCGGTATCTTTGTGATTTTTGCTATTTGGCAATGAAAAAGTAACCCAGAATCAAGAGCATAACCCGCCAAATTCACCACCTACAAATGTATTCAGTTTGTGAAGTGCACATAGAAGACTCCAACACAGGTACTTTAGTTTGCACCTCATAGATTCCCTATTCCCTATCAAACACAGGTCTACACTGGTTTGCTTCTCAATTAATTTATTTAGCACTTCTGAGTTCTGGCATTTAGCTATGCAATGCCATGATTTACTGACTATGAATTTATGATGAATCACTGAAGACTCTTCTCCAGCCTCAACTTACAGAGTATCTGAAAAATTGAAGATGACAAGACAGTAAAGGAACAAATTATCCATGCAACTAAGAAAAGAAGGAACCAGGATTTAGTACTCAATAAGGACAAAGACACTCGTGACAGGAAACTCTCATTGCAAATGATGGGACTTTTACAGAGAAGGATTTCACTAATGAGCACTGGACCAACACTCTCAGGTGGAAGTCAGCAGGCAACCTCTTACTACTCAAGCAACTAATAAATCATCAGGCAAGGTGAAGCATGAGTTCTGGGTAATGGTCTGCATCAGGTACATATATTCCCCCATCATTATGTAAAATACGAAAGCTTCTTCCAGTATCACAGACACTTCTTTACAGAGGCAAATCATTCCAATGTATGACAGAGATTCCCTCAGGCTGCAATAAGTGGCCAAAGCAGAACCCATGAGCCCAGCATTTACAGACCATTACTGGAGACAGAATGCTGACAGGTCATCCAGGTGGCTCAGCTAGCCAGAGAAAATGCTGGGCACAGATTCCACAGATGTGTCAACTGAAATCTGTTACAAAGAGTTTGCCAGTTTCAAATTCATCTCCCATCATTCTCCTAGCAGTAATTAAGAATAGGACTTTTGAGAACTGAAACATCATACTTAATAGCTCTCAGCTCTGTTTTGGCCTGTATCAGCTGTTTTCACTATGTCATAATCCTGAGGAAATGTCTTACTGCAACTCCTGTAAAGTTAATGGGATTAATAGCTTGGATAAACATAAAAGCAAACCTGGAGATCTTGATGCAACCTGTAATAATAAGAGCTGGGGGAGGAGAACTATTTTCTTCTTTTTTTTTAAACTTAAAAATAACAATTTAAAAAATTGAGCAACTATTTTACATCTGGAGTCCACCACAAATGCTGAAATTTGTAGTATTAGGAAGAAAGTTTTTAAGGACTTTAGAATCTGAATTCTCTGCACAGGAAAGCAAGTATGCCTAAACCTGCAAGTGTTACAGCTGCTCTTCCTACACGCTGTGTGGCGAAAAGCAAAGTTGTCAAATCGGTATTTTCACTCTGCACATCAAGAACTACAAAAGCAAATTTAGTGTATCATGCTACTTGTATAGGTTCAGAGAGGCATACCTGCACCATCTTGGGCTGTCACATCTGCACCATGTGTCACCATGATCCTGAGGCACTCTGCATGCCCTTTCGTGGCTGCCAGGTGAAAACTGCAAGAGAACATTTACATGTCACTTTTCTTATTATTAAGACATCTTTTCTCTTGCATTCACAAACTGCATTCTGGCAAATTCTTTCCTCCGTGTCCTTAGACCTTTTGGCATTCCTCCACTGCCTCCCAAGAAGATAACAGCTCTGGCAGTGAGATGGAACATCAAAAAGACTTTGTAGTCATACTTTCATACTGCACCTCAAATAATGTGTTCATTTTGGGACCCTTATTACAAGAAAGACATTGATGTGCTGGAACATGTCCAGAGAAGGGCAATGAGGCTGGCAAAGCATCTAGAGAACCAGTTCTATGAGGAGCGGCTGAGGGAGCTCGGTTTGTTTAGTCTGGAGAAAAGGAGGCTCAGGAGGGACCTTATCACCCTCTACAGCTCCCTGAAAGGAGGGTGTAGCCAGGTGGGGGTCGGTCTCTTCTCCCTGGTAACTTGGGACAGGATGAGAGGAAATGGCCTCAAGCTGCACCAGGGGAGGTGTAGATTGGACATGAGGGAAAATTTCTTGATTGAAAGGGTTGTCAAACACTGGAAAAGGTTGTCCAGGGAGGTGGTGGAGTTACCATCCCTGGAAGGCTCTTGACCATATTTAAGACATGTGTAGATGTGCAACACTGTTTAGTGGTGGATTTGGGTTGCTGGGTTACTGGTTGGACTCAGTGTTCTTAGAGGTAATTTCCAACCTGAACAATGCCATGATTTTACACAGGCTGCTGTCCCATTAATCCATATCATATACCTTATGTACATCTAGTCCCACACAATTTCTAAACTTATGTCCCTAGTGATGTAATATATCCCCAAAGAACACCTGGGCTTGGGGAATTAGTAAAGAAAATAGTCACAATAACTGACTTTTTTCTGGTCATTTTAGTCAGAGTAGTCAGATTTAGTTAGATTAAGTCAGATTTAGGTTTTCCCCTTTCAGAGGACAAAAATTTAGTTCCTCTAAAACATGATTCTGCGATTCCCTAATTAGACCAAATGAAGTTGTGCTTCTGCACTGTCCTTTATAGAGGTCATCTTTCCTTCATGTATGGGTGGGGGAAAACACTTTAATGTGAGTATCAGCTGGAGAAATCAAAGCTACTGGATATTCATGAGACTATGCCAGAAATGTATTTTTTCCACTTTTGGTTTTGCTGTTCACCCCAAGCACCTGCTTGTTTAAACGGTGTGAAACTGCAGACGTTACCAACCACACCGTGGCAGGATGTACTTCCAAGCATCAATTACCTAAGATGTAATTACAGAACAGACCAAAGAAATGATACTGAATTCGAGCCTTTTTACAGATGAAATTTCATGTTTGACATCCTCAGGCTGGGCGCACCAAGATTGACAGGAATGGTGCTATAGAGATGCTGCTGACTTCATTTTGCCCTGAAGCAAAAATGAAGGAAAAGCTTCTGAAAAGAGAGAAGTTTATATCCTCCTGATGCATAGCATGCCAATGTTGTCAAGTCTTAAGATATGGGCAGACATCCTGCTACCATGTGTGTCCTACCAACACCAGCCTGATGCATGCAGAGCAGTTTTTCAGTGGGAGTAATGTAAAACACAAATTCAGGACAAAACACTCCTAACTGCCATTTCTTTGTGTGTGGAAAGTTAGGACCATCATCAAACATGCACCAAACTGAAAGAGCCAGAATTCCTGGGAGGGTTTCTAATATCTTTCAAAGGAAGGTATTAATTTTTAACATCATGCACCCCTGCGTAACAGGGATTTTCCCCTGGAATGTAAAAGAAACATCATAAATCACAGAGGCAGGTCAACTACTGTATTTAGGAGTTTATACTTTGAACAACTGCTTCCTTTAAGTGTTAGCTTTAACACTGAAAGTTCAGCCTGCTAACCAGGGAAACTTGGAACAACAGGCAGGAATGAAATGGGTATTTCAGACAGTCTGTGAACTGCAACACCATGTTTCTCTGAGCCATAGACTTCTTTGCAGCCTTCTTGAAAACTCAGCAGAGAAAGAGACCTACACACAACATGTGGCAAAGAGAGGAGAACTAATCAAATCAGGAGAGCTCCTGAACAGAGTCCTCTATCAAGGACAGCAACCAGCTCACTTCCTACAAGGAGTCCTTCCTTCCACACTGGCTGCTGCCGACGGCAAACAGCAGAACGGCAGCGCTTAAGCTTTGAACCCTTCTCTGCAAATATAAAAGCATTCTGTGTTCATCCTGTGAATTCTACTGCCATAAACAAACGGAAGAGTTAACGCTTCCAAGAGACCAAGAAGCACTGCTGCTGTCTGTTCTCCGGTCATTCAAAATCAAAACTTCATGTACTTGGTGACCAATGCAAAGTTGTGTAAACATTCTTCTTTGGAAGAAGTGGTTTCTCAGGCTCTGGGAAAATGACTGGGGGAGGGACACAAGAGGAGTCTGACAAATTCTAACACCTCTAATTTAGCCAGCACAACATACCAGCAAATACCAAAACATGTTCAGATACATTTGTATAAACACAAAATACAATCAAATTCACTTATGTATTAGGAAGACAGCGAAGCACACACTTGGCTAACTTACATTTGACAATATTCATAGTAATAATAAATACCTGAATAATAATAACTTGGCTAAATCTGGGGCACTGAGGTTTTATGGACAGACTGTGTAGGATGGTGCCAAATGCAACATGAACACGCAAGTGCTAAAGAAGTTGTATTTAGGTAAAATCCAACTGCAAAAAAGTATCAGAGAAAAGAAAAATTAACTCTTTTCAGGCTATGCTTCTATGAACACATGAATCCCACCAACAAAAACAATTCTCATGGCAGCTCTCAACAAGTCATCACACACACAGATGTTTTATTTCACAAAGAGCTGCTTGCTGTGTGTCTTCTCCCTGCATCCCTGTACTGCTACCATCTCTCACATAAACCTGTAGCGAGATATTTTTCCTTAACAGCCTCAAAGCAATTGGAAGGGAATGGGGGATATGGTTACTTAACTGCTAGTTTAGTAAACAGAAGTCCTGCTCAACAGAGAGGAGAACGACTCCAGACTGGAGTGAACCTATTACAGTCATATTTAAATTGAACTATTTACAGAGTGTTGGGCAAGACCTCCCCCTTAAGGGGCAATTCTGATTTTAAAGTTAATAGCCCCTGGTTTGTTTGTTTGTTTGTTTGTTTTTAGTAAAAAAAACCCAAATGAACAAAACACCAGACCCAAAACAAAGAAAACCCCAAATCCAAACACTTGAGTAGTAGGACTCCTATGTAGCAAGGGAGGCTCTTGAAACAAAGAAACTTGTAGACATTCATTTCAGTACAGAAAAATTCTTTGCAAGCTACATAATTTCCTAAAATATTTGAAGGAAAAGTTGTAGGTTTCCAAACACTGGAGTTCTCACCATCTGGATGCCTTAAGGAGTGGTGCATTTTACTTGCATCTTCCATGGATAAACTTTCCTTGACATGAAAACAAACAACTTTTCCTCCCATTTCCTGGTTGTGCAATGACTTAGGTAAACAAAAACAAACACATAAGGATTGATTTGGACCAAGTGCCACACTGAGGGCTGGATTCTCATTCAGCTGAAAATCCCATTACAACATAATTCATTTTCCTTCCACAATAGACATAAGCCTAGATTGCCACTTAGAGCCACATCTTGATAGCCCAGCCTGAACTGATTTCAGATAGGTTTCTTTTATTGCTGTAAAACATTTCTGTTCTTCCTGAGGGGCACGATGGTCTTTTATTATTGTATCCAGACCTTTCAGTGAGCAGAGGAGCAGCTACCATTCCCAGTGGTGCAAGACCGACCTCTGAAGCAGATGAAAGATCATAGGTTGACACTGCTTTTTCCTACTGGGAATGTACAAGTCTCATAATTACTCAGTCCTTAACGAGAAAAAGTGAAAAATTATGTTTATTGTGAGGAATGCAAAGCCCAGTTGGAGTAAACAGGCCTTCAGAGTAAGAGTGAACTCATTTCATGAGGTTCAGGTTCAACTGGAGAACGGCTACACAACTATCACCTCAAAATCTTGCCAGGACCTCAAATTTCTTGACCTGAAATGTTACTCACATAAAAACCCCACATTGATAGATGTTTTTTTATGACACTTGCTGCCTGAACAGAGGGCGCAGCTGTGTATGACATCCCTGAACAGGTCTGAAGCAGCAGATTTTTTAGGAATCTAAGAACAGACAGGAGATGTGAATGGTGGAGCATTTATAGCTGTCCTAAACAAGCCCATCCCTTATTCAGGGAAAAGGACCTTTTCCACATTTTGGTTACAAAATTAAGCCAGTGAGGGAATGAAGACTTCTTTAACCAGCATCTGACAGACAAAGAGCAAGAGTCTGATAGAGCCAGTCTTTGTCAAAAGACCAGTAATGAGTGTTTTCAGAAATTATTTAAATGTCAGTCTCACTCAAATGAAAAAGGACTGTAATTTTTACTACTCAGCTCACATAAGACTTTTCTTTACAAATCATTACACCATAAGCAGAAGAACAGAAATAATTCACATTTAGGGGTTCGACCCTGTAGCTGATGGCAATTGCTAAGGTGGTATTAGCAGTAAGACAAGGGTCTGCTATAGTCAAGTTCTCTGCTTAACCATTTGCAGAGCTACTTCCTGCAAATCCTCTTACTGAATGTGATGTTGACAGCTGGCTTAAAACAACTGGGTGGTCCATATATCTAGGGTAAGTGCTACAAAAGTAAAGTGGAACATGATAAAATCAGAAAATATAAATATCAAGTCTTAATTTAAGACAGCAACCTTCTAGCAAGGAAATTTTCATTTGTGGAAAGAAAAACAAGGGGGGAAAAAGCAGAAAAATTATACCAAATCAAAGGGTTCAATCTCTGTTTGGCAAGGTCATGCTCCAGAGTTTTTTCTGGGCAGAATTAGCATTCTCTGTAACACAGATTTTCTCCAGGGCCTGAAAGTAGTTCAACACACTACTTACCAAAATCCAAAGCAAATAAAGGACATGGCTGAATTATGGATGCTAAGTGAATATTGTATTTACTATTTCCTATTATGACAAACATGGAACCCAGTCAAACTTGTATGCAAGCATATAATACTATTGTTCTCTGTCATTTTAATCGGAGTGCTCTGAAAATATTTTAAGTGCAAGCATGTTTGAAAAACACCATGAACTCATATACACTCATTGTCAAGGTTTATTTTGAGTAAAAACATCCCTCCCCAAAGCAGATCATTCTTCTTCATTTTCTAATGGATGTCAACCCTTTGTTGACTTTTTAAAAGTCCAACTTGCCTGCTAGCAGTTTGATGATTTATGGCTTCCCCACCAACCAATACCTTCACACAAACAAACAAGAATAATGAAATAAAGATACAGAGCTGCCTAGAGACCTTGTACTGCTGATTTAAAAAAAAAAAAATATATATATATATAAATGGAAGATATTTAAGCTTTGCTACTACTAGATCAGACAGGCAAGCAATTCACCAGCTCTCTCAGCCACAAAGTGACCTACGGATAACCTGGCTGACTTTCTGAACTGACTGTAGCTTTTATATATTTTAGAAGCAGCTCCTAGCTTACAGTGCTATCCCTCAAGGCCTCAACTCCTCCTTCAATAACAACAGCTAAAATAAACACAGTAGATGATATCTGGCTTTTGACTGCTTTCCACCACAGGCTGAGTGGCAGAGACACCAAACTTCCTGAGACCTGACCTGAAGGAGAAAGAGCCATGAGTTACTACCAGAGCAGCACCTTCTGTGAATGAAGAAAATACCTGGTGTCACACAGGAGGAAGTCCAGTGTGGTCTCCTCTCACATGTGGCACCATGACCAGTCACTGTAGAAGAATACGGTTTACTGAGCTGTGAAGGGCTTGAGATTTTATCAGCATTAAAACAATCTTGGAAGTAAGCCCTTTTTGACACACTCTGAACTTAATAAAACAAAAATTACCACCTTCAGATTAAATGATTGGGAAAGCCCCAGAACGGTCCTGAAACTGGAGGTTTCTGCTTTCCTCTGCAAGCCCTGTCTGAGTCCTGCCTCCTCCTTGCACCAGCACAGGTAGGTAGGTAACTGTATGGCTGGTGAGCTGGCACAGGGAACAAAACCAGTTAAAAACCAAAGCTGCCTTCCACTGTTTCATCACACAGCACAGATGCGGTCTGTCAGTGAAAAATAAGGAGCAGCACCTAGAATTACACCTTAAACCTAAAATTAAACCACAGATGTTCCACCATGAAAGTCAAAAGATTCTTCATCTTTTCCTCACAGCATTATCAAGATACTGTCACTCATTTCAGATGATATATGCCTCAGGGAGAACCAGTCATTTAATTATGGAGGACCTATACAGATGTTTGGCAGATCAGACTGCTTTAAAAGAAAATCAGACATCTACAGGTAATCACTATCAATACTTACTAGTTCTTTGGGGTTTTTTATTATTTTCTTTAAACAAATAAAAATTACAGCTTCACACTGCATCCATTTTATCTCCTCTCAATAGTAACGGTAAAAAATGTGGCTTTTCAATAATGGTGGCAGTCCATGTCATTATACTGTTACTCACATACATGAAGGCAAAAGAGTGCAAAAATTATCTTAGGAAAAAGAGAAGAAATACATTTTGTTTTCATATCAGAGCTGGCACCAGTACAAGCTGGGAAAATTATGTTTTCAGAGTTTTAAAACATTCAATCAATGAGTTGCTGCAAACAACTTCTACAGTGCAGTGCAAGATCGTAAGAAGTTGACAGAGGCAGGTATGAAGTTACCAGGAGCTGTGTGAGATTATTTTCCCCTCTCCCTGCTTTAGCACCAGCCACCTGCAAACTGAACTGCTGCACACAGCCTGTGTCCTTCTGTTTTAACATGAGATGGCATCTGCCCTGCCCCAGTACACACAGAATCCTCTGGTAAAAACCCTGCACGCCCCTTCTGTGTCAGCCTGTATTCTGGGACAGCTTTCAAAAAAAAACAAAAACAAAAAAAACCCCCAAAAAAAAAAAAAAAAAAAAACCAAACAACCCCCCCCAAAAAAAAACCCAAAACAAAAAAAAAAACAAAAACAAAAAAAACCCCCAAAAAAACAAACAAACAAAAAACCCCACAAAACCACAACAAAACAAAACAAAACAAAAAAAAACCCCCCACCACTGAAACCAAAATAAAATAAATAAAATAAATGCAGTTTTCATGTGAAGTTTCCAGCTTTGCATTGTAGCATGGAAAGTCTTGTTTCAATCGTACACACCTCGAGCTATAGGACATTAATAAAAGGCAAGCCTCTTTAATGGATGTTTTCTTATTAGAAAAGAAACAATTGCATCATGCAACACAGGAGCTGGCAAGCTACAGACTCCTGATTTTAGCCTTCAAACTCAGCAAAATATCCACCCAGCTGCTCTTCAGAGAGATTTCTGGGATCCCCAGCAGCTTTATACTTTTCATTCTCAGGTTGTGCTCCAGCAGTTCCATTTTCATAGAGAGTTTTCTTTGGCAAACTCTATCACCACAGTAACACAAACTCCCATTTCAAGTCTGAAATGTATGGACTTTCCTTCCATGTACCATTAATTGCAAACATAAGTGCTCACAATTTAGATCTATCACATAAAGTTTCTTGCACAGTGTCTGTTTTAAAATTCCTCAGTAACTAATGTCAGCAAAATGCAACAGAGATTCTACAAGCAGAAGCTTCAGGGCACTCCTAGGTGTTGACAGAAAGTCTGAAGTTTTGACATACTTCTTTTATTTTTGGAGTTGTAGGGCAGGAAAATTAACAAAGTATAAAAAACAATGAATTCTCAAAAAGCTTAAAGAGCCCAGAAATCTGTGCAGTGTGGCCTGAGCCTCCAAAGACAAGTACTGAGGGATAAGGAAGGCAGACAAGTAGGGAAGATTCCTTCCGATAGTTTCTTTAAGACCACATCCCACATATAAAGTCCAAACAGGTGCACAGTTACCTTCTCCATAAATGTGCCTTCTGGCACAACATCTTTTTAGCACAGGGTGAAATCTCTGAGGATGTGCCCAGGCTGAGACGGCTTTCCTCCTGAAGCTAGGTAAAACCAGCTAGCCATCTTCAGCCCTTTCAAGGCCCAACAGAGTTCAAAGTTAAAATTAAGCCCAAAAATGAGAGCAACGATTACTGTCTCCTCCGACCTTCATCCTCCAACACAACTCATCTGGTATTGCTGCCTGTGGGTCAGCAATTGCTAATAATCACCTTAGTACATGGAAAGTCAAGAATATTAGAGCAACAAAATCCCAAACTGTGTTGGCATAACAAGAGGCCAGGAAAAGGCTGGAAAGGGTGAGAGCAGTTGAGTAAAGGTTAATCTAAAATCAAATATTTTTGTAGCATGAAAATCCAGCAAGGCTTAAGACCTGCATTTTGTGCTCCAAGAACTGATGAGCATGAATATCCTTATGAACCTGAGGGACATTGACAAAGGATGGCTCAGGGCTGCATGTTGTACTTCATGTTTCTGTACCTTCTACACTCATAATATTTCCCGCCTCTTCAGATTTGAAGCAACAGTTTGGATTTACTTTTTTTTAATTAAGCTGTACAAAGTGAACTTCTCTTACTTCATAGGATATTTACAAACCAAGTGCAACAAAATGTACTCATAGTAATTAATCTACTTGTAACACATTCCTCAAAGACCACTCGTTAATATGACCTCTTCAATATTTTTTTAATGAACTCTTTAGATTATTATGACAATATCCTTTTTATTTTATATTTCAGAATAACTATACTACTTAAGATTCCATATTTCTGAAGAGGAGTAGGGACTGGACCACAGTCTTGTGCAGGAAAATACAATTTCAGAGCTTTTCTACATTTTTCAGTTACTTTCCAGCTACTTTTCAGCAGTTTCCAAACACAGAATGCACCTGTAAAGAATGCAGCAGAAAACAGATTGAAACGTAAGTCCAATAAATAAGCAGCTACCAGCACTATTGCCTGAGACCTCAGTTCAAAGTTTAAAAAAAAAAACTAAGTAAATTCAACATTTGCACATTGCTCTGTTTTGGCTGTCTGTTCCCCTTCCTAGATTAGAGTAAATTTTAAAGCCAGCAACAGCCAGTGGGTATAATTAAAATCTACACATACAGCTCATTTGGTTGCATAAGTCTTTGAAAAACATGTAAAACAACTGCACCCCATTATGCAGATACAAATCTGAAAAACAACTGCAGCCTTAACCCTGTCCCCTCCAGCCTCAAAGAGGCTGATTCTGGCCCAACCCCCAGGAGGCACGCTTCCTTCATGGCTCTTCTGCCAGCTCAGATGGTACAAGCGCAGAGAGCAGCCACAGCATTCCCCACAGGAAAGTGGGGTGCTGGGTTTTGCCTCCACTTGACCCAAACTGCAGCTGTTTCAACCCAGGCATACAAAAACTTCCAACCATCCAGGCTGTGCTCTGATCTAAGCAACTGACAAACTTGTTGAAAGCTGGCCAGGTCTGGCAAAGTCTGGGTATGTGGCAACTCTGCAAATGGAGCTGCTTTAACAGGGAATTCCAGCGGCTGCCTGATGCTGCATTACAGGCTTGGCCGATCCTGCCCGTGGACAGGAGGCTCACAGGCTACCCAAACAGGAGTACAAGGGCCCTTCAGAAGAGGATTTGCTTCCCTCTGAGATGACAGCCCCACTAAAAGACAATGAAACACAACAGCTCTCAAGAATAGCCATCAGCTGAGTGAAAAAGCAAATACAGAACAGAAGACACAAGCTGGCTCCTACAAGAAATTGCAGACTGATTGTTTTGTCTTTGAACTTTAGATATCATCTGCACAAAGCCCCATGTATGTAAGATGCAAAACCCATTGGGAGGCTTCTCAATGCTCAGAGAGCTTCATATGGAATAGGGAGTTTGTTCTTTAAATACATGGAATTTGTTTGATTTACAACATAGGAAATCACTAAAGAGATAAAGTAAAAAGTTTTAGTTTGCCAGAAGTTTAGGATCTTTGTAACTGAAATCCAACTAAAGATGATTAATTTCTGTCTCTTCAGAAGATAGCCCCTTCTTTTTTTTTTCCCTAATAACATGAAGGTAGAAAAATGCTAAAATGTCTTGTAAAAATTGCTTTAAAAATGTGTATAATAGAGCCTGGATGCTGTTGACTTCAAATCCTGTCAAAAGTGTAGGCAAGGACTAAAATCTGGAACATGAAGTTTTCCAACTCAAGTTGAAGGTGTCAAGTGAGGGGTCATGTGCTCAAAACCAACAGAAATGGTCTATGCAGTTTAAGTCAAGAGCCCGGAACAAACCACTGTCACAAATTCCACTGCATGGAATTAATTTAAAAGCCTGCATGATTGTCAATACAGTGGTGTTTGTAGGCAATGTGGATTTTTTCATGTGTTGCCAAATTATAAAATCAAAGTTAAGTATTGCTCCTCTGTTGTGGAGATAAAAGCATTCCCTCTCACCATACATTAACAATCAGCTCATACTGAACATAATAGAAAGTTAATTAGCCCAATTTAGCATCCTGGCAGTGGACAGATTCATCCAACCATGGCCTAGAGTTTCATTAGCATTTCTGAGCCTTTGTCTAAAGTGGAAAGCAATTTTTCAGGAAACTTAATATCAACATCTAAATTAAATTATATCCCTTAACAATGCTGCAGGGCAGGGGAGAGGACAAAAAATGAACAATCATGATTTGAACCTAAAAAGAACTTCAGAAAAGATTTAGAGAGACAAAAGCTTTTACACCCAGATCTCCCATGGAAATAAACTTTACAAGAAATTTTGGAATAAGAACCAGATCTCAGCCATCTGTTGACTAGAGATAAAACAAAGGTTGAGATCCTGGTGGTCTTTCTTACTTTGTCCATGTTTGGAAACCTAGACATTATTGCGACTATCTGGACCATCATAAATTAAACTAAACACTGTGAAGAAAGTAAATTAATTATTTTTTCTCAGAGATCAAATCAATGATGTACAGCTCTTCAGCAGCCTGACTCTTGCATTCATGTGCATCTACATGACATACTTTCACAGCCAACTTCTCTACTGGGCAGTGATATCTTGCCACAGCAGCCCAGATGGGTTTCCCTCTGCACTGCCAATTGGTCCTTTTCTGTTGGTCCAGCCACACCCACAGAGTGTTTGCCAACAACCGCAAGTCAGTGTAGAGGTACAGCACCGTCCATCTCTCTCATTCAGTGATATGTAAAGCCAGCAGGATGGCTTTTAGCTCTGCTTCGGTGCCCATCACTCCTGAGGCAGCTCGAACCGCTTCATAAACTGCCAGAATCTCTTACTCAGTTGTGGTATAGCTGGCTTCCAATCCTCTGTATCCCAGACTCCATAATCCAAGAGGAGGACCCTTGAGTCTCCCCAGGTCCCTTCTGCCACAGGCTCCAGGAAGGACCATTCTCCCCAGCCGCAGTGTAGAGCACATTCCACACATCCTGCCCTGCTCTGACTGGCCCAAGGGCTACTGCATGGGCAATCTCCTGCTTAATTTGTTCAAAAACTTCTTGTTGTTCATGACCCCATTTGAAATCATTCTTCTTCCATGTCACTCGATAGAGAGGGCTGACAATCTGACTGTGCTCTGCAATATGCATTCCCCAAAAACCCACCTTGCCTCAGAAAGCCTGTGTTTTCTTCTACCTGGTTAACAGGGACACAGCTGCTATTTTGCTGGCCACACCCACTGGAATCTGACAACTTTTATTCTCCCCTTTTACTCCTAAAACTGAATTTCCTGAGCAGGTCCCTTGACCTTGCTTTGCTCTGTGGCAAAACCAGCCTTCAGGAGAATCTGGATAATCTCCACTTTACCAAAAACTTCCCCTGCTGTGTTCCCTCATACGGTGATGTCATCAATGTACTGTAGATGTTCTGGAGCCTTGCCCTTTTCCAGTGCAATCTGGATCAGCCCATGGCAGATGGTGGGACTGTGCTTCCACCCCTGGCACAGTTGGTTCCACATGTACTGGATGCTCCTCCAGGTGAAAGCAAACCGTGGGCTGCACTCTGCTGCCAGAACAATGGAGAAAAACGCATTGGCAACGTCAGTGGTGGACAGTGACATTTTGCTGCCTTGGACTCCAGTTCATACTGCAGCTCCAGCATGCTGGGCACAGCAGCACACAGCCATGGTGTGACTTCGATCAGGCCTCCATTGTCCACCGTCGGTCTCCACTCCCCACGGGACTTACGCCCTGGCCGCATGGGGCTGGCTACTAAAGGGTGATTGGTGGCTTGTTAACAGAGAGGGTCTTGTGAGTGGAGACTGGTGGCCGTCTTGGCCACAGACACGATAAAGGAATCAAGTTTAGAATCTCTGTTGACAGAAGTGCCAGCAAACCCCCAGCCCTGGACATGAGGAGAGCAGGCGTCAGGCTGCTCAGGGAATTAGTGAGTAGGGCCCCCTTGGAAAATACTTTTGAATGTGCTGGGGCCCATCAGTGCTGGTCACTTTCTAAGCATCCCCTCCTAAGAGCACAGGAGCAGGGAATTCTAAGAGTTGGAAGTCAAGCAGATGAGGCAGAAGGCCAGCTTGGCTAAGCAATGAGCTTGGAATAAGGTGAAAAAAGAAGGTTTATGTCCACCTTGTAGTCAGGTGATATGGGAAGAATACAGAGATGTTGCTGCCACTGCCAGGAGAAAATTCATGTGGCCAAAGCTCAACTGGAGTTAAAGCTGCCCAGAACCATGCAGGACAAGTGAAAGTGTTATTTTTAAATACATTAATGGCAAAAGGCAGGGCAGAAATAAGATCAGCCTGTTACAGGATGAGGATGGCCACCTTGCAAACAGGGACATGGACAAGGCAGAGATGTGTAATGTCTGTCTTCAACACTGACAACAGGCTAAGGGGGTCCCTCAGGTCTCAGTGGCCTGAGCTGGAGGACCATGGCTGCGAGAAACATCTATGCTCAGCTGACCATGAACTTGTGCGGGATCTGCTGCTCCAGCTGGATCCCTATAAATCTATGGGGCCTGACGGGATTCGAGAATACCCAAAGAGCTGGCTGATGTCATCACAAGGCCTCTCTCAAAGACTTTTGAACTGTCCTGGGAATCTGGAGAGGTCCCAGCTGACTGGAAGCTGGCTAATGTTGTCTGAGCTTTCAAAAAGGGCAAGAAGGAGGACCCTGGAAACCACAGGCCTGTCAGTTTCACTGCAGTGCCCAGTAAAATCACAGAAGAGATTCTTCTGGGAGGTACTAAAATATACCTGGAGGACAAGGGAGTCACTGATCACAGTGACTGAAGACAGTGAGGCTTCATGTGGGGAAAGTCCTGCTTGTCAAACCTAACTTCCTTTTATGACAAGGACTTGTGAAACCCACCTAGCTGATCAAGGGAAGCCAGTGGATGTTATTTTTATCTTTTTGCACTTCAGCAAAGCTTTTGATACTGTCTCTCACAGGATCCTTCTGGACAAAATGCCCAGCTCACAGCTGGATAAACACATCATGTGATGGGTGAGCAGCTGGCTCATGGGTAGGGCATGTCAAGGGTCTCAGTGACAGGGGTAACGTCAGACTGGGGACCTGTCACCTGTGGGGTTCCACAGGGCTCCATCCTTGGCCCTGTGCTCTTCAACATCTTCATAAATGACTTGGACACAGGACTGAAAGGGATACTAAGTAGGTTTGAAGATGATTGTGAGGAGCTGTTGACTCCCTAAAAGGCAGAGAGGCCCTGCAGAGAGACCTCGACAAATCAGAGGGCTGGGCAATCACAAATTGTATGGAGTTTAACAAGGGATTCTGCACCTGGGAAGGGGCACCCCTGGCTGTGTGTACAGACTGGGGAAGTAGATGCTGGAAAGCGGCACTGGGAAAGTGAACTGGGGGTCCAGGTCAACAGCAAGTTGAACACGAGCCAGCAGTGCCCTGGCAGCCGGGAGGGCCAACCCTGTCCTAAGGGGGAAGGCACAGCATTGACAGACGGGCAAGGGAGGGGATTGTTCCACTCTGCTCTGAGCTGAGGCAGCCTCACCTCGAGTGCTGGGGGCAGTTTTGGGTGCCACAGTGTAAGAAAGTCATTCAGCTGTTAGAGTGTCCAAAGGAGGGCCAGGAGGATGGTGGAGGGTCAGGAGGGGAAGCTGTGTGAGGAGTGGCTGAGGTCACTCGGTCTGTTCAGCCTGGTGCAGCTGAGACTGAGGGGAGACCTCATTGTTGTTACAACTCCTTCACGAGGGGAAGCAGAGGGGCAGGCACAGATCTCCTGTCTGGGGTGACAGTGACAGGTCCTGAGGGAATGGCCTGAAGGTGTGTCAGGGGAAGTCCAGGTTGGGTATCAGGAAAAGGTTCTTCACCCAGAGGGTGGCTGGGCACTGGAACAGGGTCTCCAGGGCAGTGGTCACAGCACCAGCCTGACGGAATTCCAAACGTTTGGACAATGTTCTCAGGCACATGGTGTGACTCTTGGAGGGTCTGGCGCCGGGACAGGACTTGGACTTTGATGAACCTTGTGGGTCCCACCCAACCCAGATTATTCTATCATCCTATATGTTCTTCCAATAGCTTCTTTTAAGGTAAATATTATTACATATAAGGAAACATTCTCTCTCAAAGGTAATTAAAACATTATCTACTTTTTGAAAAGTGATGTTCTTCATGCCACTTGTCCCCACCTCCTTATACAGTAAGATCCGAAAGGAAGAAAACAAAAATGAATACTGTGTACATAATAAATATCAAGTATTTGCAGCTGGAATATGCTCCAAAATTTATTTTTAGTTCAGCCTCCAAGGCATGAACATTTTCTTTCAAATGAAAATATATCTTTTCTATTAACTGCTATTGGCAGTAGTTTTGTGAAAGAGTCCTTAAAGAGCAAATTTGCAGAGGTTTCTAAAGCTTTTTTTGTACTATTGTCAGAGTAACTTTATTAAACAACAGCTGATTCAATTACAGTTAAAAAAAATGTACAGAGATCTATTGTTTCATTTAATAGCCAAAAGCATTTAATTCTAGTTTAGTACCTTGCAGAAACATGCAAACATGGCAGTAATGGACTGGCACACTGACAAAATAACTTCAGGACAAGGAAGTGCTACCATTTATACACTGTAAATCCCTTCCAAATTCATTCCCCCACCCTCGTCCCTCCACTTCCCCTCAATAATGGCAGTAGCTTCTTAAAATAACAGCCCATTTGAACACTTGATCTTGTGGAAAATGCAGCACATGAATGAATCCAATCCTATCACTCCTGAAAGGGATACCTTTGAAAACCCTTTTTTCTTTTTAGTTTAAATGGATTTAAATGATCAAATTCCAAGCTGGAAAGCCCCGTTTTGTTGTTTAAGGAAGCTGGACCAAAAGAAAAAACAACCAACCTATCTGGCAAAGTAAGACTACAGTGACAGAGTCAGATTTCCAGATAGGTTCTATTACAACTATGCTTGGCAATAGTCTCTGCTATGTAAGTGGGAGCAACAATGGGACTGTGTCAACTTATGCCAAAGGTGGATTTGCTCCACGGCCTTAAAAGTGATTTATTGTGTATAGAAAGAACTTAATCAAAGGCAGGGTGATGGTGTGGAAAGTCAAGCGAGTCTTAAAAAACCATAATTTCATTACTCTGACAAGGTATTTTTTAAATACTTTTTTTAAAAGAGATACTGCTGAGAAGTTAAACCTCCTAATGAAAATTTGTAAATATTATTTCTAAGAAATACCTAACTTAATACTAATACCTAAATTAACGAGGTACCTAAATCTTATTAATCCAAGCATCTCTATTTTATTGCACATCAACAAGTCACAAAGCAAAAGTCCTAAGGGACAGGGACTAAAGAGGATGCAAAGAGGAAATTTAGGTGGTAATGTCCAAAACTGAGCCAAAGCTGCAGTACCTCATAGCAGGACTCAGTGGGATGATACATACGGTACTCAACAGGACAAATAAAGGAAATCTTTGGTTCTGGTCCCTATTCCTTTCAGTTCAAGCATTTTATAATAGGAAGCCATCTGATTATAAAACAAAAACTTTAAAATACCTCTCTAAGAATGAAAAATTATCCTCTCCACCTTCTGTTTAAAATAATGCACTACATTACTGAATCTCAAAAATCAGGACAGTACTGAAAATTTTGTTTGTAGGGTTGTTAACAAAAAGAATGAGAAAGAAAAGTCTTAAAAGAAACATGTCACACCTTAAGGGAACAGACAATGATGGAGCTAACAAACCTGTATTGCAATGTGTAATTGTTTCTCCTTTTTGCTTTCAAGCACATTCCAAAGTCTTTATTCACATTATGCAGTCTGTTACATAATTGAATCCATCGTGTTCTTCTGGTTAGTCAGCTTCATCCTAACTCTGTAAACAAATGCATCAATGTACACTCACAGGGATCAATAGACCACTCGTCCAAAGAGCTGCCTTCCCACACAGCACTGCAGATAACTTTCTAAAACTTAACCAGTGAAACCACATGAGCCTCCTGAGGTTCAACAAGGCCACGTGATGGTCCTGCACCTGGGGCAGGGCAAACCCAAGCACAAACACAGGCTGGGCAGAGAACGGACTGAGAGCAGCCCTGCCAAGAAGGACTTGGGGGTGCTGTTGGACAAGCAGCTGGACATGAGCCGACAATGTCAGCTCACAGCCCAGAAATCATATCCTGCTCTGCACCAAAATAATTCCCTGGGCAGCAGGTCAAGAGAGGTGTTCCTGCCTCTCTACTTTGCCCTCATGAGACCCCTCCTGGAGCACTGGTCCATCCCATAAATCCATGTCTCTCCAGGCTGGAGACAAGAGTGTTGCGCAGGACAGTGTCAAGTGCTTGGCACAAGCCCAGGCAGATGACGTTGCTGCTCTTCCCTCATGCACCACTGCTGTAACCCAGCTGTAGAAGGCCATCAGATTTGTCAGGCACTATTTGCCTTTATTGAAGCCATGTTGGCTGTCACCAATCACTGCCTTATTTTCCATGTGCAAGGCTCACGGGAGGAGGGTCTGAGGAGACCTTGTAGCACCTTCCAGTACCTAGTGGGAACCTACAAGAAAGCTGGGGGGAGACCTTTTACAAGGGCATGTAGAGACAGGACAAGGCAAATGGCTTCAAACTGAAAGAGGGTGGATTTAGATGAGGTAGTAGGAAGAAATTCTTTACTGTGAAAGAGGTGAGGCACTGGAAGAGGTTGTCCAGAGAGGTTGTGGAAGAACCATTCCTGAAGTGCTCAGTGCCAGGTTGGATGGGGCTTTGAGCAATGTGGTCAAGTGTGGGGGTCCTTGTGCATGGCAGGGGGATTGGAACGAGATGATCGGTAAGGTCTCTTCCAACCCAAGCCGTTCTGTGATTCTATGAAATCTGAGCAGAGCAGTGGACAGCTCTCCCCAAAAGCCCTGTGCAGATCGCGATTTCCCAGCACAGGAGTTGCTGATGTTACAGGTGGGGTAGCTAATAAACCAGCACTATGTTCTTGCAGCACACCGACAGACCCCAGTGCTGGGCTGCAGAAAGGTCTGTGCCTCTAGGCAGAGCTTCTGAGGCCACGCAAAACAGCTGTGTCAGGCGCCCAGACACACAGCAGGAATGAAGCACTGGCATCACACAGCAAACAGGAGAAACAAGTCTATACAGAAATGATGGCTGTACTCCATCATTTGTACACACCAAAAAAATACTCTGGAGTGATAAAAACACAAACAAGACACAGTCCATTATTAATAAGCCATGCTGGAGAACATTTCTGAGCCACCTTTGGTAGCTATGTCTCTTCAGCTTAGTGTCATTGCTTCTACACCTGCCAGTCTCTATTTCTCAAAACATAGACAGAAATAACCTGAGCAGGTCTGCTGAATTTCCCAAAGCACTGGGAACAGAATGAGAGTTGGCATGCTGTATTTCTGTATCACAGCAATGCTGCTTTTCTTTCTTCTCTCTCAAGCTGTTTTTTAAACCATGACACAGAAAAAAAGTTAAAAGTAAATGACAGTTAAATGAGCATACAGAACAAGGAGAAGCAGAGATCTTTATAGCACTAACTCACATTTGTTCCAAGCAATTGAAAGAATTATTTGCAACTGCATTATTAGTAAAAGCATCATTCATATAAATATATGCTTACTGACTTCTTAGTAGCTGCAAATAAAGGATGAAAACGGGAATTTTTTATTGTATCCATGTAAAATTGAAAAATCACTGCACCAATACCAAGCTACATTCTTAGAGTTAAGAGATACTATCAATTCAGTCTTGGGTGGTTTCCTAGAAAAATTCATACTATCAATTTATACACAAAACTTGCAAAGTAGTGTACAGAGTGCAGCTTAAGAAGAGGTTAAGAATCCAGGTCTGAAGTTATGTTGATTGTAAAAACACGAAATGCTAAATATAGCCATAATTACAAAGATTCAATGAAAGAAAAACATATGTATGGAACTTTCAAAAATTAAAAGCCGATTAAAGTATGGAGGAGAAAGCCCACTTGATGTAATTGATGCCTTCTGCAGTAAGAAATTGCAGGTCATCATGAGTCAATCCATCACTCAGTTTCCTCAGATGCAGAGCAGAAATAGAGCAGATGTAGGAAATTGAACCAGACCAAGAAATAAGCAGAGCATGACTCAATAAATGTAACCCAGAGGTAATTTATTGAACTTACAGTTTGGTATAAACTGCCTTGTGCTGCCCTTCCCATGACTAAACTGCCTTGTGCTGCCCTTCCCATGACTAAACTGCCTTGTGCTGCCCTTCCAAGTCTTCCTTTGACCACATCTATCCAGAATTTTATGAAGGTTTTGGTTGTCACAGGATGCCTATTTCTCATTTATCCACTTAATCATCTTCTGTGCCATAAGGAAGAAAGTTTAAGGATAGCAATCTTTTGGCTGCAGTTTTCTTAGTGGAATATTTTATCTTCCAGAATTTAGAATGTTTGCAGGAGAACAAGAGGAAGAACAGAAGATGAAAATGCTATATATGAAATATATTGAGAGTGCAAAAGGAATCTCGTTTACACAAAACTTTTATTGCCACAATTCAATCAAAACAAGGAACACTGAGCAAATTCTTAGCATCTGAAGGGTTTTAAAACCCTGTCACTATAGTTTCAGTTCAGACAAACCCATTAGGATGAAAATCTGTCTTAATTTCTGTCTTATTAAAATAATATCCATGGGAAGAGATAGCCCCAAAGGGGAACAGTTTTGGAGTGTGCAATCTTCAGTGTGCCATGAAATTTGAAAATACCCTGTCCTAAAATGGTCCCAATCTACCCAGTAATTTGTTAACCTTCTAGTTAAACAACGGGTTTATGATTTTGAAATGGCATTTTAAATGCAGAATTACAAACCAAGACTTGCAGAATGTGTTGTGCTTCAGAAGAAAAAGAAACCTTCATTTCCAGGATAGTATCTGATTTTTAATTCACAGGAGTGGCATGTGCATCTAGGGCTGGGGTTTTCCGCAAGTTAAATCACAAGTTTTGGTTGGACTTACGCAGTTTTGCCCTCGCTATCTTGTTTGGTGGCACTGGCTCCCTTTTTACCCAGCAGTGAAGCCACTTTCTCAGGGTCTCCATTCTCCACCGCCTGCAGCAGCCGATCATCATTCTTATTCCACTCGTTGGTCTGAGTAAAAGGAAAAGAAAGGAGAAATATAATCAGTACCATCTCTGTGTACAGGCTCTCCAGAATGATCCTGCACACATTTATCACCACTGAAAGCTTAAACAAAAGCCCAACCCAAAGCAATGGAACAGAGAAAGCCGCATAAAAGTAATCTGCAAGCTGTGCAGCAGAGGTTCCCAAGGATTTAATGGCTTAAGCCAGGGCCTAAGAGATGACTGAAGATGAACTGTAACTTGGAAACTCTGTAGATGAGTAGTGCAGGAAAAAAATACCATATTTTCTTACTGTATTTTCAAAAATTCTCCTTTATTTTTCTAGTCCTGGTTTCTATTTCAGAGCTGTACCAGCCCCATCGGACCTTCGCAACAGACATCACAGGGATAAGCAATGAGGTGCCTCATCTCATCCAGACCCCACCCTAACAACCCAAGCCAGCCAAAACTTTCCATATTAAAGGCTTTTCCCTGAACACATTTTATAGAGGGTAATGGGTTAAGAGACTGCCCTTTGCAGACTGTAACTAGCTTTACTGAGGTATTTATCCCCTGCGTGTGTCTTTAAAACAAACAAACAAACAAATTAACAAACCACTCATGTAGTGCTACTGAAAGAAAAGAAAACCACCCTACTTTCAGATCCTTCCAAATGTAATCCACTAAATCTTTTTGATCCCTCTCAGCAGCTGAATCAGGAATAGGACATGACTTCCCAACCCAATGACTCTCCCTCCTCCTCTGAACGCTCAGGACAATGGCCTATTTCCTCTAAAAGGCCTCCAAGCTGAATCTAGCAAGATCCTAAGAAAACAGAAGACAGTTAACCTTCTGTATTCCAGAATTATGTGATCACAGAAAAATGAGTTCTGGAAAAGGAGTCAAAAGTTGCCCACATGCATTCTAGTCTGGACCAACAACAGCATTCAGCCTCCAGGAAAAACAATCTGGTGCAGTTAAAAGCTGCATTTCAACCAGTGTTAGCACCCTGCTACACTCAGGAGAGGTACCTTCAACAGTCTGTGGCTCTCTCTCTGACACCAGTCAGCTCATCTCCAGCATGACTGCCTGATCATGAGCACTTGATTTGTACACAACTTCTGAATTTACTAAATTCATATTAATACATAACTTGAGAAATACTCAAAAAAAATGTTATAAAAACCAATATGTTTTTATTAACAACTTGTTAATAAAAAACAATAAAAAACCACCCTCCCCCTGCTCCATCCTTTGTCCTGATGCTCTATACAGATTTCTTTCCTCCAGATACATAAGAACTTTGACATTTCTCTGTCTGGGCTTGCGAGGAAAAGTATATGATATGCACACTGATATGAACTAACTCCACAGGCTGTTCACACCCTGAGAAACCAGAACAGGGGAAAAGCGTTCCAGGTTAAAAAAAAAGCATTAAAAAAAAATTAAAATAAACATTGGGGAGAGCACAGTATGGGCAGGAGAGCAGACGAGAGCTGAAAGAACACCACCTGGAACCAAGAGTATGAACCGCAGCTCTGTCAAAGGAAGTGGCATGCAGACAGAGCAACTGCAGTCTGTTATGGCAGTGCAATGACTGGCGGGTCAGTGCACATCCTGCAGGTTTTAGTCTTTATCCTTATAGCACTGCAATAAACTTCTATAGACTCTAGAGCACTAATTACATCAGCAAAAAAAAAATTGTTTCTCTAAGCAATATTTCGACTCCATGACAATGAGTGGCCAGCCAAGCAGCAGGCTCCACCCAAAATGAGACTCACAGCCTATTCTGCATTTGGGGAATTTCATGCTTTAAAGGCAGTCTATTATTAAAAGCAGATGTTTAAAAAAAATGTATCTTACTTGTAAATAAAAACCTTTAAAGTTAACACTCTTTATTTGACAGTATATTACATCTCTTGTTTTGGAGTTTGACCTGTTTCTGAGTTTTTTATTATTCAGTCATATAAGATATTTAAATATGGGCTATTTGATGAATCAGCCTTTATCTATGCACAGCACACACACACGTCCAACCCAATACTAACCTATACTCTGAAGAAAAAAAACACAGCACCTAACTTAAGATTTTTTTCCTGACCTGAAATCACCAGTTTACTTCTGAAACATGAAACAGAATGAACTACAGGGAAATGTTAAGATTAAGGTCTGCTGTAAATCCTTTGCAGAACAGCTTTCAGAATAACATTCAGCTTTATAGTACAAAAATGGCCACATCTTCAAAAAGCAGTTTCATGAATATTCCTTCAATAGTCAGCTATTAAACTGAAACATTAGTGACATATAATCCAATACTCAACATTCTGGTACAAGCAAGTAAGCACACCAATACTGGCTTCCAAACTTAAGAAATATCTGAGATAAAGTGTCAATTTCCCCTTTGAGAAGCTGCTGTGGTAACTATATCCATCTATAGTTACACTATCATTAAAATCCCAGACCAAAAAGGAACTGATACAGTCAGGTCCCAAATTACCCTTCAGTTTTTATGAAGTATGGAATCTGCACTGAGGAGATAGACAGATGCTGAATGGAGAACCCTGGCATATTCCAAAACTGATTCTGATGGTGCAGAGCTAACAGTAAAACGTTTATGGAATCACTCTTTTGCAAAAACAGATGCTCCAACTCGTCTTTACTGTAGTTTTCAACCATATCCTTTCTGGTATCCTAAAATGAACACTCACACACAAACACAATTAAGGAAAGGCTTAATGATGCCTCAATTAAAAACTGCTGCCTACTTATCTGTACAGCCAAAAAGATTCCACCATACTTCAGAAATAAATGGAACTGAACTTGGACAAGCCATTAAGTGACCCTGAAAACACTTGGTAATACCAGATGTATCTCAGTGTCAGGGAAAGGCTACCTGTGTACATTTCTTTATTTTTCACACAGAGCTGGATAAATAATTCCTTTTCCTGCTTAGAGGAAAGTGGTAGAGGCTGGTGGCTAGGCTAGATCTGTATTTGGCAGTCATTTTAGATTCCTGTTTTCAGTTCTATATCTAACTAGTGTCTCCTCTTTCAAGCATTGTGACTCAGAGATGTTAAAGGATTGAGTAATTTTGGAGATTGTCACAGATCTAAATCCACTTATATTAGTTCTTGCAATTGCATTTTTAACATCTATAACACTACTGTACCTGCAACTTTGTTTTACTCCTGGAAAACAAAAGGATACACACAGTTTCTCTTCATCATTGCACAGCAGAGTTATGCCTATTTATAAACTAAAATATCTGTGTTCTACCTAAGATGTTTAAAAGCCATCACACTCTATTGCTCACATAAAATTATTCATCTTTTCATTAAAGCAATAAAGATTCCATTCTAAGGCATCAATAATGTGTCATTGTAGATGAAATGTCAATTTTATGCAAGTTACATAAATCTATTTACGGACTCCATTTTATTTTTGAAATGAAATGATGCATAAATCTGTTCACACAGAAGAAACAAGTATGCAGGCATCAACTGTTGTTTAAGTATTCCTCTGATAGGATCTAACTGGTTTTTTTCTTCCCCATTGTGCTCAAAAGACCAGCATTGTACAATGCATTCCAAAAATTAAAGGTACAGCTAATAAAATAAATGGCACACAATAGATTCTCAAAAGCAGCTATTTCAATATGGAATTGTAGCCCTACTGTCCATGTTCTTCAGGAGAAGAAAAATCTAGCAGTACAGAGAACACATAGGACACCCAGAAAGACGCTGTGCCCAGGATTTGGCAAGAAAGTAGGAGGCATTTAAGTCAGGGCGCTTAAAATGCCTCATGCAATCAAATATTGCACAGGCACTGCTGCCCATAGCAGGTCAGAAAACACAGACTTCTGAACAGAGGCAGAGGCTGTTGCATTACACACATTTTTGGAAGCTCTGGTAATACTAGCCTCGTTTTGACCCCACAAGTCACACATCATCAAGCATACACCAAGTACTTGGGAGGTAACTTCTGTTGGGATGATGCAAAACATGGGTACTCCCTGTTGCCCTTCAGGGTAAAAGCCACCTTGAACTGACACCCATCATGCAGCACCGGCATTTGTCCATCCTGGAAAACCTGCACATGGGAGATGCTCTCTCCTGCCAGGAGTACAGGATGGCCAGCATAACTGGAGACCTGAACTTCATAAACCCTGCATCAAGCTTCCTCCACTGCAGTCCCCAAACCATCCCATTCCACCTTTCCAAGCTGTCCAGACACTTCTGTAAGGCCCCTTCTTCAGCTCTGTGCCACATCGTGCTTCCCCTATCAAAGGATTCCTCACTTCCCTTGCTTTCAGATCTCATCCAAATAGCATGGCACCATCCATCACACAGCCCTTGGGAAGTGTCAGCTCTGTTATACCATTCATTCAGGTAACACAAAAGAGTGGGGTTTTTTATGTCAGAGAGGTCTCCATGTGCAACATTCTGAGCCAACCCACGCAGGGCACTTCAAACTCAAGGTTAGCACAAAATAGCAGTATGGTCTTCAGGAAAACCTTTACTGTACCACAAGAGCAACAAAACCAACAGCTAAGCAGGTGCTTATCATCACCAATAAAGCTGGGGGTTCTTTTGTTTTGTTTTGAGATTTTTTTTGCTCGTTTTGCTTTAAGACTGCTGCAAATACACAAATTAGTCAACCGAGTATGTAGCATTCAAGTAAAAAACCCCAAACCTGAGCACCTCAGCATAAAGATAAACACATTTGTGTAATGAATTTAGAAGAATCTAATCCTGGAAAAGACCGCACATGTGAGTTCTCTTCACCTCCACCCCCACCCTCCACACACCCCCCACTCCTGTAGGCCACATGCCAAACAGGTATCAACAGCCTTCCTTCAAACAATTAACGTTTTGCAATAACAATGGCTTGTGAACACATGCAAAACTGATGAAACACACACTTGGACTTCACAGACCACAGTGCTCCACTCAGTACTACTTCAGGTTTGGGGGAGGGAGAAGACTTGGTTTTTAGTTTGTTTTGGTTTTTTTAAACGTGTATAGTGTTCAATATGGGTAGCAATAATGAGTATTACATATGCAGAGACAAAGAAGATCTGATCAACGCCCAGGAAGGGCAAGGTTTTGGATGAAACAGGTGGTTTTCAGTCATGCCTAAAAATAGTAAATATTTTGCTATTAATATGCAGGGAATCAGATAATCTGTCACCCCTCATAAATCCTAAGGTACAATACTGACACCTGAACGGATGACATGCTAAAATCCCAACATCAGGTGGCATTGAACATCCCTCTCAAGCATGCTTTTTATTCTTGATTTTCAGTTTTCAGATGGAAAAATGTGCTGCAGGGCCTCGCTCAGAAGCACCTCTCTGGTAACAGTTCAGTGTTTTTCATACTGAAACACTCAGGAACCTGAGAAAAGAGCTGGCAGGAAAGAGGTAGCCATGGTTAGGATGGAAAGCCACTCCTGCACAGGGCACTGTGTGGTTGGTGTTAAAGAAGTGAGGCTGAGAACTTGGTTGACTTGATCTACACCACCAGTCTACGATTAGTGATTAAAAAAGGCCAATGCAGAGTGCTCACACCACCTTCAGTGACCACCATCAGGACGACCTGTCAGAGCCACGGCTCTATCACAGACTTCGGCAGCCGCTACCGACAGCAACTGCACCGACAGCTGTCGAGTCTCCTGTAAGCTCCCTCTGTGCACAATTTACCTCCAATTTTATCATTGCAAGACACTAATAAAGTACTTATCATACTCGTGGGGCTGAAACCATCCAGCAAAAATCCTTCATATTTGGGATCACACACAGCATGTTGACAAGTTGACAGAATTTGAGTCCAAAGAGAAACCTTCATATCAAACCCTATTTTCCTATACAGTTAAAGCTTCCACTACCTATTTTATACATTGTTTTCTCTGTCACAAAGTGAACAATTTCCTTTCCAGAAGAGAAGCTGAGGAATCAAAACACGTTCAAAAAAGGAACCTACTCTTTCTTTCGTCACCACCACATCAGGATATTAAGCCTCAATTGTCTGAGATTACCAGCACATATCATGCAAGAAATAATGTATAACAAGAGGTGATAGTTCTATTTAGCACTTGTACAACGTTTTCCATGAGCAAATACCTGAGCAAACATTAACTGGCAACAACTTTGTTTCTTTATCTTTGGCATGCAGCCCACAGGAGATGATTTAAGTGACCTTGCATTGTTGCAAACCTACTGGAGACAGAGTTATGTTATCTCCACTGAAATCAGAACTGCAGGGAAGCTGAGTAGCAAACTGAAATTCCTGATAATTTCAAACTCAGCAACTCAGTGCCTGAAAAGGAAAGGAATACTTAAAGACTGGCGTCACAAACAATCGCATGGCAGAGACACTGAACACCACTGCATCACAAGGTCATCCACAAAAGTCCACATGTGCTGGACTTCCCAAGAGAGTTTTAAAACCAAGAACAATCTAGTTGTACTGAATGCATTCACTAAACAAAACATTCCTTGAAGTTAAAACAACAGATGATAGGTTTTCTCAAAAGAATGGCTTATCTGAAAACACTACAACCTAGGAGTCAGTGGTATGTAGGTAAGGAGCCTACACCTTTCCCGGCCTTCCCGACTGCAATTTACAGATTGTATTTGCCAGCAGCAAGCTTGGGTGGTGGGAGTGGAAATCTCACTTGCTGAAGGGCAGGATGTTGTTGACCTTAGCAGCAGCAGCTTATTCCACTATGCAGCAGCATCTCCCAGGACATTCAGAGCTCAGCAGATGCCAGGACCTGCTGCCTCCCGGGCTCCTTTCAGCTGCTGTGGCTCCAGCTCCTTGCTGTGACTTCCAAAGCCTGCCCTCAATGCAGACACAGCACAGTGGCACTGCGAGCTGACCTCTGCTGCACCGCACTCAACCGAGGCAGTGCCCTGAAAGGCCATGCCAAAAGATGCTCTGCTCATTAACTTCACCACAAGTTAGATCTAGACCTCTAATTAAGTTGTCAAAAAAGCAAACCGTGACAATGGCTTTCAAAGTAACTCATAGTGATATTATCTAAATGTCACTAATTGCTACAACAGAGTCTTTTCCAGCTTCACTTGACCATCCATGTTGCCTATTTTATGTGTCTGATAGCTAATAACATTAATTATATTTACACAAGAAGATGAAACATTTGCAGCTCACAAGATTACACATGCCATTCTTTGAAGGTGGAAACAGCAGCAATGCAAGAAACCTCTGCACATTTTACAACCAGAAGCATCAATCCATTGCCCTCCTCTTGCTTCTTGAGCTATGGTGCCTAGTTGGGGTAACTGGCCATGTGAATTGCATGAGGTCTGTTTGATACTGGAGACTGTATTTCTGTCAGACGATGAATTCCATTTGAACTGGAGATAAAAAGCTCGACAGGGAAGGCAGGAAGTAGTTGGAGTGAATGAACAAGGAATGGTAACAAAAGACTAACGGCAGATTGTCAGTAAACCTTGATAATTACCCATTCACTGGGTAGCTTCCGTACATAAAGAAGTGATTATTATCCAAGCAAACCACTTTTTCATGCTGAACCCCAGAATAATGCAACTGAACAGCAAGTCACTCAGCAGGGCACTTCTGTCAGCCAGCGAGGCTGCCCGGAAACTTTCCTGGCAGAAGGGGACCACAGGCTGTGAAATGAAAGGGTCTTTCACCAGCAGAGAAGGGGAAAGATGACCTGACTAAAATGGTCATCTGAGACTGCAAGTCTGGGGACTGGGGTGTGGGGGGAGGGAAGATGTAGAAAAAAGTTAGTGTGGTCTTTGCTTAAATGATGACTGGAATTTGCAGCAGGTTGTGAGCTGTGCTCCAAGAACACTCAAGAGGGAAATGAAAGTGGAAATATGTTTGCTGTTTTGCTGAGATATTTGTATTTCTTGCATGTAAGTTTCGTGGGTGTTTTTTGTCTGTTGTGGTGGGGGTTTGGTTGGGTTTTGTGAGGGGTTTAATTTGTTTGCTTTTTGTTTGCTTTGTTGTTTGTTTGCTTTTTCTTAAAAAAGCCCTGTGGTTAGTTTCACAGTTTCAGTCAGGCCTTGAACGCAGAGTAGCCATAAGGTCAGGAAGGGAACATCCACAGCTAAAGCACAGAAAAGCAGCCTCTTCGTAACCCAACTGCAAGACTTCATTTCTGTAAGAGTAAGAAAGCGAAGAGCCTGAGAGCAAAAGTCAGCAAGGGAGGCCAAGAGAACATGACACAGTCCACCCAGACCAAGGAACACAGCTGGCCCACATCTAGCAAGTTTAGAGGCACATGGTGGAGCTTTGTGTGGGTTGGGAGGCACACAGCTCACACATGCTGCTTGCATGAAATTCATACTAAAGGCCACAATGGTTTTTTTCATTCAGATACTACTTTTCAGCCTTTTTAAAAGAGATAAATCAATCTTTGCATTTGAGGAACAGTGGCATTTCCTGCTAACATTACATCTAGGTATATCAGGCCTTCTCTTTTAAGCAATTACTGATATTTTCATGTAACCCATTTCACTCCACTGGGTGTAAAAGAAAAGCGATGAGCAAAAAGCTCACAACATGCAAGGCATTAGAACAAAACAAGAAAAAGTACAACTAAATCATTAGTAACATACAGCCAGAGCACTGGCAATAAGTCCAGCTACTGTCCATTGTTTATCATCTCACACATCATCAATACAGCAACTGAAGATTTATCTTTATTTTCAGATAGCAAAAGACATAGCAGTAACCACACCACATGCAAACAATCACTCTCAGTAAGACAGAAGAAAGTAAAGCCAAGAATTAATTGTGTATATTTGTATAAATGAAACAATGTTTATCTTAACACAGGAAAAAACACAAGGGACTTTCTAAAAATATAGAAGTTAAATCTATCCTGTTTGAAGTTACCATCTCTCATTGTTCTGTCTTTTCTCAGAGTTCTAAAGATCTGAGCTACAGAGAACTCAGATGACTGTTCTCATCTTGAAATTACTCAGTAATTGTACTAAAACTAAAATATATCTAACAAACTACTGATTACTGCTAGACACATGGGAGCCCTTCCCTTCAAAAGAATCCATGGGGTGTCAAAACACAGACTTTAAAAGGACCACACTTCTCAATGGTTATCCAAGGATCCTCAGGTTTTCCTTTCCCTTAAATATAAAAACATATATAAACAAGAAACTGATAATCCTCACGAGACATATGAAAAAGACTGCTTCTAACAAAGTTTTAAGACTGAAGAACTACTTAATCAACAGATTTTAGTTACTTACCAAGGTCAAATAGCAACCCACATAAAGCCTTTCAAGTTTTGGGATTTCTGCTGCACAACTGCCTCACGGTCATTTGGGAAAAAGAGAAATCAAGAGGTTCAAAGTGAACTTGCCTGGATAATCTAACATGACCTTTTATCTGGTAAGTGTATTTCAGTGGTAAGTCGGCTGTAAGATACAGGGAGAAGACCAAGCAGAGCTCGTTTATTCAGCTGTTGTGCTGACGATCTCCCATTCCCCAAAACTGTGTTGCGCACCACAGCGGTCTGTGAAGACCAGAGGACCTAAGGACCAAGGCACACATCTGAACTCTTTGTTTCTGGATAGGGACAGGAACAGTCCCTTATCTTTCAACATTTAATGCCACAGACATAAGACTTCCTTAGTGGATGGTTTGTAAATTCAGCACATTAAGCCATTCAGAGAGTGTCCAAAGGTGAAGGGTCTGGAGGGGAAGCCGTGCGAGGATCAGCTGAGGTCACTTGGTCTGTTCAGCCTGGACAAGAGGAGACTGAGGGGAGACCCCATTGCAGTTAGAGCTCCCTCACGAGGGGAAGCAAAGGGGCAGGCACTGATCTCTGCTCTGTGGTGCCCAGTGACAGGGCCTGAGGGAATGGCCTGGAGTTGTGTCAGGGGAGGTTTAGGTTGGATATCAGGAAAAGATTCTTCGCCAGAGGGTGGTTGGGCTCTGGAACAGGCTCCCCAGGGAACAATTTACAGCACTGACAGAGCTCAAGAAGCATTTGGACAATGCTCTCAGGCACATGGTGCGACTCTTGGGGTGTGCTGTGCAGGGCCAGGAGTCAGACTCAACAATCCTGATGGATCCGCTCCAAATCAGCACATTCTATGATTCCACAACTTGGTTTGGGGATCTGAGCTGACTGTGTCTACCTAGATTTTTAGTAGCACACTCCAGCTTCTGTTGACTAGTAAACTTAGTCAGAGAATATAGGTACTTGATGGATCTTCTTGATTCCTGATGGCCAAATGGACATCCACCGTGTATTGGCACTTTACACCTATGGCTCCATCTTTCCTCCTGTCTGCTGCTAAACCTCTCAAAACATTGCTTATCTTACTGCTTCTGCACAGTAAACTGATTTTCATGACATTTAGAGCTGCTGCCCACTTTTCCTTCCCATTATTCTGCAAAGGGGAATACAGACACGAAGGCCACAGACAAGGAAAAAAAAATTCAACACCAAGCAGAACTGCACACAGCCCAGAACAGATGTAAGATGTACTGCTGTAAGCTGTGCTCATAATGTACAAGCCACCATGGCACTTTGTGTTTGTATTACACATGCCTACATGAAATTTCAGCTCACAATGAAAGTTGTTTCCTTTTTTTCCCCTCTGCTAGTAAGACAAAGTAGATTACTTGACTAAACTTCACCATCTTAATATTCTCAACAAGTGCCGGAAAATATCTTAGATGGTTGTTTCTAAAAACACTTCACAATATTTTTTTATACATATTAGAATGCCATTGTAGGAAGCAATACAATTTACAAATTCATAACAAAATATGTATTAACATTTCAAAACTATTCAGAGTAGAAAAAGAGTCTATTTATAGTTGAATTTGTCATTCTTGTAAAGGACATAACCACTGTTACAGGATTATACCCTTCTATTCTGAAACCCGTGACAAAGCCAAACAAAACACAGTGCAAGCATAGAGGCAAATCCCTATTCCAAGAAATTATTTTGTTTGGAGTCTTCAAGGACTCAACTCAATCTCCAAAAGCACTTCATGACTACATAAGAAGGCAAAACAGTTTCACTATCTGTCTGATCTTCCTGAGGCCACTAACAGATGTTAGTGATGTGGATTGACCTCTAGATCTAATATTTATCAGTTTCCAAAACCAAATATTAAAGAAGGGAGGTAAGCTTAGCTGCTTTTGCTTCCATGGCTGCAATGAAGGATAAATCCAAGAGTCATAGGGAAAAGCAAGCAATTGTTTTGCATGAAAGTAAAATCCACTCAGCTGCCAGTGAAGAACATGTAGGATTTCACACCACCACATCTTCCCACATTGTTTATCCTCCACATCACATGCACTGAGAATCAGACAAGTCTTTTATGTGTCAGACTCTCTGTATGCAGAACATCAACTGCCCACACATGGCAGACCTGAAGCAAAAGGAGAGAAGGAACAAGCAGGCACTCACCCTGGTTCCTTCCCTTAGGACTCATCCGAAGAAGGAGCTCCATTTCTCTCCAGGCATGAATAACAACATGCACAAATTTTCAGTTGAGCAGGCATGGATGGCCTTGCCTTTCATCTGATCAGAGCCAGAGCTTGCACACTTTTCTCCAGGCAGCCCCTGGAAACTCAGTTTTGGCTGCCCCAAGCCACTGCTGGGGGTTTAACTTTTACCCTACTCGATCAGTGACTGAGCTATCTGCTGCCAGGCACAACCACCACAGCTCAGTATTAATGGACCAAGCTGCACATCAATAACCAGTCTGTTCTCATTTGAACATTCTTATCAAAAATGTGTGATTTACTAGAACACTCTGTCCTCTCACTACAGTGCTTTTGCTAACTTGGATACCCTGCACCTCACCAAATGCACTAGGATTGCTCACCCAAGATGACAAGAGATACAAACAAGTATCTGCTTTTTTGTTTTAATTAAAGATTCACTTGGCTCCTACTAATTAGACCTAGACCGGACTATATTGCATGTCACAATCATCAAGACAGTATTTTATTATCAAGATAAGTGCTGCCAGGGGTTTGTCTGTCCTTCCCCTCTAAGGAATACTGTTGCTGCTCTATTGAGACACCCTGCTGCAGGTTGTCTAGTTTATATTCTGATTTCTTCACAAGATGCACGCACATTTTCTGTAACAGAGCTCAGCAGCTCAACAACCCAGAGATTTTCAACTTCCCCAGTACAAAGCTACTGCAAATTAAAAATAATAAAAGGATGCACAAAGCACAAAATCCTGAAGGGCAGTCCAGTGCCCAGAGTCTCTCAAGAGAAAGAGCACACAAACCTAGGAAAAGTGAGTGGGCTGGCTGTGCTACCAGCCCCTTTCCCATCATCAAAAACATCCCTCTTACAGCTATAACCATTCCATCACAGTTCCTGGAGGGGCTGACATGAGAGAGAAATCTCTAGTAGTATCATAAATCTTACAAAACTTTTTCCCCTTGATGCTTACAAGCAAGAGCGACCTGACCAATACCCCTAGTCATGCTCCCCATCAGGATCAGTTTACTCTAAACTCTTTTCAAAGACTGAGACTGCACACCAGGGCTATGTTGGATTCTGTGGAGTGCATCTAACATAACAACTTTGAGTAACTGCTGAATTCAGACATGGTCCCAGCAGCAAATGGCCAGTCAGCGGTGAGATAATTCTCATCTCTTTTCCAAACATGCTTTTCAATAATTCATGTGAAAGGTTGGAGGAGCAGAGGGAGACAGGTTTTAAGTCTTCATGGAAGAAGAGATAACCCCTAACAGATTTATGGATCATGACAAAAAATGCAAAGAATGTGCATTTGTTGTTTTTTTGGTTTCTTTTAGGAATCCACGTCACATATCTTAGGGGTTCCCTTGCATCCCATGAGATAGGAAAAACAGAATAACACACAAGCATCCTATTTTTTCACCCTGTAACAGCATCCTTAACAGATTCAGTTAATAACTGCAAAGGATTATATAAATAAGGTGAAATTGAGATTGTTTGCATTGCCAGAGACAGCAGAAGGTTTCCAAATTTTATGGGTTAAAAAAGCCAATAAATTTAACAATCTTTTGAAGATGCTAGTGTAATCCTTCCAAAACTGAAGAGAACAGATGACTCAACCATATGGCTAAGTTCCACCAAAATTCTGTCTTGTAATCATAAAATATGATGTAATGCAGTTTTGGTCCCAGGAGAAGGAAAGGCGTTAGACATATGTGACACACACAAGAGTTCTCTGGATCCATCTGGCTAGCTGTTTTAAAAAGGTATTACACAAATAAGCAGGGTTTTCTAGAAGATTCCAAGATAAATGTTCTTAAGCCTTCTTTTGGAAAAGAAACGGATATTGCTCTTAAAAGCTGCATTAAAGCATCAGCCATTATCATTACAAACTAAACAGGTAAAATGAACAAGTTGTTACACTTTTCTGCAGCAATGCAGCTTTTAAAAAGTTTGCCTTTACAAACTTTGAAAGCAACCTGTGGTTTATTACTACTTCACACTTAATAGCATGAAACTTCTTGGAAAAGAGTTTAAAGGACTATTTGGAGACCAAAAGAAGCTTACCTTTTAAAATACGTGGGAAAGAGAAAAGAATACACATAAATTTAGAATGCACATCACTAAGCAGCAAAGGATGTAATTTTCTGCAATATGTAAACACTGAATGGAAAAAAGCTGCTGAGAAGGAAATCAGAGTAATCAACTGTAAGAGGTAAAGTACTCCTCAATTCATTAATTACTGACATATGTGCAACAGAAGCCATCAATATCTCAGTTTCACATAATTCCTTGGAATTAATGGCAACCATTCAGCACATTGTTATCACTCTGGTCCTCATTGTATTCAGGGTGCCATTTACGAAGGTATGCAGAAATGCCTTAATTAAGTGTGTAATGTCTCAGAGCTTTATAAAAAAACCCTCCACTTTTTATTGTAGGTGGTTTAAATCCACCCACAACTCAAGTCAGGCTCCCAGAAAAATAAACTAATTCTAGCATGAAAACTGAAGAAAAATGACAAGCAGGAATAGTTTTATTTCTCATGGTGACAAAACCAGCAAGGAAAAATTACTGGGGGCTGACTGAGGTGTAACTGCTCCAAGACATTCTAAAAAACACGATGTTACAATTGCCCCCATAATACTTTGCTCTGCAACATAGACAGGAGCCTGTCAGCCTGAGCACACACCGAGTATCCTATTTCTGTAACAGTGCCTACACTTAACCACACCAACAAAGAAGCTTAGAAAGAAACTAGGTTTCAGCAGAAACCAAGAAGCCAAGAGACCACACAAGACAACCAGGAAAAGTAGTCACGTTTACCGACTCCTGGTCCAATTCATATGAAATCAAAGCGCTGGGAATCATCAGGTAAGGCATAAAGAAAGAAACAGAACAACTATGGACTATATTCAGCAGCGTGCAGTATTGGTCTCTTTCTCTAAAATTGTGCTAGAGCTGGAAAAGTTTCAGAAGGGCAAAGATGATCAAAACCAACATTTGTATGCAGATCAAACAGGCTAGGATACCTCAGCCTAGTTAAACTAAGGGGGACACAAAGATGACAAAAACCAGTGATATGGGGAGATGGACAGGGATCAACTATTACAGCACAGAAGAGGGACCATCACATGAAGGTGGAACCAGGTCACAGTAAAACAACAGCTAGACAGTACCAGGCTCGTGGAAGTCCTTTCTAAGGATGTTGCAGACAATAGGTTTATGTGGGTTCAGGGGGGGACTGATCAAACATTAGGCAGAAAGCTTTGCTACAGGTTTGGAAAAGAGTTTCCACATGTGCAGGAAACTGTGAGCTGAAAATACTAAGCAGGTAGGAAAGTATTAAGGAGAAGTGTCATACACACGTGCTCAATGCTTGCTCTTCCCTAGATATGCCCCAAAAGTCACTGCTGGAAACAAAAGACTAGGGACTCTGTTCTGTTCATAACAGAACAGAAATTTGTTCAGCTCCATTGGGGTTTTTTTGTGCCACAGCTCCTGTTCCCTCTCCTGCTCTGCAGAACGGAAACCAACCACACATTGGTGTCTGTACAGCCTGACAGGCACCAGGACCACGTCAGGCTAAAAACACTGTCCTAAACCAGTGGCTAACTACACATGACAACACTGCTTTTCTTCAGCAGTGAGAGACGGAAAGTAGCAAGAAAAAATGCAGAATCGCTACCACTCGTGTGCATCACCTCACCAACAAGCACAGTCCTAAGCAAGGGACCCCTGTGCTGAAGCAACCTCCAAACAATAGGTCTGTACAGATCTCTTCGCTCTTTCTCGAGTATCTGCAGACAACAAAGAAGAGCGACGCAGCAATCTTGAATTCAACATGTCAGCTCTGTATCACCAGCCCAATATTTTTTAAAAGACAGCAGAGCAAAAATGGTTTAAAGCTACCAGATTTGGCTATGTTGCCTTAACCACTGAGGCAGAAAGCTGATTGTATGGTCTTCTCAGGCCCCAGCCACCAATTTCTATAATCTTCTGGCAAGAGATTTTAATGGTAACTTGAGTCAAGGGATGAAGTCTAAACCGAGGACAGGCTACAGCCACAATTTAATTCACGGTTTGAATAAAAACCTCAGCATGGATAAAAAAGGTCAGTCATTCTGACATGGGCTGAGGACACATCTTTACTAAGAAAGGATACAACTTCAGTGGACTACCATCTCTTATATTAAAGATATATTATGCTATGCACATGCCATTATTGAATTATTTTGAAAGCTAAATATATTATTTATGTACCCAAATATGGATTTGAAAAGGAATCTTTCAAGAACCCTCATGCTAGTAAAAGAATATGTTTTGAAACTTTTGAATTATCAATTACCACATTTCAGTTTTGTTTCATCCCGCTAAAAATCTTCACTGCACTAAGGAAAAAAATAAAAATCAAGGGCTTGTATTTGGAAAGCTCTGCATAGTATTTCACAACAGCCCTGCAATTACTTCTGAGAAATCAAATTTTAAAAATTTTGGCCTGGTATGTTCTTTGAATGGGAAGAGGCTGACAAAGCTAAGAAAGTTAAATCAACCTCCTGTTACTCTTCCAGAAGAGGTTACAGTGAAGATACTGCTATTAGCAAAATCTGGGAGTAATATTACTGTAGTGACTACGGAAATTACAGTAAAGTGCGAACAGACAATTCGTTCATAATCTCACCAGAGAACATTGCTATCTGCTTGAGAAAAAAGGCTCGAAATGCTCTTCAGAATCTCTAAAGAACTCCACAAGGCTGAACGATTATGCACTGGAAAGTGTTTCCTTAGGAATGAGGAAAGTTTTGGCACACACCCTGCAACATCACTATAAATTAAACCTCTGTGCTGCAGCTGTCCAAGGCTTTGTACTCAGTCCCTGACACAACACGTTGCCTCAGGCTGCTTGCTGAATGCCTGCCCAGCCACTGAACTGGTTTTATTGTGCTCCCCCTTGTAAAACCGGGCTGCTACGCTCACTACAGCCTGGCCATCCCCAGTGCCACTTTCTTTTAGGCAAATGCTCGTGATTGAACAAGACATCAAACCTTGTGCCAAGGCTTCGTGATTGCTCAGCAGTTACCTGCAGCCCCCACAGCATATTAGAAAGAACTTTTCTGCAATATAAGCTTTCACACTGTAAATTAAAAGAAAGAACCAACATCAGGTATAAATGAGGGAAGGAGAATTCCACCATTCCAAATTTAGTTTTGTTTTGGTAGATTGTTTTGGTTTGTTTTGGTGTGGAGTTTTTTGAGTTATTTTGAGGGTCTTTTTTTGTTTTGTTTTGCTTTGTTTTTTAATGAAGGCAGCAAACATCCTGGCAAATGAGAAACATTCCGAGAATATTACATTATTTGGAAATAGAAGTTTTAGATTAATATTGAGCTTCACGGGTAGCTAGCCACTTCCTTAGCTTTGTTTTATTTTAGAATGTGTCATTCTTTTATTTCTACGCCTATGCAAAAGGTTTTCCAAACACTTAATGTCAGACAGGAAAACTGAAGTGGAAAGTGGATGACAGCCAGTCTAACTGAGCTTTATCAACACAGTCCATACATCCTGACACACTATACATGCTCTAAGTTACCTCAGGCACTATAGCCAGTCATGCCACTGCTATTTGAAGAGACGTCTCAATTTTGCAAACAGAAATTATGACATTTCAGTGTAAAGTCCAAAATGACATACCATGTTGTTTATGATCCACATGCTGTTTGAATGAGATTGGAACACGCAATAAAAAAAGCCAATAAAAAAAATCCTTGTGTGTAAGCAGAACTAGAAAAGTCAGGTGCTGTAGTGCAACACCTTTATTACTTTTAAGCCATCAAAAATGATTATGTTTAAGAAGTATATTATTAGCCTGCAAAACTTGAGGCTTCATTATGTACTCCTCTGTCTGTACATGCACCTCCCACCAAACCAAGTCGATACTGCTTTTCAGCTGGCTGAAAGAGCAATCACTGTGGAGACAAGCACAGAAAAGATTTATTCTCAACCCAAGAAGTTAACCATGTTTCAAGACATGGTCTCTTCTGACCTTGGCAGCTTGGGAGTAAATTCTGAACCCTTTCAGAGAGGTGGCAGAGCCTGCCTTACATGGATGATCTCTACAGAAAACACTGGAACAAAAACAGAGAGCTAATTACTTGCGCTCAATAAAACCCGATGTTTCTTGCTACTGCACCCAGGCAGCCACTACCAGCACTTATTTTAGATACAGCTACTGAGTTATGTCAGGAAAAGCCTGGTTACCTTGGAGACCACTCCCGGATAGCTCTGGCAGAACTCACAAGATGTATTTTACCAAAATTTTTCTCTCTTTTGTATGGAATCAGTCAATTTCTATGTGCTTGAGCAAAACATAAGGACACCAAAGAAAAGAACCACCAAATTAGTTCAACCTTCAACTAGTCTCCCAGCACAGCTAGAATTTCAACACGAAGTAAAGGAGAAAATAATTGTGTCCAGATCCTACCACATAGATGAGTATTAATGCCATGGTGTGACATAAGGCTTCTCTACACACAGGAGGTTTTCTTTGTTTGTTTGCTTTTGTTAGGGATTGTACAGACAACAAGTAAGTATCATACCAAAATTATTCATTTAAGTAGGCTTTGTCTGCACCAAATGTAGAAAATATACCAATTATTTCATTGGTTTAATACAATCTCTGGGATGGAGAACTGGTGTTTTGGGACACATGATGGAACAAATACCCATGTTTACTTTTAAAACAACAGAACAGAGACTCATCTTGAAATTGCCCCTTCTAAACTGAGTTAAAATCATTTGTATCTGGGAAATAAACTGTGGAACCCTGCAATAAACACAGTCACAGGAGAACTGGAAGGATCTATGAAACAGGAGTTCAACACATCTACAGTGATGCACAGTATTCAAGAATACTTTTGTTCTGTTTCTGAAGACAGCACAAAAGGCCATTTCTTGCACCAACAGCTGAAAAAAAAAAAGGCAAAGAATCCATTCAGATAGTACAATTGCATCTGATTTGCATGGTTAAGCATTCCAGTTTCCTTAATTGTTTAGGTGGGAGGATGGAGAGCGTTATCCCGGGGACTTTTTCCAGTCACCCAGACTGAGCTGTATGTTCTGTACTTACCTGTCTTGCACACCGCTGGGTCAGCTGGCCTTCAACAAAGTAAAAAATTTAACTATTTGCAAACTGTTCACTTCACAGTCAATCTATGAACATAGACACAGGAAAGTTTATAACCACTCAATTAAAAGGAAAAAAGCACACACTTACACATAGGTATTTTAAAACTGCCACAGGGAATTTGAACCCAATTTTCACCCATTATTAAGGCACATGTACATCTCAGGGATAATCAGTAAGCCAGAGTAACATGGTCAACAAAAGCTCTACAGGCTGGCCACAACAAGGAAAATATCATATACTTAGAATTCATTGCATGGATTTTACAATTTCCTCCTATTTTAGCATTTCTTCTGAACAGACACATGTATACATATTTAGGTTTCTGCCTTTTCTTACTGCACCTGTGCAGCTCACCTACTCACAAATCAAAGCGTATGTGATACTTGCACTTTTTTTCTTTTTTAAGAAACAGAATATTTATCACCAAATTGTCAGAAGTGAATTCCTGCATAAATCAGGCTCTAGGAAAACAGACAGCTCCACTGCCTCGCTTTAATTCTGTAGGCAGTGTTGTCAAACAGGGCTTCTAGATCCTTTCAGCTGAGATATGTTCCCTATTATGCTAGCACTTGTAACACCCTCCTGCTCCACAAGACTGCCTAAGGAGGAACGAGTGATCCGTGCCATCTCCTCTGCCCTACTGACATACAGCATTCATGCAGTGCATTTGCTCTTGCAAAAAACTGACTTGACGTTTCTCTTTTCTCGAGAAGTCAAGTAGATATTTACAGAACTCTACAAAAGTCAATCCACCGCCACAGTTTAAGCTCTTTAGCTACTTGCTCCCAACTTCTCTCTCAAACACTCAACCCTCATGTTTTATCACAAGTACAGCAAAATCGATACCCCACTTACCACTGCAGCTACCTCTCGTGCTGCTCAGCTCCTGAGCTACAAAAATCTTCAACCACACCACACCAGCAAGAACTTCTCTCCCACTAGGCAAACTGCTCCTCTTCAGCTTGGAGCACAGCCAGGCAAGCAGTGAGCAGCAGATACATCAGGAGCCTAAATTAGCTGGCTCAATAGCGTGCACACAACTTGCAGACAACACGCTTTACAAGGCGTGAAGAATGTCAAGCGTTTTCAAAGGAAAACACTGGTTGCAGAAGGCTGCCCTTCCTATACGCCAAAATACCAAGGCTAAGCAAGACAGTCAGTTATCTTCGTATATTATGCATAATCACAGATCTATTTTGAGACTTGAAAGGTGTATTTTCCCTCTACCGTCTAAATATTGTGAAGTTGTACACAAAAATAAGATGGTTTTTTTACCCATGACTTACATCCCAAACCTCAAACAGGCATCAAGTCCTTCTCAAGATAAAAATCATTTTAAAATTCTTTCTGGTTTTAATTTCTTTTGGTGAGAATGCTCTAAAGAACAGAGGGTTGGGAATGGAACATACTTCTCTTCATATTTTCTGAGTTAGTCTTCCCCCCTCACCCTGAACTTTCACCTCCTTGCAGACATTCATGCCTGTTGAAAATTAAAATGTCTACATTGCAGGATGGGCCATTATAATTCAACACATGCCGTTTTGGAGGAGAAAAAGCATGTTTTTGAAATAGCTCTGTTACAGGTCAGGAATGTAAAGCAGAGTTCATATTTCAGATGACAATGGGAAGCAGAGCTTTTTCTTGCAAACCCAACCCAGCTTACAAGCAATGAAGGAAAAAGAAATCTGTGCAGTAAGGTCTTTGCCATGTCCTGTATCACTAATGTAATACTAATGAAGAGGCCACTGACTGCTTGTGTTTTACAAAGGGCAGCATTGAAAAGTCCCATTTTTACCACTGAATGCAAGTTTTCAAGATTTGCTTTTCGAACATACTTTCCTGCTGCAGTCTTTGCTCTGCCACAGATGACTCAATGGGCAATCGCTGGCTCTGTATCCTTCCAGAGAGCATCCCAGGCTCACAAAACAACTGCACCATTGAAACACCACAAGCAGAAACAGTACAGCTCAAGTGAGATGGTATCACAACTATTCCTGTTGTTGCATTATATTCCTCAAAGCTATGCAGACTGTGGTTTGATGCATTTTGCTACAAGTCCCAACAACTCCCCACAGAAGAGGGCAAAATCTCACTGTCTCAATAACCTAATCCCACAACTCTTTTCGTTTATGTACTCCAAACGATCCTTTTTTGCACTTAGATTCATGTGTGTGCTTAAGAGAGAAAGATTATGGAAGTCATTACATCTGTGCAACGTCAGTGTAGATGCTCCCTACAGTGGATCATCTTGCCTGCTGGTCTCAGAAGACAGAGGAAAAGCTAAACAAAGTCAAATAAGACTGTGAAGAGTTCTTTCCCAAAGAAGGAGCATCTCCCAAACTATACCACAGAACCTGTATTGCAGAATTAGTCCACCCCTCATTTGTTTTGTCTGAGATGCAAGAATCTGTCAGACAGATTTGCTGTCACAGTAATACATCTTGACTGTTCACTGGGTTACAGCACCTTGTCCAGGTAACAGGCTCAGGGGAAGAGCTCCTGAGAAAACCAGGGAGAAGGCTGTATGTATCTCCTGTATAGAATATGCTGGTTTTGCATGAAAATTATCTAGTGACTGTCAGTTTTTTGGCAAAGTCTCCTGAGACAAGGCATCTCAACAGCTTCCTCCCCTAAGACCTCTGCTACCCTGACAGGTTGGAGGAGGCAGCAACCTGGACAGAGCAGGCACCAGGCAGACAGCATTCCCGCACATGCATCATCAGTCATGCAAGAGTCAGTAACCTCTGAAGAGTGAAGCTGGAAAATCTATATCATACAACAAAGCACGATTTCGATAATGACAAAACACCTTATTTTCTTTCATTTCTTGTCTGAATCAACAGTGTAAAAGTAGCAAGAAACAGGATGCAAATTGTACCATTAAAGTTCTCAAAACAATGACAGTGACAGAATATGACTGTTCTTTGACAAGAGGTTACACCTATCAGCATAACACACATGATCCTATAAACACTACATACATGATATCACATAGGAAAAAAAAACTGTAATGTCACAAAAGGCAGAGGTCTACTTATTTTATTAGAAACAGTGCAGGCAGATGTGTGTCAGAGTTCAATCTATCCTAATGTTTCCATCAGGGTTGAAAGTGCCATTGCACAAAGCACTAGAGAAAAAAATCTACCCTTAATTATTCTCAAATTGCAACTATAGCCAGCTGCTTGATGAAATCAAGACAGTCTCCAAAACAACCATGTTAAGTAGCTTTATTAAATAAGTTCAGTGCAACACTGCTTTCATAATTCCAACTATTTTATGCAGTTGAATCAGATCTCCTAACAAGTTTATTTAGCACAGGAAGAAATCACATCCCTATTCTTAAATAGAAATCGTCAGCTTTAAAAACAAGTGCCAGCTGGTGGCTTTCTGTTAGCACTACTTTGTGACCAAGAGAAACCTTCAGCCCTTGATAAAGCTGGTTTTAGCAAACTCAGCAACACAGGTTTGAGGGTCCTGTTCTTGTTCCAGAATTGCTTCTCTAGAAATAAATTCAATTCAGTGCCATTTCCTTTCCCCCCACCTCCCCAGGGATTTATGCAATCATTCTATACCAGTATACCTACTCCAAGATTACTGAAAGCTAGAAAGCAGTCTCCAAAATAAATAAGCTCATGCAAGTTTCATGAAAAACTGATTATATTGACAAGAATAATACTGTGCTTCCACCAAAGGCTGCAGCACGAGCTTAGCTGTTGTGTTTGATCTGTCAAATGCCCCCCAGCTACCTGCACTACCTGCTTTAGCAATTTGGAACAGTCCCAGCAGACACTGTGTGATGCCAGGCAGGCACTTGGGGGACACTGGGGAGAGTGATGGCAGAGAGCTGCCTCCGCACAGATGCCAGAGAAAGAGCAGAAAAAGCAGACAGTGAACGCCAGAGTGGGAAAACCACGGGTACTCTGATAAAGTGGAGGAGTACAAAACAACCATGCAGGGAGGCCGTGCTTCTCACAAAGGACCTTGTGAAATCTAAGGAATCTAAGACTGATCCTGCCCAATCCCATGAAACACTGCAAACGCTCTTAAGATGTTTCCTAAATGGGTCACTTTACTTTCTTACAACTTCTGCAGGGTATGTGGTCACATTTGCAACATAAATCAGGGAGACTTTTTTGCTCAGAAAGGAGGTTTAAGTTGCAGGATCAAGAAGGAAGGTAAGAGAGATTACAAATAGAACTTTTTAACACCAATGGCAGCAACTCCAGCCCTCACCTTGCTTACAAAAAAAATTAGTTGATTAACTCCCTTAAAAGCAGTCTCTGTATTGAGCCATTGAGGAGGGAGAACTGCATGAACACTACACTTCTTTCCACTACCAGAAGTAAGATTCTCTGTCATTCTCATCTACATTCTCCCCAGAAACTGCTGTACATGGCAGCCCTGACAAGCTTACATACTAGAAGACTGAGACAGTTAAGTATTGAGTAAGAGAACACAAATTAACGTCAACTGCTGATTTTCCCCAGCACTGCTTTCTTGTAACAAAGACTAAGAGCATTGTAATTAACTTTCCTCATGAAATGCTATGTTCTAAAGTTGGGCCTAATTAGATGCAATATAATTCTTGCCAGAAACAGATAATATGTGTCTTTCATCGACTTGGGTGATTGGAATTTATTAATGTTCGGTATGTCTGCATAGCACAAATTATGTTTTACCCTCTGCTCCACAAACAAGCACGGTGTCTCCTTTAAGGTATGATCATCTGCATTTGGTACTTTTATAAGCAGGAAATGTGGCTTTCATTTTAGAATGAAACCTCATAAAAGAAGAACCCCTCAAACTGGAAAGGCAAGAAGGGAAGATAAAAATAACAGCTCTAAGCATAGCAAGATCCTGGCCCAGTACAAGCTCTCTGTGGTACAGACAGACACACAATAAGCTTGCAGGGAACAGCAAAGGGATATGGAAAGAGGGAAGAAGGCAGGGCTTAGCAGCGATGCTTTTCATTATAGCAGTAACAACAATTAAGATCTACTGGTAAGCACAGTGCCTCAAGGGCAGTGTGAAAAAGCCACATGAAGAAACGCCAAAAAGATCCTCAAAGCTGCAGGAGGACAATGGAGGCCCAGGCCGATAGTAACTCACTCCCAAGCTGGTGTCTTCTGAAGTTAGTTCAGCTTGAAATACTTTTGAACTCCACCCACTATCAGCTGAAGAGAAAACAAGGAACAGAACATGGATGATGATGATGATTCATGTCAGTGCAAGCTCCTATTTTTCTATTTCAAATAAAACTCAGACTCCGTGTCAATAGACATATTCTCTTTTCCTCCAGTTTTTTTGTTTGTTTTGCTTCCAACCAAGAACTTGTCTCCAGGGTTCAGCAGTGGTAGGCAATCTCAAATGTCTTAACCCTTTTCCCACAAAGGGAGACTGAGGTGACCTCCCCACCCCTGCAGGAAGCAAGCAGTATTAAAGATCCAGCAAAGGTCTTGCTGACTTGGCCAGAGTACTCCTGAAGAAGAAAGAAAAATGGTAGGGTCTTTCCTCTGTTTGTGCCTTTCCCTGCCAAAAGAGTCCAGGAACAAACAGAAAACTGCCCAGAAATGCAGGCTGAGGGATGGTTGTGACACCAGAAGTTCTATAATTTTGAGCCTTCCCTTACAACCCCAAGCTGCAACCAATCACACATTTGATAAGGATTAATTGCATGGAAAAACCAATTAAGTCTAGAATTACAAGTGTCAGAAAGACTAGAGAAGACCCTCTGATTTCATTATAAGGTCCTGTCCCCATGTTTAATAAGTTACAGTGTTCAACAACCACGGTTTTGATCTCATGTAGCAGGCACTCAGTCCAGGTTGTAGATTCTTAGCATACTACACGCCTTCTACACAATCATTCAGTGTTAATTATTGTTATGGGTGATGGATTTCATAACCACAGCTCCTAGTCCTCTTTAGTAATTACTGTTGTGCAAATATTTCTGACTTTTGTAAACACTGTCACAAGAGATCACCTAAGCCTGGGGGTCAGCAAAGCTGCTGATCCCTGGAAAGCCAAATCACTGTGTCGAGAAGCTACAACTGCATATTCCTAACAGGACAGGAGCTGGAGATCAGCGAGTTCAAACTGCTGGTCGTGTACCAACACTACTGGTCAGCTTATCTCGTTTTGTCATACTTTAGACATCCTGGGTTGATATCTAAGTTTGAAAGAGCCCAGGATAATGCCTGATGTGACTATTTAAGGACGTTTTAAGATAAGCAGTAGGTTAGTTTTGGAACTTACACTTAACATGTGTGTGTTTGAAATGACTTGTGAAGAGACAAGACTATAAAAAATCCACATCACACACACTCTGTGAAGGAATTTAGTACATTTCTGGTCTAGCCTTGCATGTTCATTGTGGCAGCACTCTGGCAAACGTGAACGTTTGCGAGATTTGCCCTATTAACCAACCACCAAATGCTCCCCTAGAATCAGCCAGGTCAGGTATGAAAAGATCTATGAGCTTTTAGACCAGAAACCAGGTGTTAGGAGAGCCTCCACTACATCTGTTCAAAGCCTCAGAAAGCAGTGACTTACTCTAGAGCAAGTAACCTTCCCCACAGAGGAAGGGACTTACCGATGAATAGCAGGAAGCCCAAGTTCAAGCTGTGTACAGATCACCGCATCTCCAGAAAACTAGCTACTTCCCCGGCAGCTCTTTGAAATACCTACTTCTAAAATTTCTTTTCTACAAGATGTTCATTTGTGTTACTTAACTGGATATTCTAGGTGACAAGCAAAACCAGCAAAGAGATATAAACAGTCTTAAACATTTCAGTTAGTGTATGATAAAGAAACATTTGAATCTGGGTTTGGGGTTTTGGTGGGGTTTTTTTGTTTTGGGTTTCTTGGGGGATGGGGGGTTGAGAGTTTGTAAGAGCATGGATTTGGCTATATGTAAGTTTTTTTAAATTTTCTATACCTAGACTTGAAGGCAAAACAAAAAAAAAAACAAAACAAAAAAACCCCAAAAAAACAACAACAACAACAAAAAACCCAACAAAAAACAAAACAAAACAAAACCACTGCTTTGAAGAAAACCTATCTAGAAACAGAAGAATTAGAATTCAAGAAATAAAGTCAGTAAATGGGGATAGTACTGCATAAATTCACATCCCAATTCCAGAGAACAGTGCTAATAACTGGAAACTGTGATGAATATTCTTCTCACATTAATAGTGTTAATAGCATAGCACACCTACGATTTCTAACAGATCAGAAACGCATATAGCAAGATCTCTGTTTCACCACACTTGGTCTGTATACAGTTGTATTTGAAATCCAGACAGTTTTCTTCTTTAAATTGCAGGCAAAGGAACTTGGATGATGGAACTTAAGAACACAGTGAAACCTCCCCCTATACTCAACCCAGAAATGCTCACAGCAGCTGAAGCGTGCAATGTGAAATAAAGCTCGTTAAGAGAAGATGAGGGAATTGGTTAGGGAATAGGGGCTTCTTGGCATTCCTTTAAACCATTTTCTGTTCACCCTCGTGGAGTGTAACATAACCCTAAGAAAATATATCTGACCTCACTCCTTTCAGATGCATTAAAAAGGTTTTAAAAGCAATTTAAATATCAGATTGCACATTCATAAACAACAGAAAAGAAAGAGGTTATACATATTATTGCCTTCATCTTCCACTAAGACAAGTTAGGGGAGTTTTTCTTAGTTTTGTTATTTTTTATTTTAATTTAATGAGAACTTTTGATTTTCCCTGGGAGACGAGGTCAACAGACTAGGGCACTTCCTGTCTGCAGCAATGTCGTGTGCTTATGCAGACATGAGTCTTCTGACAAACAACTGATTTATTTCAAAGAAGGGGTCATTACAATCATGGCATATAGCAAGATCACATTCTTTCCTACTTGTTTTGCCTAATCACTGTGGATTACTCAAACATACTTGAAAAGAAGATGCATTTCAGCTGTGTGTGAAAACTGACAATTCATCCAAAATCCCACACACACACTGAAAACAGGAGGAGGAGACATGTTCTAGGTCAGATCATGATCATGCATTGACAAAAACTGTGAGTAATCCTACAACTGAGCTACAAAAATGTAAAAGATGTGGTCCTACAAAGTTCTTAGCACCTTGTCATGATAAAATCAGGTCTCAACTTCTCAGAAAAGACGATTAAAGGATACTATCATCAGGGCCATTCACAGCTTCTGTATTTAAAGTCACCCCTCTGAATCTTACTGATGGAACCCTCATGCAGTCCAATTACACACATTTGGGACAAACTCAAGCACGTTGCAAAGCAGGTCAGATCTCCAGCAGTGTGCAACACTAGCTACCCACTGATTTTAAACAGGGGGAGAACCAAGAGATGGAGGTTTACAACCATAGCCAGCTGACATACCAAAGTCAGAACAGTCTGGCGAGACCCAAGCTATATGCAGCTCAGAAAGTTGTTAGTCTGGGCATGGTAGAAACTGCTTGTCTCTCCCTAAAGAGAATTTACGCAGTCCCCATGTTTCCAGAGTATTTGAGCACGGCAGAATTACTATTCTATCCACAACGATTACCCCATATAAACATTTTTTCCACACCTCTCCCGTATTTTTAAGATGTGCAAGTGGGATAATAAGCCCCTGCACAGGACTGCAAAGAATTGCATTGAAAGATGAGGGGTTGAGCCTTTTTTCCAATCTTCTGACCTTTACTGCACTGCACTGGCAGTTCTCATGCTGTTCAACTAGCAGCGTAAATGAATTCCAGTGGCAAGATTTACAGTACCCATTTCACCCCCCTCCCCAAAATGAGACTGTACTAAGTTTGTTTACAGCCACCTTCAGTGCATGTACCATGTACAAGATTATTTTTCTTATGTCAAAGAATGTAATTTTCTAGTTGTCTTTGCTGTATGTACAGAGCCAAAACAATCCTACCTTCATGAAACTGAAGATACTGAGCACTGCTGAGGTAATTTACAGACCAGTGGAGGGTGGGAGGAGGGTACCCAAACATTAGAAAAACTATTAGTGTTTAAAACAGAAACATAAATTTGAGAAAATTAAAATTCTGTCCCAGCCTTTATTAAACCTATGGGAGTTATCCAGGAGACAGGAGAGGAAAATGAGTGGAAGAATTGCTACTGCCAAAGAGCAGGAAGAAATTTGTCATTAAGTAGTATTTATGTACAATTTCCAGATAGCAGACTTTTTTTTTTGTTGTTAGCTTATAGGCAGACACAACTACAGCCACCACTGCAGCAAACAGGCAACTTAGCATTTCAAGAGTAAATCATAAAGTCACTTGATCTTCACCTAAAAGTATCATATTGGGCTTGGAAGTGGGAGGAAGCAGATTATAAATTTAAATTCCAGCCATGGAAACTCTCTCGTATGGAGTTCCATGGCATAATAATTACATTCTTATGCTAGCAGACGAAAAACACTAAAAAATGACAAATACATTTCAGCTACAAGTTAATTTACTAAACTCGCCTTCCCGGTCTCTGAAGAACACTTACTTCATGCTCTTCCATTTTGCATCAGAAATTCTCAGGTTGGGCTGGGTGCCTTCCCTCCAACACTGCAAGGCTAAATGAAGTAGACACTGTGTATTTTACAGAGTGAAACAGCAGCCATAGTCGCTCATTTGCCCAAAACTATGCAAAGTGAGAATGAGTGAATGAGAAGAGTCTTGACACAGAGACTGTGGCCAAAGGAGGGGGTCCCATGCTCCCCCAGCTAGCTTAAATTAAAAGAAGTAAATAATAAAGAAACTTTGGTGTTTACCACCTCATGTGTACTGATCGAGCAAGCATCCACATTTAAAATTGAGAGAAAACATACCATACATTATCCCAAAATCCTAGGCAATTTAACAGAAACCAGTGGCCACCCCTCAACAGAAGAAACTTACCTGTAGCCATTTTCCCCACACTGCTCATGTTTGTCTCGTCCCATTCACTGTATCGCAGTTTAGAAAGCAATACAAATTAATGTAAATTACATTTTTTCCCTTAAAATACCCTCTAAGGAAATTACTCACAAACCTAAAAAACCAACAGCCTACATGTGACCTCATGCATCTTACCATCATCTGAGTAAACGGAGATAGCTGCAGTGCATCACCACAGGAAACTTTCAAGAATTTTTTGCCGTGACATTAATCTGAGCTAATGTTCCTCACAAACACATGGAAACACAACCTTCCTCTTGAGTGCACAACATGCTAAATAACCAGCACAGCAATCCAGCTGAAACGAGACCTGGCTTGCACACAAGGAACCTGCACTGCGAATCACAAAACCAAAACACACTGAGCAACTCCAAGTTTACAAGCAAACAACATATGCATTAAGAAGTGGTATTCACTACTGGAAAAAAACTGCTGCCCAACATGAAGCCTGGGGCAGCTTCTTGCTGTGCAGCACTTCACATGCACAGCCCTATTTGCCACACCAGGGCTGCAGGGATGCACACCTGCTGCCTGCTGCATTTACCACACTTTGACGCAGGATGGGAGACAGTTGTGAGACAAATCCAGGAAAATAGACAGCAACAGGCTGTTTGTACCAAGTGGGATAGGAATACAACTGGGTGGTCAAAAAGAAATCCACAAACATCCCACCCTTAAGTATGCTTTTACTGTGCCAGTAATACACTCCAAGGCAGCTTGAACTTGCAGTCCTTCTCAACAACGTAAGGCATAAGCATGTGGTATGCTGCTCAGTTCCCTTAGCCACAGCTGAAGGAATTAAAGTGTCCTGCTTCTTACCCTGATAAGCACATAGAAATAACGTGATTACATGGCCTCTCCCAACATCCTACTCTCTAAACTGGAGATGCATGGCTTTGATAGACTGTTTGGTAGATAACGAATTGGCTGGATGGCCGCATCCAAGAGGTAGTCATCAATGTCTCAAAGTCCAGATGGAGATCAGTGATGCGTGGTGTCCCTCAGAGGCCTTTACTGGGACTAGTACTGCTCAATGTCTTCATCTGTGACACAGTCAGTGTGATCCAGTGCACTCTCAGCAAATTTGCAGATGACACCAAGATGAGTGGTGTGTTTGACCTGATGCCATCCAGAGGGACCTGGACAGGCTGGAGAGGTGGGAGCGTGCAAACCTCATGAGGTTCAGAAGGAGAACTGCTGGTGCTGCACCTGGGTCAGGGCAACCCCCGGTATCAGCACAGGCTGGGCATGAACAGACCAAGAGCAGCCCTGCCCAGGAGGACTTGGGGGTGCTGTGGGTGAGAGGCTGGACATGCCCCGGCCATGGCACTCACAGCCCAGAGAGCCAAACGTGTCCTGGGCTGCATCCAGAGCCACGTGGGCAGCAGGGGAGGGAGGGGATTCTGCCCCTCTGCTCTGCTCTGCTGAGACCCACCTGGAGCACTGCATCCAGCTCTGGGGTCCCTGCACAGCAGGGACAGGGACCCACTAGAGATCAAAGGGCTGGAGCACCTCCACTTTGAGGACAAGCTGAGAGAGTTGGGGTTGCTCAGCCTGGAGAAGAAAAGGCTCCAGAATAGTTTATTGTGGCCTTTTCATACTTTAAGGGGGCTAGTACACAACAATGGAAAGGGACTTCTTCTCCAGACAGTAAGACAAAGGGTTATAGCTTGAAACTAAAAGAGGGTAGATTGAAACTAGATGTAATGGGTTGCCATTGTCCTGTCAAACAGTATCACTTCATATCATAATCAAAGCAATCCCAAAGGAAAAAAAAAGCTGGAGGAACAGAATGAAAACTCAGCCTCCTCTAGACCTCAAAAAGAAGCCACTGTTGGATAACCTGCCAATCTGAGCATCTTCAATATCAAAGTGTATTTCTATGCTGCATTGAGGGGAAATCCATCCCTCACCGGAGCCCACCACATGCATCCGTGGAGTTAGAATTTGGGTTTTTGCTGTTGATTCAATGACCAGCCAAGCAGACTGAAATCTTTCTTCTGACTTCAAAGGGCCCTGTTTCAGGCTCTGGATAAACAGACAGGTTACCCAAGTTTGTGAGACTCCTAAGGAGTTTGCACCACACACAGCAAAGAAGCAAAGATGAAAGAAAAGAGGTAAGCGCCCATGAACTGAGCCACACAGGTATGTCAGACACATACACACGCATCGGTAACCACATCATTTGCAAAGTTATTAAAATACCTTTCCTTCCATCATTGCAATCAAGTCAATGCAAGTGCTCTGGACAGTCAGCTGTGTATTTCATCCGAGACATACACACGCAGCATATCTGGGGAATGAGAGTCATCAGGCAGCTACACAGGAGTAAATTTAGCTGAAGTTTCAGATTATGTTTGGCTTATTATACTATGCCACCTCTCAAAATCCAAATCGTATAAAGCAGCACTAGCGTCACGTGGAATAAGAACACCACTTAAAGAGTTTTCTACGTCAAAATATTTGAAGGTAAATATGAAGTCCACATAACAACCTCAATACAGGAAGAGAATGTACCCGTAGTAACAATAAATGTGGATATAAACTGTGAGTCTAAGAAATTAAGACATCTTGAAGCTGTAGTTAAAAGACATTCAACTGTGATGGCTTTTGCTAGCACAATATTAACAGTATTTTTTAAAAGCTTAAGGCTGCAGCTTTGTCCAGATCATTTAGGGCCTGAAGTAGCAAAAATAGCTCAATAAATAGGTTTTCAGATGTCAGAACAACTACACAAGTCCACACTTTCCATTTCCTGGGAAGAATGGCCACTGACACTGATTCTACTCTATGCTTTAGCTTCACAGATATTTAGAACGTGTATGAGACATATATTCAGTACTCCTCAAGTGTGACAATGTACAAGGAAGCAAAAAAGGGCTTAACATGTCCCTAATTCTAGGGATTTGCCTGGACTACACACAATCAGAACAGCTTCTTGAGGAATAGCACTAGAACACATTGCTGTAACCAGGTAAATAATACACCTCTTTCAGCCTGACTAACTCCCTAGCATTTGTGGTCTGCTTGTACCATTCACAGTCTACCAAAATATAAGCACAGAATGAAAAGACTCCAAGCTCCTCAAAAATAAAGCGTATGGGTGTTATATTCACCAGATAATATTACAGCAGATATTCACAGCAAATTGTCTTTACTAACAACAAAAAACAAGACAAAAGCCTTCAAACATAAAGACTGGGCCACTCCTTAAAATCTGCTCCTTTACATGAATCTTAACAGACAACTTCAACAGCTGGACGTATCAGATCAGGCATGAGCAGTGCCAAAAAGGAAGAGGGGATATAGTGTACCACAGTAAGGACACACAGACCGCTCATGTATAATTTCTAAATTTATTTTACTTTACATTTAAATCTTACTAAAGATAAACAAACAAATAAAAAAAATTATAACTGCTTTTTTCCAACTGTTCCAAACTCAGGCCTTTGAACTTCTGTGCTCCCTTTAAAGGGACACAAAAGAAATGTTTCTACACAAAAAGATTCCTTTCTTGTTACCCATATATTTAAAAATACCAGTTTTTTCCAGTTTGTATATGCCAATTTGCCTTTCTTCTTCCTACTCCCTCCCATTTCATAATCCTGTTTACGGAAATAACCATGTGTTTATTAAAAGTAAACTAACTCCCATCCAGGTTTGTCAACTGTAATTCCAAACACCACAGCACAGCTCTCATTACACCAATTCCCTTTCCTTTCTGTCTCAAACGTTTGGAGATGCAGCAGGTTGTTTACAGAATATCTGCAAGTTATTTAGTGTTAAACACTTTTCGTACTTTCCCATCCAGAGACAGATGATCAACAGGCAACCCACAGGAGCCCAGTTGCTTCTTCTCACAGAACAGTTACCAAAATAGTAACTCTGACCCTTCAACTGTCCCTCCTTTCTCCTCCCTTTCAGACCTTCCTGCTTCCCTTCTGTTTTCCCATACCCTTATTTGTCAATCTTCACTTGTCTTCTCCATTACATTTCCTTTTCACCATTAAAAGAGATTCTGCATAACTTAGGGGCTGACATTGGCCCCCTCACAGGGGGCTCCTGTACACCAGAATTACAGTTCCCCTGTATAAGATAAACTTGTAAGTACTCTGAGGACATTCCTATTGTCAATAGTAAAGAAAATACATTACCTGATGGCAAGAGGTTCACACTGGACTGACTGGAACAGGCAGCAGGCCTTACTCTAGTATACTCAGAACATGTTTAATTTCTTTCCTGGACAAAGCAGAGCAAGCTGAGTAGAGCAGAGTCTTATGCTGTCCAGAATTGGAGGCATGAAGCCAAATAGCAGAACATGGGGTGGAAGGTAAAACCCTTGACTCCTAACAGAGGGAGAATCAGGAGCTACAGCACCTGTTTCAAGAGGGACAGAAGGTTTAATTTTCCATTCCCAAGAAGAGGTGGTTGAGGGCAGTCCGTACATGCCAGAGATCAAGCCTTCCATCACACACTGTGTAGTGGGATCAAAGATTACTACTGAAGAACACAGTAAACTGAGCAAAAGCTACTGTCGTGATGATGTGTTTCAGACTGATTCAATCCAACACACAATAAAAGCAGGACACTGAAATAAAAGCAAGCTTCAGTAGTTCGTTATCTAAATAACTGTGTACATTTGTCAAACAACACTGTCATTTCACTTTTTTGCCAGATTGACCATTGTATGTGGGGTTTTTTTGTCACAGTTACCCTGAAAGTATCTATGTACAAAGCAGACACTGCAAATTTCAATCCCATGCTCCTTTTTAGGTTTATTGTAGCTTTCAGCAGACCGAGAAATTGAAGGGTTGTTTGCAGGAGATCTTGCTTTATTACTTTTCAAGTTGCCCCACCCAAGTTTTGTTCTCCCACAGATTCAGCCCAGAGCACACAAGAACACAGATTTCAATTGAATGTACCCCAGCAATCTTTCCATTCCAGACCCCCAAGTAGCTCAGCTTTTCATACTTTAGAAACTGCTAAATGGAAATTCACTACTTGGAACGTTTGGCATTAAAAAGACATGCCAAGCCTTAAGTAGCATAGTGTCTAGATTAAGACTGAGATTTTACACTACAACATACCTAACTGCCTCATTTTGAGATTTATGGAACAATGATTACAGCAAAGGCCAGAAAGCAGAAATTTTCATTAGAACTGCAAACTTCTCAACCCCCGCATAATAGAACAACAAATGGGCATTTCCAGAAATACCAGAAGTTAGAGCTGGTAATTAGCATTGGGGAATCCCAGCCTGTCTTGGCTCTGATTCTGACAACAGGTACCTTTTCTGCTGAACTGCACAGTCAATTTTCAATTTCAAAAGACACTCTACTATTTTAATTATTTAGTATTGAAGTTACTTGGAAACAAATCCCAATTTTAACCCTCTTGCCCATTCGACAAGATAGCAATTAGAAGAAAACTGCTCTGCTGTCAAACTGCAGTACGTGTTTTTCAGCTGATCTTCAATACCCACAGAAAAGGGTCCTAAAACTTTTCCTGTAGACTTAAGATAGTGAAAACAATTCAACCATCAGAGCCTTCACACAAGCTGCCTTTTCTAGGGTAACCAAGAACATGGTTAAAAGCCAATCTACCTAAACAAACCACTTACACACTTACATCATCCTAGTATCAAAGAGCTAGATACTTAAATGTGTGTAGGTGCCTAAAAATGTTGATGAGCATCTTGTCATATACAAGAAACAGGCAAAACATGTTTAGACAGGCTTAGTCTTCACACATTTGAAAATCCATTTTGCCACTGTTTAACATTCTAGACGCTTTTGAAGTCAGGCCACAAACGGACTAGGTACTACAGAAAACACTCCAATCTCAAGTATTAGAGGCCTAATAAGACATCAGTAGCTATATTTTTAATTGTAATTTTTCAAAATCTGCTTTTCTAAGCAGAAACAATGAAGAACTTCTGTCCTACTGGGTAGAGACATTCATTCTCCATTGTGTGAATAAACTATGGACTGTCCATAAACAAATTCAGCTCTGAAGTGATAGTTCCTGGTATTACTATAGCAACTTCTTTGAGTGTTACATGTGATAGCCTCTAGCAACAATTAAAATGGTTATCCTTTTAGGCGGTCAGCTTTTATGTGTTTAATGGTAGGTTTTGAATTTGACAATGAGAAGCAAGAGCTGAGGAGAGTGGAGAAAATAACAGCTCCTCAGACAGGAGAGACTTGTTGCTTTGTCAAGACATGATTGTGGTTTCTGCTGTCTACACATTCTTTAAGTGTGCACATCCACTGCTTAGCTTCCAGTCCTGGCATTTGCTCCCACCCAGGCACCCTGTCCACAGATTCCCAGCCTACCAGCATCCTCCTGTGACTACACATCACACTTTGACAATAGTCATTTGTGACAGAGCGATAAATCTCATTCCTTCTCTCCAAATACACGTGTTCACATGGCAACAGTCACACCCAGGAAGGATTTCACAGCAGTTAAGTGTGTCAAGGACAAAGGATTCTCCAGTTAATGGGGCTGTCTTCATACACAGTAAATCAGGTGAGATACAGCGATACAGCAAAAGCATGAAGTGAGGAGTCTCTCTTCCAAGAGTCATTCTCTCATCTCTCAGCTGTGGACTATATACATTCTGCTAAATATTTAAATTAGCATGTGTTCCTGCAACTTATAATCATGTGTTCCTGTAACTCCTCTGCTGGCATGCCCACCTTTGTGCTTTTTGGGCCAATATTCACAGGGTATGATCTGACAATGCAGCTAAACCAAGCAACAGTTGCAGAAAGGGCTGGCCTGCTGTTCCTCCTACTTCCACCATTCCCCTCAGGGCTGACCCTACAGTAACACAGAGCAGGGAGTTACCCAGCTGACACTCACCCCATAGAGTAATTTTCCATCACTTCTTGTCCTTGACCTGGCTCACTGCAGGGTCAGATACCCTCAAAATATGAAGAGTAGATGTGAAAAAAGAGGGAGCAGGGCCATCTCTTCCACAAGCATCAAGCCTGGTGTCATTCAAGCATCAAAGCAATGCCCTCTGGCAGGGACACCATGAAATATACTTTAATATCAGCATTCATACTCATTTTCAGCTCAGCTGCAGGAAAGCCTAGAAAGCTTGAGTACATCAGTGAAATTTCCTTTGTGGTCTTCATTCCAGCACAGAGTTTTATGTTATCAGCCTTACTGCTGGAGAAGTGTTTTGTGTAATTCCTATTTCTCACACACACCTTGAAGACTTCCTACTCTTCCCACTCTTTATTTTTTTATGCTAACAATGAGGTTACAGAGAAGGGCAGTCTTCCTTACCCCAAGACATCTTCAGTTCTAAACTACAATACATTAAAGATTTCCTTTAGAAAGGAATGAGAAAAATACTCAGTTCATCCCTGACTTTACACTCATCCCCAATCCGAGAGCAGTTACCACATCTTATGAATAGAGATATAAATACAACCAACTAATTCCCATTAAAAAGACATCCTTTTTCTCCTCCTCAAAAACTGTAGCTAAGAGCAGCTTCTGGGAACTGAAGAGAAGGATAATTTTCCTTGCTTATCTTGCACAAAATATAGGACAGCTCCTGTTGGCTGCCTTGAATTATGCCCTTAAGGCTTGGCTTCAAAACAGAGGAAACCAGACTGTCATGGATTTAGACTGTTGTGCTCTTAGAGCTGCGTATCTGAATTTTAGGTATCTGAAAAATCCTTTGCGGTCAACCTTGTCTCCAGCCAGTAGACAGCAGGAGTACCAAAGCAGCAATTATGTTCAGACTGCCCTTGATTTTGGGGAGAGGCGCACACAAGTTATCAGGGCTAGATAAGTAAGGATTAAGTGAATCAGTGCGATTTATGAAAGTAGCTGGACTCGCCACAGCAAGGTTTGGTTTCATCACACATGTCACTTAGCCTTTGCTCTAGAGCAGCAGCCCAGCCAAGCAGCATGAAAGTGTGCATGAAGACATCCTAACACATGGGCACACCTGACTTCCAAGTGTGTTCATATATTAGCCAACAGACTGCTTTCTGTCTCGAGCAGACGCCAATTAACAGTTTTAGTGGTGTGGGTGAACTCGAAATAGCAATTGCCGCTGCTCATTGGAACAGGAGCAACAATGCCTGGCCATGGAACTCTAGCAGTCCGAAACTGGAACTGGAAGTTCAGTTAGATGGGACATGAGAGACTTGTGATAGTATTTTTATTTGTTGTGAAGTGCCACAAGACACTGTGCCATGGGCTGATTCAGTCTGAGGACCAGCAAAACCAAATACTGCTTAAGTAGTGAAAAGTGTTTTCCTCTGCACCCAAAATTAGGATATTTCTGGAATATTCCAGATAGCAAAGGTTGGTTGACATATTTAGCTTGCTTATAGAGGCAGTCTTTTAAGAAATACCTCTTGTTAAACTGAAGGAGTAAAGCATCCACCAGCACTGCTGCAAGGATGTCAATTCAGCAGCTACACGAAATGCTAACCTGTGGCTCAAAAGACTTTCTGAGCAGCAGTCAGCACATCTGCAGGTTACACCACAAGAGTAACTCTACCTTCTTCTGCTGCTGATGTGCACTACAGGCTGGCTAAAGACACATCACTCTAATGGTGTGCCATGAGACCATCTTTACATCAAAACACCCACTGAGGGCACTGTGTAACTTCATTCCTGAACATCAAAACTTCTTAAGATGCTCCATTTTCAAACCTAAGCATCTTAAGCTCCAGGACACCATCACCAAATCTGGCAATGACAAACTATACATCATTTCAATCAAAAGGGCACAAAAATTTAGGATGAAGAATGAAACACCACATTCTTCACAGATCATGAAGATTTGTTACAAATTCCACACAGTATCTGGAAAGTCAACTAAACACACACTCACGTATTTCATAGACTTCTTACTAGCAACACAAAGACTTGGATGCATAGTAGTAGGAATAGAAGGACAAGAACAGGGCTGGACTTCAGCAGCTCCATTGCTCCAAGGGAAGTATTTCTTATGACACATGTAGAAGTTTGGGTCTCCACTGATACTTCTACTACAAGCAAGATGATGTGCAGCCTAATGTCTTTCTAAATGCTGTTCTGAAGGTTCTCCTGAGAACCTCCATATTTATGTCTTCCTTCCTCTCACTGCTCCAGCTTCAAATCCACCCCTCCTGTCACACTAGAACCGATAAACCACAGCTGCCCTAATTGCTCAGCTGGTTCCTATACTCTTGCTGACAAAGAAACCCTGCCACAGACCGGGGAGACATTACATTCAGTGCTCAAACACCACACTGATAAGAACGGTATTAGGCTTAGACAGAAATATGATTGGATAGTAAAGTCCTTACTAGGCTTAATCCTAAAGCTGGAATAAAGTTCCAATCTGGGCACCAGCACAGCCTAACAGAAGTTCTGCAGACCCCACAGACGTGCGTATGATTCAGCTGTGGGGACCAAGGTAGTAAAATACTGTTAATTTGCATAACAGAGAATTGCTCTACAAATAGAAACAGCCTACTCCGTACTGTACTCAGCTGTCGCCTTTGTGCTTGCAAAAAGGTTTTCTTCTCTGTAATTCATTAACCTACAAGCTTATCAAGGTGGGAGTGAAGAACTTGTTTCCAGCATGAAAACCAGCAGTCAAATTGAGCAGAAATACTTACGTCACTCTTCCTGAACTTTGCTTTTAAGCTCTTCATGCTGATCACATTCAACCTTCCAAACCTTTGAGGAGCTTTTTATTCTTCTTCAATATCTAAACAAAAAAGAAAGAAAGTAAGATTCCAACTTGATACCATTCAGTTCATTGGCAGGCAGGTCAGAATTGAATTTGCATACCTCTACCACCCTTTGAGGATTTAGCCCTCAAGCTCTAAAACAGATTAACAGTCTCCTAAGGGAAACTTTCTGTTTCTCTAAACTTAGAAGTAAGCCTAAATCTGACCACTGAAGAACAGAACAAACATTTACCAAAAACTCAGCTGTGTATCCTGTTATACTAACTACATCTCCACATAATTAGATCACCAACATGCTCATACATGAGCGGATTTCTCTGACCACTGCCTATTTTAGTATTATCATCAAGATAGCCATTGGTAAAGTGGCAAAATCATAATTAAGCAAGCAAAGTCATTCATCAAAACTTTACCATCCTATCAGCAGGGGTCTGCACTGGGTAGCAGAAGTACCAACATTATCATACGCACAAGTCTAACCACTAACCAAACTCAAAATTGTACTTAAGCCGTGCAGGACACATACTAGGACAGCTCAGCATAACACAGCAGACAGAATCACCTCAGCAAGATAGAGGTTATTGCTGGAAGAATCGCTTTGGATTCTTCCCCATAAGGAACTGTACGTGTATTCTTAAGAGCCATAGCTGCTTGTAACTTGGCAGGGCACTATCGCAGTCATGTTCCCCCTTCCTCCCTTTCACATGAAGGAAAGCAGCAGTTGAACAAACATATAAAACTAATGCAACAGACAAGCTGCAAACTCTCACAGAGGAAAGTGAGTGTCTATAGCAAAGTTTCCTACGGAAAGCTTCAGTGATACCACAGGTTGCCAATCGAGGGCAAACAGAACAGTGAACAGCACACCAAAATAGCATGGCAATGTGCTTTTTCCTAGAGCACAGCAGAAAGTCTTAATGAGAGAGCAACATCTGGACTGGCTAATGCACCTAGGTAAAAATGTTCCACGTTTCTAGTTTTACAGTATGCTGAAATAGTTAGCTGCTTTCATCTACAAGTTTTAGCTGCTATACAAATTCTTTCTGAAGGAACAGTTTAAAGTTAAGGATGTTCAGCTGTATAAACTTCCTCCCTCCACCCTAGAAAAAAAAAGTAGAAAAAGTTTTACAAGTCTAGTCAGATAAATAAATAACTGAAATAAGGACTGGTACATAAATTCAAATAGGTCATGCAGGGTCACTGTTTCACATCACTCTTCAGAAACAGTAGATTACAGTTTGATAACCAAAGGGAGATTCAGTTGTTTCATAAAAGTACATCTCATTATTATAGGGCAAGTTGCTATGTTCTACATGATCACCCTACTATGAGTTTTAAAAATCCAACTACATGGTATACTGTTAGTAGAATATATATAAATATATACATATATATATATGAATGAATGCTTCCACCAAATACAACCCTAACTACCATTCAGGAATAGCAAACAGTGCTAAGTAAACATGTTATTTAGTTCAACCCCATATTTATCCGACAGCCATTTAAGACAAACTCAAGTACATTTCTTCAAAAAAACTCTCCAAACAAACAAAAAAATCCCATACTCTATATACACACAAACACATTTCCCACAGGCCAAACCCCTCCAGTAGGTAGCAGTAGGTAATCTGGATGGGGTAATTCTGTAGGTTGTTTAAAAATCATTAAATTGAATTAAATTACACTAAGTCTAATTAAGCAGTCATTTTCAAGCCATGTCAGATCCCTGACTGCTTCCAGGTATATGAAAAAGGGGTTTCATTCAAAATTCTTCCGTTTAATCACAACAAAAATGGGCTTCTGGCATTTTGTTTAATTCTTTAGCAAGCAAAAGGAAAAAAGGAAAATTGATTTTGCAGAATCTTGTCACTCCCTGATCTAGGTGAAAATTTCTTAGCTTTTTCCAGGGTGGAACTGAGTATTTGTAAAATAGTAAAAAAAGTAAATTTAAAAAATAATATTTGAACAATCAAAAAGAAGGAATTATTTCTGATTGCTCTGAGAGAAGCATACCACTTTGTTTCTGCTACAACTACCCAAACTTTGGAGAAAGCATTTAAATTGCACAACAGCTGTCATAACCTGCATTGGAAAGGAGCCTGAACCTCAGCAAGAACCCAGTAATCTCCTAAATCATCCTCTGGTAACACCAAGGATGATGAGAATGGCAAAGACCAGAAATGCCAGGGCACAGACAAGACAAATACCATTACTTACCTGGCTTTCTTTACATGCCACGCCAGCAAAAAAACCCAAATCAAACCAAACTAAACAAACACTAAACTTTCATGAAAAAAAAAACCCAACAGTGTAAAGAATCTTTAAAGATGTGAAACATTACACAATATCCCACAAAATCCAAAACTTAACAGGATTTTGCGTTTTGTAACTTAAATATACTTTGACTAAAAAAAAGTGAACTGTTTAATTGGACCAGTTAATGAAGTATAAATAAATCCTGTGCACAGGGAATTAAAACCAAGAAATCTTTCTTCACATACAGATTGCCAAAGAATTGTCTGCTGTAGGCTGTCTTTCCCCTTCCCACTCCCTCAGCATTTTTGGCTCCTATGGACAAAAGATTTATTATAGCTCCCAAGGAAGACAAAGTGCTCAATTACAAGGCTGTGGGAGAGATGAAAACTCCTTGTAGGTACACACATGGTGCAGCTGCAAAGCTGGACTCTCTTCTCTGAAGAACCTGTAGTAAAGCCTAATTAACAAGTGTTGCAAGCACTCATCATATGTTATTCTCCCTCTTGAGAGAAAGGAAGAAGTGTTTCTGTCAGAAGACAATGTATTTTTCCCACCAGACACTTCACCTTCTGCATAACTGCATTTTATACATTGAATGTGAAACTCAAATCCTCAGCATAATTAAAAAAGCATGCTCAAGCATTCAAAAACAGCATTCCCAAGCTTAGTGTGCTTTTCACAACCGTATTTTTTCCATAAGACATAGTTAAACGCAAACATTAAGATTACAGTTTGTGCATCATAATGCCCATAACCCTTCAACTGTAGAGATACAAATGCATGCAGTGGTGAGGGCTGCCTTTTCTTGTCCCTGTTTAAAGGGGGAAGTCCCCTCTCAAAGGGTGTAATTATTGGAATTGATGCAAAAAGAGGTCAGCATCCTGACTCGGCAGAGCTTTATGACAACTGTTCATTTGCCCGAGGGGGGATAAAGGAAGCGCCATTAATACTCTCCTGTTTTACGAGATAGGAAGTGACTACTAGAAATTCACTAGGGAGCATCAAGACACTTCAAAACAATATTTCTGCAATGAATCACAGGTATTAACAAGAAGCAATCTCTACTAATAGAGGCATTTCTCTGCTTTCAGAACGAATGTGGTAATAAATACTGAGCGCTGTCATTTTATAGCTGCAGCAAGTTAGCAGCAGATAAGTGCTTAACTCTGGGGATTCTCAGCAGCTAATGCTGGTCACGTGCTTTTAACTATTAGCTCCAAAATTAAATAGCTAGTCCTCTATCTCATCTTCCTTTAGTTTAATGTCAAGAAACAGCCTTGAGGAATACAAGCCACAAAAAACATCTTTAGGTCGGTGGTAAACCTATCTAGCTAAAACAAGAGACATTGAAGTGGTGGTAATCTTTGGCCTCAATAATTTCATTGCAACTGTGCTTTAATACACAATGCAACCTTTAGGTTTAAATGTAGGAAACAGATTAGGATAATCTTCCCCACTGATTTATAGTGAGAATTGTGCAAACCACAGTAAACAAAAATACTGACTTATTTTTTCCCCTTTCATTAAATTGCATTAAAATCAGAGCAAGGCCTTTCAAACAATGTTACAATTCACTCCTTGAAGGGGCCAAAGATCCAGTGATGCAATAAGGAAAAGCCTTAGTTTCCCTAAGTAAAACTGGAAGTTTACAGTAAAACCATGTATTATGCACAGTGTTCATGCTAATGAGTCACCCCTCACTGATAAGCGCTGAATTCAATTAATTTAGGTGTCAAAAACCTTGCAGCTCTTTCAGAACACCCTGAGAAGACTCCATCTCACACAGAGCTCTTTCGCAGCAAAGCATGACTAATGTCAACTAATTCTCCTTCCCCTCCCAAAAACACTTGAAAAAAACTTCTTTAACCTTGAAAGGTTACAGAAAAGATTTACAGACTATGCAAGATCTGGCAACACACACAGAGGTGTGGGGGAAATGAAAAAAGGGTCTGGAGTGTGGAAGAGTACTTCTGCTGCTATACATTTACAACCTCCTTTGCGTGACTACACCTACTCTCACGGGGAAAATAAGGGGCCCCAGAAGCATCTTCCCCCAAAGCACACCATCATTTATCCTCTGGATGATCAGTTTCTAAATCACAAGCCCAGCTCTGACCCAGAAGCACAGCCCAGCAGCAGCCAGCACTGCAAAGCAGCCAGAGGCATCATCACTAATGCATCCCTTCCGCTGATCACCTTCAGTATCCAACGTCATAAATGCTTCCCATCCCTGAGCTTCCCTGACCTACCCTCCAATACCAAGACTCTGCTCCAACCCAAGCTTCTCTTCAACACTGCTGAAGTCACAGTACCGCCTGGAGGCATTAGCCATTGCTCAGCCTCTTTGGCTGCTCCCACATAAATGCAGCAAGCCCACTCTGTCCTAAAAAAAAAATCCACCCAACACTCCACCTCCCCTGACTGCTTCCTATTTCCATCCAGCTGAGCATATTCTTCCATTTCTCAGGCCAAGTCAGAGAAGCATGTATGATGCGACCAAAAGCTACAGGAACATTTCCCCACTCCTTATCAGCACAGCTCAGTTTTTCCATCTTGAGTAACCCACCCTCCTATCATAGGAAAAGTCAAATGGAACAGAATTGTACAAACTCAGTGTTACCTATAAAGACAAATAATTCTTGGCTTGGTTAATCTACTATTACTTACTAATGAAAATGCACTGAAAAATGCACTGAGAAACCCAAGCACTACACAAGAGTGGGAGTGATTTATATACAGTTAATCCCACTCTAAACAGAATCAGACAGCAGAGATAGCAAGGGCCTTGGGTAACTTAGTGCATTCCCTCTATCTGCTCACAAATCACTGGCAAGGATGTGCTGAACTGTACAAATTTCAGCGTCTGAGCCCAGAAGTTAGAGCGCCATAGACATTGCAACACTAACAAGTCTACAGCTATCGCTCCTCTCTGCAGAACACTTTGTATCAACTCTTTACTCCTACACTTCCTCTGATATTGGGAACTTGCAAACGTTAAATTTCCTTTTAATGGATTCAGGTGAAGCAGTACCAGCCTCTGAGGTTGCCATACAGCCAATACAAATCCAGGCAAGATGGCTGATCTGGGGATACATGCAGTTTGTTTAAACAGTGTATTCAAACGCAGAAGAAAGCTAGCACCAACAAGGCCTCACACACAGCGAATTACAGGAGCAGGTTAGAGAAAAACCAAAATGTGACATCACCCTGATTTGTTTACTTGGCATGTTAGACAGGACCCTGGGAAAAAGTCCAGGCAAATTTGCCATTCACTCCTTACAAACAACTTTATTCCAGTCCCACTCCAGTTCTTTTGTCTGGAAGTGTCCATCAACACACACCCAGGCCAATGAAGAGCACAACAAGAGAGACAAGACTTGTTGCATGAACTGGGACTGCTGGACTGCTGCTCTTTCTCTGCCTTCAATTTCCCTGTCTCTAAACTAAACACACACACCTCCCACCCTTGCATGGCTCTCCATTTTGAGACCATCTTCTTTAGATTGATCATACATAAGACACGTCGCAATCCCGCAGACTCTTCCACGTTCAATACTCAGTTCAACTGGACAAGATTGGAAATAAAGCATCTAGCTACAACTAGCAATAGAGAAAAATGCCTTAGAGTCCCACTTCTGAAATGTCAGTTCTTAAACGAGAAACCCACACAGATAACAACACCTAGTACTTGTTTATACTTACTCCCTTCCTAGTATTCCATTATTAACTATTCAAATGGATGTTCTTCAGAATCATCAAACACAACAAACTGTACAGTTGCAACATTAAATCTATGAAGAGACATATCCATGACTTTATGGATTAATTCTGGGACAGCCTAAGGCCGAGAAGTCATCCATTAGGGCTGGAGTCAGAAAGACAGGAACATAAAGCAATTTACCTAAGACACTTGACAAATCCCACTCTCATAAACACCTCGGAAGGGTATCCTACTGGAAACTCCTTTAACCTAGGAACGCCTTCAGAGACTGTGCTGATAACACAGCTCCCCTATTCAGCTACCAAGTTCTTGGGTAAATATTTCAGCTGATGAAAAGAGAGCATCTTTTTAACATTACCCAAAAATTGAGAGTTTTATGTGTTTCCATCTTTCAATAAAAAGCACTAAACACTCACATATTTTCTATTCTGGAAGACTATCAGTGCTATAAACTAACAGGACATCAGCAAGATCAACATCTCCATCTTGGTAGATGATGTCTGTGGAATGGTATCTGGGCTGCGATTCAATGAGATCTGGACAGGTGGCAGAGCTGGGCAGAGAGGAACCTCATGACGTCAACAAAGACAAGTGTGGGGTCCTGCAGCTCATGATGAATACATCTCACGGACCAGTACAGGTTAGGGGTTAGCCTGCTGAAATCCAGCTCTGTCCAGAAGGACCCGGGAGTCCTGGTGGACAAGTTAACCACGAGCGAGCAGTATGTCTTTGTGGCGAAGAAGTCCAGTGGTATCCTGCTAAGGAGCAGTGTGGACAGCAGGCTGAAGGAGGTTATCCTCCTTCTCTGCTCTGGTGAGGCCGTATCTGGAGTGCTGTGTCCAGTTCCAGGCTGCCTAGTTCAAGAAAGGCAAGGAAATTCTGGAGAGGGTCCAGTGGAGGGACACAGATGGTTGGGGAACTGAAGCATCTCATGAGGATAGGCTAAGAGAGCTCAGTTTGTTTAGCCTGGAGAAGAGACGACTGAGAGGGGATCTTATCAATGCTTACAAATACCTTAAGGCTGTGTGTCAGGAGGATGGGGTCAGACACTTTTCAGGGGTGCCCAGTGACAGGACAAGGGGCAACAAGCATAAACTGAAACACGGGAAGTTCTGTTTGAATATGAGGAAGAACTTCTTTACTTTGAGGGTGACAGCACTAGAACAGGCTGCCCAGAGAGGTTGTGGAATCTCCTTTTCCAGAAATATTCAAAACCTTCCTGGTCATGATCTTGTGCAACCTCCTCTAGCTGAACCTGCGATGGCGGAGGGGTTGGACTAGATGATCCAGAGGTTCCTTCAAACCCCAGCTGTTCTGTCATTCTGTGATCTTAGGGATAGTCAAGTGATTTTTATCTGATTTTATTCAGGTTTTTGAAATTTGTAGTCAATAGCAGCAGCACTAGGTGCTGTATAAATATTGGAGAAGAAGATACAGTGTTTAAGATACTTCTCCCAGCCTTCACAGGCTTACGAATCTTCACATATCCCTTAGAGTTAACATGCTGGTGTCTCAGGCAAGTAGTTGTAAACAAGGTCCTCAGAAAGTACTCGAGTGTCAAAACTCTGCAGAGATGTTTCATGGTGTTCCAAAGTGCCTTTCGGAAGTCAGACATCTGCAAGAACTAACAGTAGCTCCCTGCCTCTCAGAGTTGTGAGAAAAGAAATGGAACATCCTCAGCTACTGAAGTTACAGAGTCACAGGCCAGCATACAAATTCTTTTCCTTTTATAATGACTAAACAAATCTGGCTTTCTCTCTCATCCACCCATTCCCCCAACAGATTCATGTGGGAGGAAAAAAAAAAAAGGCACGTCTTGTTTTACAGTATTTTCAGTACTAGCAATGGCTTCCAAGCAGAAAACCAAAAGAAGACTACAACAGCTTTAGAAAAGACGCAAAAATTACTACAGCAATGCATCCAAAATGCAAGTTCTGCCTGAAGAGGAAGGACTTGTCAAGACTTTAAAACTTCCCAGGAAAATGCACTAACCACGTGGCTCTCCCTCAGATGTGACCATCTCAAGTTCAGCACACAGACAATTACCATCACCTCCAGGTGCTACTGGCCATCTTGTTCTGGACCCTAACAGAGGGGAAGGATGCTTTCTTTCACTGCTGTGTGCTTCCACTCCAGTAGTCCTTGGGAAGTACCTGGACTGTTAGCTAGTCCAAAGTGCCAGTGGAGAGCTTCAGTTGCTCCCAGAGTTCACCAGACTTGCATGTCTCTGGCGGCTGGATAGAGACAAGCTCTGCTCTAACGTATTACCAGAATTACACCTATTTGCACTACTTCCTCTGAACCCTAAAAGCCCATGATCAGACGACTCTAAATGAAAGGAGTAGCCAGAACTGACAACTCTGAAAGCAAAGCCCAGGCTACATAAAAACAGAGCTATCACCCGCATGCATCCACAGGCACCTAGACAACAGCTCCAAAAAATGCTGGGAAGTGAGCAGGCTTCTCAGACATGCAAGAGGTACACACACAGCAGGAGCCAGATGCTCAAATCTATAACCCCAGAAGATGGTATGGATTGCTACGCTTCCACCTTGGAAGTTTTAGTACTCTACTATGTCTGCCATTAAGCAAAGCACTAAAGATTTGAATTTATTTGTTCTAGCTTCCCTTGTTTTTTTTTAATCTCTATACTTGTTTCAAGCATTATCCCTGTGCAAAAAGAACTAGCCCATGATCAGCTCCCAAAAGGAATGTGATTAGGGTATTGTTGCAGCAGGATTTAGAAATTACCAACATCTTACACAAGAACTAACTTTCATGTTTCTCCAGTCACAGCTTCTCCCTCAAAAAAGGCATGAGGGTCTCATGAGAGATGGGGAGAAGAAAAACTGAACATACAGAAAGAAAAAAAAAAGGAAGATAAGAGGCAAGTAAGTGATGAAATGCTTACATCACTTCATGAGATGAGCAGCCTCCCATCTAGTCTCTTCTTCACTTGATGTTATCCATCTATCTCTTGGTTCAGGGAAGCAGAGGGGAGGAGGTAGCATTTTACTGCTTTGCTATCACATGCACTCTTGGAAGAGGAGGAGAAGTGCAAAGGGACAATTTTTTAGAGACTGGAAGGATGGGTGTCTGCTACTGCACAGCGACTTATTGGCACTGAGCTTGGCTTCAAATCAAGGGAACCCTGAGCTCATATGGTGTGTTGTTCTACTCAAAATGCTCTTTCACTCGGGTTCATACAGCTATTATGCAATTCTTCTAATAGTAAATAAAATCTCATTGACAGTTTTCCATGACTGTCCCAAGACAAGAGCCAAGCAGGTCATTGACAGATATTTACTAAATTCAGTCACTCCTAGTTAATCCTGGACACCAGAAAACCTTTCTACAATGATGTATGTGTCAGTCTTGGCATTAGATCTTTTTCTTTTTTTTTTTTTTTTTTTTTTTTTTTTAATGACACAGCTAATCTACAACCTGCTAGGGTAGAGAAGAAGAAAAGAAAAAGGCAAAAAGAGACTACAGCTTCTACGAAAGTAGCAGTAGACTGGAAGTGTTTTATATCAGTTCTGTAGTAAGCACATTCGTACTCCTTACAGGAGCAAACGGGAGAACTCGTTAGAGATCCTGCAACGCTGTTGAAGCAGATTTTAACTACTCTTTTCACAAGGAGAAAGTTAAGAATGTCACAAGTGGCAAAAGCAGACTGCAGAAGGCTTGTGCTGCCAAGCGCTGTGCAAAAGGAAGATAAATCTTTCGCATGCCCTGTGGGAAGTTAAAAGCACAGCCTCCTGATTAAACTCGATGCTATTCCTAAAGCAGACTACTTAATTCTTTTCTTTTTAACAGCAACAGAAAATCTGGATCGTTTAAGTCCGCGCTGCCGTGGGAAGGCGCAGCCCCCGGCGCGCCCGCGGGGTACGGGGATCCGCAGCCGGCAGCGGGGCGGGGGGACCGGCGGGGACCGGCAGCGACTCTGGCCNCAGCGACTCTGGCCTCCACGGGCTCCCACCAAACCCCCGGGGACAGCACCGGGACAGCCGGGGCCACCCTTCTGATCAGAGAGAGGGATCTGAGGGTCCGCCCCGCGGGAGGATCTAACTCCCACCAGGGCGCCCCGGGACCGGCACTGCCGCGGCCGGGGCTCAGCCGGACTCGCGCTACCAGGGACCCCCGACTCCCGACCCCGGGGCGGCTCGGGCGGCTCCTCTCGGGGCCGAGGGACCCGCGGAGACCCCTCTGCGGGCGGGCAGGGGTGCGGGGCGGTGAGCCGGCGGTGCCATCGCTCACCCCTGCGGGCAGNCGGCAGCGGGGCGGGGGGACCGGCGGGGACCGGCAGCGACTCTGGCCTCCACGGGCTCCCACCAAACCCCCGGGGACAGCACCGGGACAGCCGGGGCCACCCTTCTGATCAGAGAGAGGGATCTGAGGGTCCGCCCCGCGGGAGGATCTAACTCCCACCAGGGCGCCCCGGGACCGGCACTGCCGCGGCCGGGGCTCAGCCGGACTCGCGCTACCAGGGACCCCCGACTCCCGACCCCGGGGCGGCTCGGGCGGCTCCTCTCGGGGCCGAGGGACCCGCGGAGACCCCTCTGCGGGCGGGCAGGGGGGCGGGGCGGGGAGCCGGCGGTGCCATCGCTCACCCCTGCGGGCAGCTGTCACTCCCCGCCACGCATCT
>VZTI01001113.1:464414-475114 GCA_013397865.1 Struthidea cinerea | reverse complement strand
GGGTGAAAAGGGCGTTCCCAGTCTGCAGTTTCTGCAAAAATCAGGTATTTGTGTGTCTAATTAGAGGAGGGAACTGCTGACCTCCAGCAGCAGACCTTGGCCTTTGTCAGTCCCTTTGTCCTTTTCCTATAGCCCCTGAGGCTGTGAATCTTGTTATGCCTGCCCAGAGGGTGATCGATAATGTATTGGCCTTACATTGATTCAGTGCAGCCTCGCCACAGAGAGCAGCAGCATCGACAGAGGAGGAGGCTGCTTTGGGAGCAGAACAACTGTTTTCAGCCCATCACCCTCAGCAGGGAAACACACATGTTTTTTGAGTTATGAAAGCCTAGACCCTGCTGCTAGTGGGTATTTGAAAGCTGTGTATCCTGATACTTGGGAGGAAAACCAGAAAGAAGCCAGATGACACATCACATCTTTTACTAGCTTAAAATTAAGAGTGCTTGACTTGGGAAAATCATACCATTTCTGCATCACCTTTTTTCTGGACAGACAGGCACATACAACCCATAAACAGTGTGCTGGGAAATTCTTAAGGCAATAGGCAAGTTATCCTCAAGCAATATCAGATTAATCCATCCCAAATAAAATAGAAATGAAAGGCACAAATCTTGACAGCATTTTCAAAGGGAATTGTAGCTGCCAGCCATCTAATTATGTTTACATGTTTCCCTGCCCAAAATGCAAGTCATGGTACACTGGTGAAATAGGAAACTTACACATTCCACAGGGTCCAGACAGCACAAAAACAACCGTGAAAAGTTCACACGGCAGGTCAGCTCGTCCTGCATTGCTTCAGCCAGGCACGATGCGTTTGTGAAGTGGGAAACCCATTGTGAGTGCAGCCCTGGCAGGACTGCAGACAGGCCAGAAAGGGTGTCTGCGCACTGCTGAGGGCTGTGTGGGTGTGCAGGTGAGCTGCTCCTTAAAAACATTAGCTGTCTAGCATGAATGTTCTCACTATTAGCTAGAAATATTGCAGTTAGACAATCCCTCTTCAAGCTGATTTTCAATTGTCATATCTCTTTTATTAGGCACCCAGAACAATTCTCGGCTCCTCCCATTTCCTTGACACAATAGTACTTAAAAATGATAGAAGTCAGTCTAAATTCCTAGTATGATGAATATAAACTCTTTCCAGTAAAAAAAAACCCAAAAAACCAAAAAAACAGACTTGTTTTCCAGGCAAGTCCACAAGCCCATTTAGCCTTCAGGTTTCGTTATTCTGAGTAAATTCATCAAATAGGGGTTTTAAATTAGAGAGGAGCCAGAATTAGAAATCTGGATCCTCACCAACACTCTGACCTTGGGCATGTTTCAATTATTGTCGAAGCATTTCAGCTGGGCCACTCTCTATAAAAAAAGACCAGATCTAAATGCTTAATCTGGATATGCTGAAAAAGCAAATGGATTCAGTTTCAGATTAAGCAGCAGAGCTAAATTTTGCAAAGATCTGATACCAATTTGTCATTACAAAATGATGTCTTTGGGTGACTCCATTTTGGGGTGTTGGATATGACAGAAAATTAAGATCTGGGTTTTTTTAATGTGAGTGCTTGAAATATTTTGAATATCCAATTATTTTAGAAAGGCTTACACCTGAAGTCACTTATCCCATTTAAATACTTCTTCCTCCACAGAACTGTTTAATGGCAGCCAAGACTTATCGAAGTTATTTGTTTCACAGATAACTAATGGATTTAATAACAGAAGAACAGTGATTTTGTATATATTAACTCATCTGCCACACTTCAAAGTATTTGGAGATGTAATTCAATGTGTACAATTCCATGCTTCTGCTTTACCATTGTGCCAGCAGCACAATCCTTGTAATTCACTCGGAGATCTATACTGAGATTTCACACTTCAGTATGTACTAAGTAAATCCTGTAAATAAGCATGTAGCTTTCCCTGCATTTTGGCACCACAAGTAGATACATCCTGAGCCTCCAGACTGTAATCCAGAGAAAAACAAGCCATCTACCATTTTATGCAAAATGTTCCTTTAGCCTGCAGCAGCATCTGGCAAGCCAGCTAAGGTGAAGGTAGTGTTCCTCTGCAGATCCCACTGGTCTAATGGTATCATGACAATGAAGCATGGGCAAAGACAAAATTTTTCTGATTTGTGCCTTCTGAATTGTAACTCTGATGACAAGGAAATTATGCTGGTGTAAATGGCAGCAAAAATCAAGCCCAGAGTAAGGTCCGTCCTAAACCAGTTTCAGCACATTTAATATTGATTATGCCATCCATTACATTTCAAACGAAACATCTTGTCCATACAAGTCTGTTAAACTCTTTCAGCAGAGCAGTCTCTACTTGCATCCAGCTGTCCTTAAAACAGCACTACACCAAGGCTTTTCCTGAAACACACTTGCTGTTTACTGGCCTCTCTCTGCTAAAGGCTGCACTTTTTACATGAACCCAAAACACACGTTTTTCATTTCCTTAGAACAGTAAGAAATCTTTTTACAGAAACTGCTGCCTAAGCAAATTACAACTCTATAATATTTCCATTAAGAGATCTTACTTTTCCCAATGTCGAGTGCTTTTGGTGGTGTGTTACGAAGTCCAGAAACATGGAGTGAAAATTGTTCTTGTGACCACAGAACCATTTCAGATTTTTCTGGTGAGGCCCATGTCCAGGTCATTTAAACTTACGTTTGTTTTATGCTTCCTTTTTCCTTCTGTAAGTTATAGGGATTTAGAAGAGAGACAGATTTCTTTATGAAGATTGTTGTCTAAATGAGCACAGAATAACTTTCACAGGACTTACGTTACATCTTGCCTTACTGGGGAGAAATGGGCACATCTGGATGGTAGCTGCATCAGCAGGACACAGATCTCAGCCTGGGGATCCTTGGTGGCCAGTATAAGTTAAAGGCATCAGTGGCTTCTGAGGACCTGGTGGGGTAAGAGATAGGGCAAGCAAATAGAGATGTAATTTGCTGAAGTGATTCATGCCCCTTTTGCTCCACACAAAGCTGCTTCTCTTGGAAATAAAATAACTCTGTTAGATCCAACCTAGTGGAGCAAGGTGTCCAGAGTTGAAAGCCATCTACAGTTAAACCTGTATTACAGACTCAAATACATGGCCTGAGAGCTGTTTACATATACATGCAGGAGGCTGCCGGCTTTTTTGTATATGCATTGTAGAGCTATGCCAAACTGATCCTCACAATTACTAGCCAGGTTTTCGGCAACTTCAGGTGTAGTTTCACATTACATCACACTCTATTACATAACCATGTAACCACAAAACAGCTTTTGCAGGTGCTGCAGTTGTATGCCTGTGTCCTAGCAACTTTGCAGACTGCCTGGTTGTGTGCCCACAGGCTGATAAGAACCAGTTCCCAATGTGTAAGGCCTCTGACAGAGTATGTCTGTGTATACGTCTTGCTGTTCTTTAACTTCTTTTCCATGTCGTCTACTTCCCGTTTCATTCAGCTTGAAGGAGTCAGGGGAGGGTCCTTGTATTTTATGAAGCTAAACAGATGTCACAGTGCAAACACCCAAGATGGGGAGGGTACACAGCGCTTTATTTACATTAGTTATCAGAAACAAAAAAAAAAAAGCCACCGAGTCTGAGAGTCCCACTTGGACTGCCTCCAGCTGCAAAGGAATGTAAGGATAAGGACAGAGGAAGAGTTTAGTCAGGGAGAAACAGGATCTGGCTTTGCATTACAAGGCTGGAAACAAGGTTACAATAAGTAAACAAAATAGAAAATCTCCTTTACCTCTTCGCTGGCCTGTCCCTTACCTGTAACTCCTCTGGCCTGCTCTGTACTGCAGATGCTGGGACACACGTGCTGGCATCCCCTGCCTCAGCTACCGGGTGACCCAGACCCCTTCTGTCCCCTCAGTTACAGCCCTCTAGCTACACTGGCACTTTCATACCCATGAGAAAGCGACAAAATTTACTCAGACTTGTGATATTCAAGTCCCGTAGGAGTCTTGATTCCCATCTTGCCTGTCCCTCCATTAGAAAGGCCATGGTCTTAAATTTTTCTCGAACTCCTCGGCTCCACTGTGTTCGTACCATGCTATGTATTTTCTTAACACTTACATTTTGTTTAGTGGTTTTGGTTTGCTGCTGGAGATCTCACCCATAGGGCAGGTCAGGCCACTGGGCACCTCTGCCCCAACTTGCTGTGAGCTGCAGGACTTCCCTACGTCACAGGTGAAGAGGTCACTGCTAAGAACTCCGGTTCAGCCTGGTTGACTTCATAACCCAGTTAGCACTGGGTCTGGAAGGAAAAAACAGGAAGAGACTACGTCAGAAGATGTGTGAATAGGCTGGGGGGAAGGCATCCTTGCACTGAGGTCTGGACGGGATAATAAATAAGGGTGTAATGACAGACTGGGAAATTCAGGTCATCAGACCTTCATTCAATTTGACATCAGTTGTGATGGGAAGGGGAAAGTCTGATCAAGCTGCGTAGACTGGGATGGGACTCATCCCAAAGGACTGCAAAAGCTTGGGGCTGATGCTAGTGGGGACAGGCAGGTGGCTGTGTGCTGACACTGTGGCAAGGCAGGGATTCACCCCAGGGGCACTCAGAGACAGTGTTTCAGTTGTCAGGAGCTGATGAATTGGGATTTGGTTCAGAGGTGGTGCTGAGCCAGGGCAAGCAAGTAATTCGGCTGTGTCTCAGTCTGACTCTGCACACACAGCCTGTGAATCCATTCCTTCTCTCTTGCCAGGAGTCCATAGGCAGCTGGTCAGGCAGACTTCCTATATCTTTTGGTCTCCTGACTTGGTGTGATTGCCTCTTTATCCAGACCACAAGCCAGAAGGAAAGATGGCATTTGGAGGAGAAAAGGGAAAGTGGAAATACTGTGTGTGCAGGGAAGAGGAACTTTTACTTGAGCATCTACAAAGATTTTAAAACAGTGTCTTCTTTACCAGTGCATTCACTCAAGTGAGTTAGACACAACTGCTCGATGTGTTCAGCTGTGGCCTCCAGCAATGCTTCTTGAAAATGCCTGAATCATGCTGTGACAGCAAACAACCTTTCATTTGGTAGGCTGGATAAAAGTAACAATGATGCACAAATCAATCACTTCTGCCTCAGAAACAGGATCTGTAACTTCATTTTAGATTTGTCTCTTCCAGAACTGTCTGACATGTCATCAATCTGGCTTCTGTTCATCCTCTCCACTCAGCAGCCTAACTCCTCAAAATGCCGTTCTCCCTCAGTTTCACTGCTGCATCCTCTCCTGGTGCTTCTCAGACCTCCCTGATTTTCCACTCCTGTTCTGTTCCTGTCTTTGTCCACCCCACCACATTCAGCTAATCTTCACATTATTGCACCTTTCCCCCACTTATTCACAGATTAACCCCTCCATTTCAGAGCCAGACTCTGTAGATGTTTTACGCAACAGCTACACCTGCCTAACCAGTTTGTACCCACGCTCTGGTTACATCACCCTCTCGCCTCCGTTACTCATGTTTATGGTGCCACATGTGATATTACGTGCTGGAGAGGGTCACTAGCCTGACAGTCTGTGTGGAGAAGCAGGAAAAGGCAGTGCCCATTTGCAATTCTCTTCAGAGCTCCCCCGGCTGCTGCGTGGGAATACCATGGGGGTGGCGATGGGAGAGGAGCGAGTGCTGGGAACACTTGGAAACCACAGGCTTAACTTGGCTTCCTTCAGACAAGCCTCTTGCTCCGGGCATCTGCCTGTGTGGTGCGTGGTGAGTAGAACAGCCTCGCCCTGCCTGCACCCGAGGCTGCCTGGGAGCTGTGTGACCGGGTTTGTGTGGCCCAGAGTCCAAACTAATGAGCTCCAGTAAAGACAGGTAATATTGAATCAGCCTCAAACCTCCCTCCCCTGCACTTCCTCTGTTCTTCTCACCACTGACAGAAAGAGAACTGAATTCCTCTCTCTCTGGCTTTCTTCCTTGCACAGCACACAGCACCACAGGGGCTCCAAATCAACTGTGTCCAGCACATTTTTCCCGTGATTTTGTGCACATTCCTCAGATGTCAGCCTCATAGTCTTAATGCAGTTTGTGCATGCTGATGCCTAGAGTGGTACTACCTAGCAGATCCTGTCAGCTGCATCGCTTCTTCTTCTATGGAAAATCTTTAGCATGTCATAAGGATGAAAATAATGCTATAATATGGGACCAGAGTTGGAAATGTCTGAGATGTACCCAACAAATGAAAATTCAATACTAAAGGAGATCCTTCCAGGTGAACTTTTAGCCTCACCTAAGGAATTTAATAGAAAATTCTATCCATATTACAAAATGTTATAGACTGGTTCAAATATTTTGTCTGAAGGAATTAACCTTCTGTGAAATTCACTTGGCCCTTTCCATAATGTTTCTCAGCTGCATGCATTTAATATTCTCATTCTAATGGACAGCATTTTCTAGACTACACTTTTTGTCCAATGGTCTAATGGCAAAATTAAATAGAAATCTTAAAAATACCAACTGATTCGCATATGGGTGAGAAAAGATTCAGAGCTGAAGACTAAAAGGTTACTTTGCTCGGAGGTCTGAAATTCTTTGGCATGCCAACAAAGTTGCCAGCTGGCTGTAAAAGAACAAAAATGAGCAGAGCATCTGCAAGATATTTACAGTAAGGGTAGAGGGAGGAGGGGAGCAGCCCTCAGAGTTTATCAGTGGTATGCAGAGGTCAAAACGTTCATCAAATCAATTTGATGTGAAAAACCCTAATGAGAAAGTAGTTCTGAACACTCTGAGCAAGTCCCAGGATGATGAGTTGCATCTTCCTAAGTGCACTTTGGTTCCCCTGGGAACCGGATGGAGGGGAAGAGAAGGGATCATCGGGAGGAAGGGGGAGGAGGCTGAAGGAAGCCGAGTCCTGTGTGCGGGGGTGTATGGCAGTGATGTGGAACCACTGGGCTGCTGCCTGCGCACGGGCAGATTACACACCTCACCAGGCCTTGACTCGGGCTGTCTGGGATGCCTTACCCGTCATCCCCATTCTGCCTGCCCTGAATGGATTTCATTATCCCTGTCTGGAATGCAAAAGACATTTCTTCCAGACAGTAATACACATATATAAACAAAATGAAAATGCAGAGGAAGCACATGCTGGTCCCACTCAGTCTCACATGGCCCCTGGCAACTCCTGTCCCATACGGGAGGCTGGGGGAGGAAAGGAAAATCCCCTCAGCCATCTTCATTTTCCTGGATTATTCCCTGCTGGAAAAGCCTAGGCTCCTTTCCACCACCCTCTCCCACTGTCCTTCACCACCCCGCAGCTCCCAGTGCTGCTGTTTTGCAGCACGCCCCAGTGACTGTGGTGCTCTGTCCCTCAGACCCTGTCTGGCCCCCCAGGCTGGTTGGGCTTTCCCAGAGCACAATGCTGGTCATTTCTCGCTTCTCTCTTCAGCCTGGAGCTGCTGGAGCTGCAGGGGATTTCCAGGAGTTGGTTAGTTTCCCAGCTTTTGCTGTCACTGCTGGAGCACAAGGGGCTTTCCAACACACAGACTCTTATTTCTGACACTGACTCAGAAGGAGGGCCACAGAGGATGGGTGTTTTAGCCTGACTCTACCCCAAGAGGTGAAATGTGAGCTTTAGATCCCCTTAGATGGTTTAGATTAATTCAGGTCTTCAGATCTGAAGAGTATGAAAGTAAGTATGAAGCAAGTTTTGTCTTCCCATATTGTTCTTTCCAGCTCTCCCCATCAGTGAAAGTGTGCAGCTCCTGATGACCACTTCGTCCCCAGTAAGGCATAGCTAGGGTTCTCCTGGAGAGGAAATTTTGAATTTCATCACCAGGAGAGTTCAGCCCACCCCTTTCCCTGTTGTCTGTCTGACCATTCTTCCCCCAACATCTCTGTGATCATCAGTTCAACCAGAGGTGAAGTGCTTGGGCTGGCAGGGGTGCATAGGAAGGATCAGCATGAGAAACAGCGATGTTTTCGCAGTTACTGGGCAACATGAGGAAGTGTGCTTACTGTGGAGCTCCTCGGAGCCGTGTTCAGCCCACTATTGGGGGCGAGCTGAGCTGTGAAGCAGCAGCACTCTGCAGCAGCCATCTCCCACCCGCAACCATTCCTCGGGGATTAGTCACTGATTTCCCAGAAAAAGAGATCCAGTCCTGAGGGTCTAAAACTTTGTTCTCTGGTTTGTGCATGGTGCTGGGGGTGACTCCTCTGAAGCAAACGCAAGCACAGGACTGGTTTAAGCAAGAGCCTTTGGCTTTTTTCCTCCATGCCCTGCCTGAGGATATTTCTTAGCCACTGGTGGGGGTTGCTCAGAGGGAGATGAGCGAAAGCACAGTCTGGACATTAGCCGTGAGCAATGGCAACTGGTTTCAGGTATGTGACTACCTGTGAGTAGTGGCACCACCTTGTTCCTCAGGCTGTGCCTACGCTGCTTGCAGCTGCAGTGTACAGTGGAGCTGTTTTCTGGCTGCTCTCAGTGAAGTTATTTAATCCTAAGAGACTAAAACCACAGCAGTGCTAGACTGTGTACAATCTGGTATTCTCCTCACCCTGGCCCTCTTTCCCTTGACAAGTTGCCCTACCTTGAGCTCTGACCTGCTCCCCTGCCTTCAGCTGTTTGAAAACCTCTACATAAAAACCTGTAGTAAAGGGCTTGAGATAAGATGGTCAAAATTAGTACCTGGCCTCCTGTAAAAATTACATGATCTTATTCACAGCATCCTGCTGGTAATTTCAGTGTTGTAAAACTAAAACCAAATAGAAGTTGTGAGGTGGATGTTTTAATTAAAAATCTACCAGCTGCTCACTGAGTGTCAAGCCTGGGTAAGTGACTGATGGAGAAGAGAAGAACAAGATCCTTTGCTGCTCCTCAAGCACCCCACACTAAGTTTTCTTGGCATTTACAAGTCACTCTACTGCCCACCTCATATCCTGAGATAATCTGTTCTGAGACAGGAGTGACTATGGAAAGTTTTGGAGAAGACAACACGACTTGTCTGTGCAGCACTGTGAAGCCTTGAGGACTGGTATGCAGGACGTTTGCAGCCCCTTTTCTCCACTTCTGGTGGAGGATCTGATGCGGAATTTAGTCTGAGAAGACAGTGACAAATGACCAGTCTGTGGAGAAGGGATTAGGAAGAAGGGGAAAGGAGAGAAAAGAGAAGATAATACCAAAGGAATGTTGTTTTTGGAAGAACATTTTAAAGAGGAAGCAGATCATGTAACAGCCATGGGCAATACCACTTGCATCTTTCATAAAAGCAGGGGAAACCAGCACTGCTGCGGTGCTACTGCCGGCCAGCACGCTGTCCCAAGCACTGAGCAACCTCCCACCTGCCCCGGAGCGGGAGCTGCAGGCTGACGGCGGCACAGGAGGGCAGGCGAAGCTCCTGCTTAGGTTCACCGTGCCCACCGACGGCAGGCTGCACAAGGGAGGCAGGAATGAAGCGGAGGGACTTCTTCGTGGGGGCAGGGAAAGGCTTATTGGAGAACACGGAAAATCCATGGAGAAAGCCGAGAAAGTGGGGCTGGCATGGGGGTTTTATACCCCTACAAAACGGGGGTGGAAAACACACAATAACCAATGCTACATCAGTTAGCGGGTGTTACAAGGGCGGGGAGAAGGGATTAGACCAAATGGGAGAAGGAGTAGGTGGGGAGGAGTAACAGGCCAATCAACCACCGAGTAACATAGAACTTTCTGGAAAGGCAGCCAAATATGAAAAACAAGGGGAGGGAAAGGCAGCAGCCAATAGTCTGCATATTTTACACAGCCTTTTGGGTGCTCACTGTAACTTCAAGGCCCTTGAGCTGTTGAGGCATCAAACCAATGGACCCTTTGGTCTGCTTGGTCCGGCTGACCGTGGCGTTGGCCATGGCGCACCGCAGCACAGAACTATGATTCACACCAAAGCATTATACCACCAGTCTTTGGACAGAGGCTGTGAGGGTCAGGGCCAGCTGTGCATCTGTGTCTCTTGGACAGTCACAAGCCTTCTGCTTCCCCTGTGATATGACTGACCTAGGAAATGACAACATATCCCTGTGACTATCACTCCACAGCACAGCTTACCACATAGGACGGCTTTTTTTCCTATATCCCTCTTGTAAAGAGGGCATAAACCCACTCTGAGGCTCTATACTATGCAGGCAGACCTGCTCTGTTCCAGCTCTTCACAGGGAAGAGGAGCGAGGGCTGCCAGCCGATGGAGCACAGCGGCCAGGCATGACTCCAGCTCTGATGACGGAGCGGCCGCGCAATGAGGCAATGCAGAAAACAGCTGTGTCAGGCCATAATGTCACAGCAGGGTGCACAAAGCTGGTATCAGCATCACTTTGATATTGCTGGATTTCACTGCATTTGGAATCCCAATTACTGCCCCATTATATGTTTTTCCTGCAGCTGGGACTCCTTCCCATGCTCATAACCTATTTAAGTGCCCCTGTTTCAATTTGAGAGAAACCAAACCACCTCCAAAAGCACTGAGCCCTTCAGCGCCTTCGTCCTGTGTCTATTTTCAAACCTATCATCGTACTGCCATGAACTTTGCATGTCCATAAAAAGGAGCGTCAGCTCTGATCTACAGCAGGCACAGAGGAGTCATGCAAACCTTTCCGCTTCCTCCAAGGTCAGTGCCTCCTGCTCTGCAACATGGTTCCTTGGGGCACAGTGTTGATTCAAAATACAAATTCCATCTGGAAGGGATCTGAGAGCTCATTGTCTGGCAGAAGTCATTTCCTTTAGGTAAAATGCATTTTTTTTTTTTTT
>VZTI01001113.1:354496-464408 GCA_013397865.1 Struthidea cinerea | reverse complement strand
TAGCCTTTTTTTTTTTTTTTTTTTTTACACTTGGCATGTTTGACTGTTTCCAAAACAACTCTGCATGGAAGTGTTAGCACAGAGTGTTTTTCTGCTGCTGTGCCTCTGGACTCTCAGTAGGAGACATTCAAGGAGACCGTTCAGATGGGGACATCTCAGCAGAAAGCACGATCTTGTCTGAGCAGCTCAATGGGGTCTGACTCTGCCAGGCTCCTCCATCCCTCCATGCAGAAAAGCAGTCTGTGCCACTTGTCCTTATGGTGTGAGAAAAACAGTCAAATATAAATAGGAAGGCACACCCAGCAATGCTGGAAAGGGAGTTCCAAGAGCTATTAACTCACCCATTTCATTATTCTGCTGTTTCTTTGACAAGTCCTGTGTTCCTGTTCCATGAGGTTTTTCAGAGACCTATTTTCTTGTCAAGCCACATGGTCCAGGGACAGGAAGGTACATACAGAACAACCTGGTGTGGGCAAGCCCATCTCCCTCAGATGTGGGCTGCTGGGGGACATTGCATCCCAGTGCAGCTGCAAGAGAAGCAGGAGCTGTAAGACCACTGCCAAACCATCAGCAGCCTGGGGCAGGAGGTGGCCCACAGCAGCCTCACCACACTGGTCTCCCCCCACACCACAAAGGGTGGCCTGAATCTCTCCCAGATGTCCACATACCACAGCCTGCTTTTCCTTCCAGGCAACCACAGAAAGATTTATTTGTCTAAAGAAAGGGGAAGCAAGGATTTTAACTCCTCACTACTGAAACTGTCCAGTGGATTGCTCCCTTATGTAGCTATCTACCAGGTGGTCTGAGCCTACAAGTCAGGTAGCCCTGGGATCCTGGGATGCTGTTATTTAACTCTTCCTTAACTTGGGAGAGATGGAGACCTCCCTCATCACAGGAGGTGATGTAAACATACTATAAATTGCTACAAGTGTTCCAGAAGTGGTCGGGCCCAGGCAGCTGTTAGAAATTTCGCCTAAATGGTCTCCCCAGTTTCAATACAGCTGTGCTGAAGTATATTTGCTTTGGTTTGTGTTCCAGACACTGCCAAGCAGCAACTCACCCTTGTTTCTTGAGGTCTTAGTCTATATCCACACAGTGTCCCTTGCAGCATGAGTCACAGGCCTTTTGTTTATGCTGGGGTGTTTTAATTTCCTCCACAAGTTCCAAAGACACTGCCACTGTCCACAGGCCTTATTCTTCTGCAACTCTGCCACCTTGGCAGATGTCATGTGGAAAATGCAGTCAAAGCAAATACTGACACTGCAAGAAATGTGCTTGGCAGTGCAAAGGCATCACTCTGCTCTCTGCCAGAAGCTCTGCTCTCCCTCTCCATCCCACTGCCCCAGTCTTTTCTGGGCTCTGGTATTTCACCCTCGTAATCAACCTGCTCAATACCTTATCCAGCAAAACCGATTTCACTTGTTTTTAGCAGCTTTGCCCTAACCTATGTCACAGGCCATTATTTATTATTCTGTAAAACATGCTGAAACTTTGAGAAGCTACATGGCTATATTTCTACTCTGTTGTGGCAAACCTTGCACCTCTTCTCTGTCAGGAGAAAACAGATTTCTTAACATGTACACAGAGGAGAAGAGACTGCAGATTTTACACAAAATGCCTGCAAAAAAAGGCCTGGGTTTAGGCGTCTTGTAATTTTCTAGCACTTCAGCTGGTTCCTTGTTCAGTGTCTGCAGAAAGTGTCCCATTGTGTGTTTGTTTAACTGCAAGAGCAAGTGGTGCTGGGGGACCACAAATGCATTTTACTAATAATAAACACTTCCCATTCTGTTAAGTCGCTATGGAGCACACATAACTTAGACTGGGTTTTCTTCGTGTCCTGCTGCCTAGAGCCCTATTTATCCTCCTCTGGAATTTCTGCTATTGTGCTGAGAGCTGAGACCTCCGTTTGGGCTACATTTCTCTAAATACACAAGAACACTTGACACCATTTTATCAGAAGTGAAAGATGGAAAAACTTCCCTCTCTCAGAAAAATCATTGGGCCAGGAAACCTACAGACCTCCATGATTACAGAGTGGGATGCCACACATTTAATTTTAGCCATCTAAAAGTCATGGCATCTCACCTAAGATATTTGTCTGGTCTCTCTCTATAATCACTGAAAGGAGATAAGCCTGTCTGGTCATGACTCATTCCATCTATTTTAGGGTGGGGTGAATCACCCCTTTGCAGCTGCCTTGCTCCTCTATCTGTTGACTACAGAAGGAATAAAAACAAATCCCTTAGACCAGAGATACTTAATCTGAAGCAGCTAGAGTTACAGCTGGAATCACCCACTCTCAGTAACACTGAGAAGCACAGTCAAGGAACCCTTTCTGCTGCCTGGATGTTGTCCTGTGTGGGGAAAGGATTGAATGATACCAAAAATAAAATGATGCACCTTCATCTCATGTTGCTATGAAGGACTCCACTGTTCCTTTTAGCCTATTACATTTTCACCTCTGTACCTTCCTTGGATGCTAGGGAAGCTTTTCAGCAGTTATATAAGTTGTCTGAAAGCAGCACTGCCAGCTGCCCCAGCCCACGTCCTGCATGCTCCCAGAGCAACAGAGAGGTCTCCACAAGCCACACTGGGGACAGGTGGAAGAGCTAAAGGCCATTTCCTCAGGAACTTGCAGTTCTGGTTAGCTGGCTGATTGCAGAGGCAGGAAGAGCACAATGTATGATATAATGTATAGAGTATCTATAAATGCAAGTAAGCATCCCAGCGCCTTTCCTATGACTTTGACCTAGGGCTGCCTCTGCTCTGTATTCCCTTTCGAGCATGATACCTCACTTTGATCTTGCTCTCCACAGCTGCACACCAGTATATGCACAAGGTAAATACTAGCCTAAGTGAGATGTGAATCTGGCCCAGCTCCTCACTCTGTTTCTGCTGCCGCCTTGCTCAGTAAGAACAGCCACAGGGTGAGACACCTTCCTTGGCCCAGGTGGCTCAGCTGTTGCTCTGACTGGCTGGCTGCAGCCCCAGACAAGAAGACCTGTAAAGGGGCGTTGGATATATGTTGAGGGATCAGCAGATCCCCCACGGGCATATGGCCTGGGCTGGCCCTGTGGGAATGTCATGTGAAGCTGAAGTGGGGTGCGGCAAAAGGAAAAAATTCAAGAAAAACAGTTTGGAGGGAGGGAGAGGCAAATGGTTGTTTTTTTAACACCATGCAACATCAGTTCATAATTGTTGTCTTTATGTCTTAGTAGGTGCTTGTATGGTCTTATTACTCCTGTGCTTCTGTCACTGTCTAAAATTCTTTAAGCAGTGTTTAAATTACAATTAAAAAGTATCCACGCTAGCTTGTCCCAGGGGTTGATGTTGTTACTCAGATGGACCTGGTTCCAGGCCAAGGTCTTTTCCTCAGGATGCCAATGTGCTACGTGGCAAGAGCTTCTGTTTCAGAATTTTCCATCCGGGCTTTTGAATGCTACGCTATTGCCAAGCCGCCCGCCAGGCTGGTTAAGAGCTTGCTCAGGGTAGCAGACCAGAGCCTGTTAGCTAACATTTTCCTACAGTTACATAAGGAGGGTGTAGCATACCACTTAGGGAGGAAAATTTAATCTTGTCTCTAAAAGGCAAAGTGAATTTCCCGCATCTCCCCTGTTGTATCTAACCAACTTGCTGTCACTCGATAGCTGTTTCCATCATCTGTGCTAGTGCTGGTGCAGAAACCTCCTGTAAGAGCACATTCCCTGGCCAAGAATATTTGCTTGTTGAGTACTTCTTTATCAGTCCTGGCTGATGTGTGGTCTCTTGGTTTGCAGCTTCTTCTTTGGCTTCCTTTTCAGTATGTCCAAGCTGGCAGCATCTTCTGCACTGGTTCTGCACTGTGTTCAGTTCCTCCTCAGGGCCTTCCCCGGGCTGCAGCTGCACAGTCCCATCTCCGCCAGGCACTTGTTCTAACATTGCCTTTTAAAGAGCAATGATGTGAACTCTGGGATACCTGGGCAAATTCCAGTTGGAAAATCTTACTTAGAAGAACTTCCTTTAGTAGTGACTGCAGGAAATGTTGTTCTTCCCTCTCTGTCCTACCAAAACTGGGTGCGATTTCTCTGTTGTCATCCCATCCTTAGCTGAATTTCAATAGAAGGATGTGAATAGGATAAAAAGGGCATCACGACAGATTTATTTTTAAAAAGTGTCCTGAAATAATTAATATGAGAATCAATCTAGGGGAAAACTGTTATTAGCAATTCACATGTAGGTGTTAAGTGTCAAGTCCCAAAATTGGCTTTCATGAGTCACCTTAGAGTATCCCAGTGCCTTGATACAAAGAAAAATCTATCTGCAAAGGAGTTGTCATGGAAACATAAAAATAGCTCTGGAAGGGATGTTGAAGGGCCAGCTAGTCTCTTCCCCTCCTACAAGTTAAGATCACATATAGTTTAACCATTTCCGACAGATGTTCTCTAACCTATTCTTAGAAACACCCTCAGCTTCCCAAGGCAACGTGCTCCATTAGTTCAATTTTTGTGAACAGGTTTCTAGACATCTAATCATTCTTCTTGGCATCCTTATTCCTTTTGGGTCTACAACATTTCTGAAGAACATTTGCCCCAAACAGACTCAGGTTCTGCAGGTGAAGCTTTAGTAGCGGCAATTGGAGGTGCATTATTACTTTCTGCATCTTATTTATTACACGTCAATGTGGGTGTTTACATTTTTGCATCAGTGTGGCACTGCTGGCACATGGCAGGACCATGACTTCCAGAGCTCCCTGAGAACATGCTCCTTCTCCAAAGAGAGTGAATGAAGTGTGAATACATTGCTTAGCTCTCATAGCGTATTACCAAGGGGGCCTTCCCTTCCCACAGCTCTGGAAACCTTTCATAGTGGACTAATTTGGGTGGCAGGAGTGATGGCGAAATTTAGGTTTGGACTGAAATGTTTTTAGCCGGGACAAACACCACATCCTTACGTATGGGTTCAGAGTTCCCTGCCTGGAGCCCCAGATGTGTGTGGAGCAACAGGTCCGCAGTGGCTGTTCCCATGCACTCAGAGGTGACACCTTCCCTCTGGGAAATCAGTGTTTGTGTCCTGTGTTTGCCTGTGAGCAGGGCTATTGGCAAGGTTCACGTGCAAGATTATTGATTAGGTTGTGCTGGGAAAGTTGAACCACCCAGAGTCCAGAGACTGTTTTGTTTCCTCTTGGAATGTGTCTGCTGGGGGTGGTGTGTCTTCTGTCTTAACCAGTTTTTTCCCCTTGGTTTTATTTGAAACAAAATTATTTGAAAAAATTAGTTGTATTGGTTTGTTTAAACTGTTTTACCACTGAAAAATATGTGTTTTCACTGCAGGTGCTTTGTAGGGGAGGCAAATGATGTTTTTAAAAATTTCTCTTTACTTCATACACTGAAATGATCTAGTTTGGACATTGCATTCGACCTTTCAGGGAAATGGTGCAATCTTGTTTCTTTATACCTCTGAACTTTTCTCTACTCAGGCTTCTCAGCTGATCTGCATCTTCTGTGATACGATTCCTGCAATATAACTGTCTCTCTTTATCATGATGGATGATGGTGATATTTACAGTTTGATAAGCTTCTATTTAGGACACAGCTGAATTCCAACTTCTGTTTTTTAAGGAAAGTATTTCAAGGTTCAGCCTCGGTGACAGTGAAAAGCTATCTTTTTTCTCCAGGAAAAATTAAATTACAACATTCTGCTGAAAATGACGTTCGTGCCCTGAGCACCTCTGGGTCTGACTGTGGACTTGAGAGGTATCCATTTGCAGCAGGGCAGCTGGGATACCCTGCTGTGATGACACCTGTCCTTTATCGAGGAAACCCTCTTAAATATGTTGCTTGAAAATACCTCCTGGCACCCAGATCTCCTCACCGAGGAGGCACAGTCCCTTCACAGCAGCACCACCCTGCTCCCCTTCCCCTCTGTAGCTGCATTCTCCGTGCAGGTGCCTGCTGGGCTCACAGTTGTGCCGTCATTAATTGGCAGTACTGCCCATCAAGTTCAAAGGGCTGCAGCGATTTCATGTGGCAGAGGGGCAAGAGGAAAGCTTGCTGCCAGCTTTTGTTAGCCACAAATGAAACATTAAAGCTCCGTGGCTATTGCATAGCAGTGCTGGCCATGGAATGAATGAAACTCCGTGACGTCATGTTGTTTTATTGCTTGGACAGGCATTTGACATCTGGTGAGGGGTGGATGAGTACTGATAAGGTGGAAACCTAGATATTGTTTCAGGAAAAATGTGCCTGGCCAGGTAGAAGAAACCTGTAACAAGGGCAGCTTGTGGTGAGCCCATTCTCACCATGCCAAAGGGTGCAAGAGTGCCATTGCAAGCAGTCCCCAGGGAATCTGTTGCTCATCTTAGGGCAGGAGAGGACTGCATGCGGGGGGACTGTGCATCCAGGACACATCTGCCTGTGCCAGCTACAAAGGCCAGGGCAGAGGCTCGCCTCCCCCTGCTGTTTGGTCATGGGCTTGTGTCTCACACTCTTAAGGACACCAGCAAGGCCAGGGGGTAAGGTGAACCAGGGACAGTTTTTGCTAGGCTGAGAATGTGGGCGGTAACTGAACACACTGAACTGAACTGAGTTTTTCTGTGCCTTTTGCTCCCAGGACTCCACCATTTCCTCCCTGAAGAAAATGAGAATCAAATGAAAGTGTGGGACACATAACATGCAGCAGCCAGCCTCTGAGCTACAATGGGCCACACAGCCACTGCCGCTGTCTGAGGGACACGTGCCGTGTCCTCCCCTGCAGCATCTCATCATATGTGCTCCAGAAGAGGACTAGCTCATCTATGACCAGAGACTGTTGTGTGGACAGATGGATGTGTGTCCATTGTATTCAGTCACAGGACTGAATGTCAAGTCAGCAACAACAGGCAATTGCAGGAAAAGGGACTCTTGTCTGTGACCACATGGTTGCACTTCTGGGGGACTGAGGAGTACAGTTCAAATGGCTCCTGTGGAAAGACGGTGGAAGAGCTGGTCAGGTGCTCTCTGAGTGGCCAAAGGAGGTTACTCTTGCTGCTTATGTCAGCATCTGCTTCCCTGTGTCTCCCCTGAGGCTCTGTCCTGGCCTGTCTTAGCACCAGTTCTCCTGTGCGGGCACTTTTCCATGATACCCTGTCTAATTTCTGCTGTGGAAAAATACAGCAGCGAAAATGGTTTCCCCATTTCAAAACAAATGACAATAGTGAGGATAAATGCGATTTCTCTTCCATTCATAGTAAGGACTAACTTTTGCATAATAAATTTACGGATATCCAAATGAAAGGGGGACAATATAGTACGCTCTAGATCTAGAGGCAAGGTTTCTTAACTAAGCAATATGACTCAATTCTTTGAATACCTACATGTCTTTACAATATAAAAGAAAAATTGTTATCACCTTCCTTCCTACAGCTGGTACAGCCAAGACTTTTGAGACTGTCTGCCTGAAGTTGTGTCCCCAAGCACGCTGTTCAGCCATCTGGATAAGCTGTCTGATTTTCAGACATTCTGAGCCTTTTACAATTCCCATGTGATTCTGCAAACAGAAAATCTTGGCCTCTGAGCTATGCTGTTAAATTAAGCAGCACCAGGTCTGGCTGTGATTATTAGAGCTAGAAAAACCTCTGTTTGTGTTCCATTGCGTGCCAGGTGGAGCTGGCTGGTCTCCCGAGCAGACCTGTGCTAGGTTGCCATTTCAAGCAAATTTGCACAGCTGTAGTCAAAACAACCCCCAAAAATGTGGCCCCACATGTACAAATACTGTGATAGGACTCTTGTAACTCCAGTATCAATGCAAAGCAGCTCTGAAACTGGTGTAGGTACAAGCAGTGGGAGTGGTGAAACAAGCAGTGGTGGAAAAGTCTGCTAGAATATGGAAATCTGAGGAATTTGACATGGTCTGAGAAGTGGAACTGAATTTGCTGATGTTTCAACTCACGAGGTGGAAGAAAAAGTCCTGTTTCAACACATGTTTCTAGTTTGTATACTAAATTGCTTTCACTTTGATTTTCTTGAATATTCAAACATTTTTCAATTCTGTGTTACAACACAAAATAGAAACGCTCCCATTTTGTCAAAATGAAATCATCATAGGCTTGAGACAGGGTTTTTCTTCACAAAATCCATTCAGAAGGTTTGTTCCAGCTTCAGTGGAATCAACCAGAAAAATCTTTATGTCTTTCATGGAACAGAATTTTCTTCCTCCAGACATATGTCAGCAGCTGCTGCAGCTGGTGTGTCTGCCTGGATCAAAGGGATCAGGAAGGGCTGGTGAGACGGTGTAGCATTCATCCAGCATGTGATAGCGAGAGCGAGGGTTAGTGCCTGGAATCATGATGTCATCATATAAATTATAGAAAATCATCAGAGTCATTTGTGTCTGTTTCCTCATTTGGAGAATATTTATTTTGCAAACTGGCTGTGGAAATATTTAAGCACAGGTCGCAGACAGTAAAACCTTCGCGTTTCAATGGGAGCTTTGAATTAATCAGGAATAAGGGGTTTGAAAGTTAGACCGATATTTTTGCAGATCAGCTCTACTTGCATATAGACATTTGAATCACTAAATGGGATACTTGGCAACCACGCTGACTTTTAGAATGATACTGTTCTTCTTGTGCTCTGTTTTTTCAAGGAACATTATGCTGTCAAGGTTAACTCGAAGTCGTGCAGAATTTGCCACCTCCCAGGTTGCTTAGCTCAAACGTGGCCAGTGAGTTCATGTGACTTTGAACTCATGCTGCTCTCCTGCCTCAGCTTTAGCTCTTTAATGGTGTCTTTTTGTTGACTCATTTCCTGCGAGTGCAGAGATAAGCTCTCCTTTTCCTTGTAGCTCAAATCCTTGGTGGGCTCAACACAGCCCGTATGATCGTATGATTCAGCTGTCTGAATACCAGAGCTCCCTGAATTTGGAAATGAAGCATTCCATGCCCACCAAGTTCCAGATAATCAATGGGAAAAGCGGTTACGAAATGTCAAGTTGCAGTCCTGCGGCTTGAAAGAGAACCGAATCGGTGCTGGTTGACCTTAGCACGCCGGGTTACATTTTATGCCAGTTCGGGAGTGCTTGAGACATTTAGCCGTGCCTGCAGCTGGGGAGGGAACCTCCAAACAGAGGGTGGGATTGAGAGAAGGGCAGTCGGTCAGGTCAGCTCTCCCATTCTTGCCGTAAGCCCATTAGTGAGTCATAGCCCTCACCCCCTGAAGCCATTAAAGCCTGTCTCTGGTGCTCTGGCTCTCACTGCCAACGTGGGTGTCAGCCGCCAGCCCTGCAAACTGCGTGTTCTTCCCGGAGCGGGTGTAGTGAGCCACCGGGGGAACCACGGGCACTGATGTTCGGGAACCAAGAGAAAAAGCTTTGCTTCAGGACACTCATCTCGGTTGGGTTTGTTTAGATACCTGCCCAGTGCTTTGCAAAATGTCTTTCGTTAGAAAAATACCATTTTAAAACAAAATGCAGTAATTTTCGATAGCAAAACTCTAGGGGTAATACTGGGAGTGGATCTTTGGAAGGTGAAGGGAATGTTATCACTGCCTAGCATTATCTCATGGGAGGGTGTGGCTGATCTAGACAAGTACAAGTCCCTTGATGTGGTGTGGTTGTAGAACAAGAGGCACAGACACAACCCGGAGCACTAGAATGAACAAAAAACTGTTTCATCACATGGATAAACAAATCTTGAAGAAGGCGTTGGAGATGCAGGGAATCTCCACACTCTGATATATTCAATACTCAGCCAAAAAAAGCATCTGAGCAACCTGATCTCACCTACTTGGAACAGGGTGTTGAACTGCACAAACTCCTTTGGGCGTCCATCCCAAAGTTATTATTTTAATGATTCTATGAATGTGACCAGCTGACATGTGGCTTGAGGAACTACATGCGTTCCCCAAGAAAAAAAAATTAAAAAAAACTCCTAACAAGAAAAGTAGCAGCAGTCCTGCCCTCCTTGCTTACACCTCCACTCCTAGATGTGTGTTGCCTTCTTCATTGTGTTTATTCTGGTGCTCATTAAACCTTCCATGAGGCTGCCCTGGCTCCCAGCCCCAGAGTGCTGTCAGGAGGTGGTGCAGGCTCGGGGCCAGTCGGGTCTGTCAGACCGAGGATGGTCACAGTGTTTGGAGCAGCTGGGATGTGGCAGAGAAGCCCCCTTCCTCCTTTCGGCGATGATGGCCTGCTCGATTTTAGCTGGAGACCGTGCATTCACCTGCCCCCAGAGAGGTGCCCATGGAGCAGGCATTCAGACAGCAAAAAGCACAGCTCCTCCTTTGTGGGGCGATTATGCCAAAGGAACTCACAGCAAATGTTAGGAGCCCGAAATAGCTGTGTGCTCATGGTACAGGCACTGGAACAGGTTTCACTCTGTTTTCCAAGGGAGCTGTGCAGGGACCTGCTCCATCCCAGACCTGTCACTGCCATCCAGCGGGCTCTGCTGGAAGCGCCGTGTGCTCTGTCCTTCCCTGCCTCTGGACCTGTGTGTGTGTCCCTGCTGTGCTCTGGCCCGCCGGCCTTTGCAGACGGAGGGGCAGCTGCCAGGCCACTGCCCAGCGGAGCCCAGGGGTGCTCCTGCCAGGACGGGTGACCAAGGTGTCTTTCCATCGCGTGACCAAAGACACTGTGTTTATCCCCTGCCACATGAGGCTGCTGAGATAAAGCAGGTTTGGGGGTTTTTCCCTCAAAGAGAGTGATCCAGGGCCTTTTCTGAGCAGGGTGTGTGGTTTAACCACAGCCACCAACTTGGCCCACACAGCCTCCTCCCATCAGTGGGATGGGGGAGAGAGCTGTAAAAGTGAGAAAACTCATGGGCTGAGGTAAAGACAGTTCAACAGGCAAAGCAAAAGCAGTGCACAGAAGCAAAGCAGAACAAGGAATTCATCCACCACTCCCCATGGGCAGGCAGGTGTTTGGCCATCCCCAGGAGAGCCGGGTTCCATCACACAAAATGGTGACTTGGGAAGACAAACACAGCCAACCCCCCTGCTTCCTTCTTCTCCCTCTGCTTTATATATTGAGCATGGTGCCATGTGGTATGGAACGTCCTGTTGGTCATCTGGGGTCAGCTGTCCCGGCTGTGTCCTGTCCCAATTTCTTGTGCACGCCCAGCTCCCTCTCTGGTGGGGTGGTGGGGAGGAACAGGAAAGGCCTTGACTCTATGTGAGCACTGCTCAGCAATAACAAAACCATTCCTGTATTATCAGCACTGTTTCCAGCACGACTCCGACCCACAGCATCATACCTTCTACTGTGAAGAAAATTAACCCTACCTCAGCCAAAGCCAGCACACAGGACCAATGGATACATCGAGGAGACTGGTTACACCCCCATAGGGCATAAGACCACTTTGTGAGCTCCTGCTTTCCCACTTTGCAAGCTGCTGGTGTGGATGGTTTTCTCCAGACACACAGAGAGACATCTGGCAGCAGCAGCCTGGTGTGAGCTCTAACAGGGCCTCTGCTAGACTGGGCTGCCAGAGAGACTGCAGCTTTTCCGCAGGACTGGTGCTCAGAGTAATGAATAATTCAGACCCTGAACCAGAGCTCTCTCCTGCAGACAGGGATGGGAACCACTGGTCAGGGAGGGACTGGGGCTTCCTGTGCGCTGAAGGAGGCAAAAGCCTGTCTGACCATGGACTCAGGAGCTGCCTCCCTGCTCCCAGGCATCACTAGAGGGAGACGGAGCACTGTCTCGTGGCACTGCCCAGAGAAAGCTCCTTAAGCACCATTTTCCATCCCTTGTCTTTCTGTTTGAGGTTAGTGGGAAATACGACATGGCGGAGTCTGCTGGAGCACGCCGGGCTCGCTGGGCACTGGGCACCTTCTGCCGGGACCCTGCTGGGCAGCCCTTGCCTGGCACCCGGGGCACCGAGCCTGCGCCAGCACAAACACACCCAGTCTGTAAAGGAGTGGCTGTCTTAGGGTCTGTAGCGAACGTGTCAGGGTACATGAGGAAGAGTCGGCTGTGAAGGGCTTGGGAGGCTGCAGAGAAAAGCGGAAAGGGCCGCCACCAAGTAGAAGTGACAGTGGGGGGGACACGAAGAGCTGAGCATGGCTGAATTGAAGGAAAAAAACAGGGTTTGAAGACAAAAATCTGTTCTTGCTGAACAATATTCATATAGATACAGCCAGCAGTGACCACTTTTCCCATACACAACAGATATCCTGGTTAAAGCAGTGGGTGGGTGGGAGCTGAGGGGAGCAGAGGGAGGACAGCAGGTGGTGGCAGTCACTCCTGCCTGGTCACATCAGATCAGAAGGGACCATCAGGCAGAATTGGGGCTTACCTCACAGAACTTTGTCTGAAGGTGAAGTTTCTACAAGCTGTCTCATCTCCCAGTCCAAGCAGCAGAGAAAGACACCCCCACAGGGCAACTCACCGTCTCTTGGGGCTGATGTCTGAGATAGATGGTGTGATTCATTCTCTCAATTTACAGTCTGTATTGGCTACAGAAGGAGCCCACACACCTCACCGAGAAGAGCTGCCTTGTTGCTGGCTTGTGCTGGACAGACTGAGCAAAGCTTCTAATTGGATCTGCTGTGTATCTTTGCCCACGCCACACCAACATGTTTCTCCTCCATCACGCATAAACAAGCACATTTTCCAGCAGGGCACCTGCCAGGCACACCAAAGACTGGGCAGTGCACTACTTGCACAGCTTTTGTAGTTTCTGATTGGAATTCAGCTGGCTGTAGGTTCTAGTAACAAGTCCTCGCAGTATGTTTCTCTCCTAGTGTTTTCTCCACATGAGTTTATTTAATCACTGTATTCAAATGCACTCTCAATTTACATTTTGAAAGCATTTTGATTATTTTCAGTCCTCTTACCATCCGCAAGTCTTTTGAAATCTTTGAAAACAACATTGCCAGCAGAACAGTTCTCCTGGTTCCAGTGCTGGACTCATCAACACTACTCCCAGGATCAAGATTTCTCCCTGGTCACATGTATTTTTCCCTTGGGTTTAAATTCAGTCTCATCACATCATGCTGGGAGCTTTTGCTGAGCTGTTGTGTTGTTGTACTGCTGAGTTTCCCTGGAGAGACTTCACAGCATATGTCTGATATTTTTGTCTACAGCTTTGTAAATTTACTTTGGTTGTGTTAGAAATACTTTTTTACGTAACACTTCTAAGAGAAATAGTAGTATTGAAAGTTTTGCCCCAGATTTTTTTCTATTTCATGAAATAAGGACTTTTGAGAAAGTTTAATTTTGTGTCTTCTCTATTTCACGTCCTATGTCTCTTTTCATTTCTGCATTATGTTTGCTTCTCCTCCTGCCTTTTTGAGAACAGATGTGCAGATGCAGATGAACCTGCTATCTCAAACATTTATTTCCTAGTCTTTGTCATGTGGATTCTATTCCAAATTCAAAATTTAAGCAAGTTGGAGTGCTTGCATTTTGAAATATGTATGCCACATTACATGAGAAGATTATTAGCAAACAGCATGTAATCCTGCTATCATGCTGTTTTCAGCAGTTACTTTTCTTTGGCACATTATGTTTTTAAGTTTATGCAACTGCTGGTGTAATTCTATCTTATGCATGAAATTGCTACAAATTCTATTTGAGATATTCTGGTGTTTCCTTCAAACTTTGTACTGGAGACAATAAGAACATACCAGTCCCAGGACTGGAAGCAGGAGATGCCTGGGAAGGGGGGGACTTTGTCACTCTATTTTACCAATAGACAAATCAATTTTCCTTCTTCTATTTGGTTTATCCACTTGTCAAATAATGACAACTGCTGTGCCATACTGCCATAACTTGTAAAATTATTTGAGACCTGTGAACAGGAAGTGCATTTATAAGCAGGGACTTATGATTAGAAAGGAACAATTTGCAATATATCCGCTGTGAATGTGCATAAAAAGGTGAGGCAAAATGCACGCAGTTGTCCTCACAATGCCACCACAGCCCTGGGTAAAAAAAAACCCAGAAGTGCCTTTCTGTAAAGAAGCAGCAGTGGATTAAGAGGAGGGAGTGCTGGTGTCTGGCAAACAGCTGGCTCTGCTCCAAGGACCACACCAGCCCGGGAAGTTCCAGCCTGCCTGGCAGCATGATGGGGTCCCCTCCCTTTGGCCTGGCCAGAGAAGCCCCTGTGCTCTCCTCCAAGTCTGTCACTTCTGCCCCTGTGGGTCCACCAAATTTTTTGCAACCTGCCCCTTCAGCAGGGCTTGTCTGCCTGCCCTGCCTGGCTGTGCCAGCTCTCAGTGAGACTGGCTGTCCTTCCTGTGTGCAAACCAAACTTCTCGTTACTGGAAATCATTGCCCAGGGACCTGAAAAACAACCCCGCAGCTTTCTCACAGACCATCCAAAAGGTTGAGGTACTACAAGTCTCTCTTTTTCCAGGCAGCTAAACCTGGCTAAACAGAGCCCCCCATCCTTTCCTGCTGAGTGAGAGATGCATCAGTGCCCTCTCCCAAGTAGCTGGTGTTGCTCTGTGTGCTGCCTTCAATTTCAAGCAAATGGTCAGCTATGGAATTGATGGAGTAGGTCACATGAGCAGTGGGGGGAAGGAAAAGAAAAAGAAAGAAGAAAAAAAAAGGAGAAGAAAAAAAAGGAAAGTGAAAGAAAAGGAATAAGAGAAGAAAAGAAGAAGAAAAGGAAAATAAAAATAGAAAGAAAAAATTACATAGGAATAAAAAAACCCAAAATGAAACGCCCCAGTCCTCAGGATCAATGCAGTGAAGATACCACAGTTTACGTCTGTCACAGTGTCATTGTGTCACCTGGAGGTGACCTCTGCTCAGCCTGAAAATCAAAATGGACCATGACTGTAGGAGGGACCTGGACTACTTTCCAAACCTTCTCTTTGGCAACATCTGGCTGAGCAACTTCAAGTACTTGCCAGATGATGTGGAGCATCAGTGAAGATGTTGTCATTACATGAGAGAGCTGCAGATGGTTTTCCTCAGGTCATCCCAAGCCCGAGGTGAGGCTCCTCTCCAGAAATCTTCTCTGAAGCAGGACCCATCTCACACTGGGCAATGGCCAGGCTCCTTAGCTGAGCTCCATGTGAGCCTTCCTGTTCCACTCTGAGCAATGAGTCATCCACATGGCTCCTTCTGATTCCCAGCTGCACAGCTGGTGCTCCCCAAAAGCCCTGGGATGTCTGTTCCCCCCCTGCCGACACCACAGTTCATCCCATCTCTCGGGATGAACACCAGCCCTTTGGTCTGCCTGACCCTTTCTCTGCTGTGTGTGCTGTCTCCTTTACTCCTTTGCCCCACCATACAGTTTCAGATGCTTTCAGGGACCACAGCAGCTTCTGCTTGTTTCTCCCAGAAGAAATCCAAGCCATGCCCCTGTGTGGCAGCCCTCATGGCCTGCCCACCCAACACTGACACCTCCTGTTATTCACCCATGGGTTAACAATGCAGGAGGCAAGATACCTGCAAGGCTAAATTGTGCCTATGAAAGTGAAATCTTCTGGTAGCAGTTAACTTGCATGGAGGACATCATGTGCCCTGTACTTGCGTGGATTTGCTTCTGGTATTTCCAATACACATGCAAATATCCACTCTTGTGTCCACATCTCCTCATTAGGGAGGCTTTAGGATTCACAGTCATTGCATTTAGTAGATGTCTGTGAATAAACTTTAAAATATCAAGATTCCAGGGCACAAAAGCTCTTTTATAGCCTTCATTCACAACTGGGCTTCTGCTGCATTCTTGCCATTTTAAAAAGACCCTGATCTTGAACACTGCATCTTGTGATGCACATATTGGCTACAGGAAAAGGTTTCTAAACCAACATAACTCATTATTGATAATAATGAGTTGTATTTTATCTACAGATCTCTGTTCTAGGAAGTCATTATTTTTCAGAGCCTTTGCCATAGCAAGGGAGAAACACTGCACAGCATTGTTCAACATTATTGTGTAAGAACAGCATATTATTTTACAATATTTTCATAACCTAGGTCTGTTCCAAGTACCAACTGGAACATGCAGGAGTGCTTTTAAACACTAGCTACAAATTCGCCATTGGCACCCTCTTCAAAGCAGTGAAACCTCCCCATTCCTCAAATGCAATTCTCATCTCATCTGATATGCACGTATTTATACAGAGCCTTGCATGACTCCAAGGAATCTGTTGAGATTCATCAAGTGTGTGTCCCAAATTCAGAAATTATCTATGTACTCACCTAGACAGCGGCCTTCTCTGCTACATGAACCCTTTTGACACAGTTCCTTCCACAGTGCCCCACCCCCAACCTCTCCTCCTGTTTCCCTGTTTATTCTCCTGCACACTGGCATTTCTGGCTTTGTGTCTCCATATTCCCACATGACCTTTTGGGAACAGCAGGTCACAATGTCTGCTGAGCCATTCACCCCTTGTTGTATGAGTGTGAGGTGCTGGAGGAGCATGTCGTCAATTCACAAAGAAAAGCCTGTTTATTTTTCCAGGTCTTTATGGCACAGGGTAAGTGATGCTGAGGACCGTCAAATTCCTGTTGTATTTACAAAGTGGCTCCTTTAATTTAAGCAAGAAAAACCTTGTCTTACATCACAGTTGTTTTCATAACAGATCTAGAATCCTTGTATAAATTATATTTCATTTTATACTACACTAATTACTTAACTGATACTTAATTGATACAGGACCATGCAAAGTGCTGACTAAACCAGTCCCCTAACCCAAAAGTTCACTCTGCCCATGTGAACCTACTCCCAGCATTCCTCTCCTTCCCCAGAAACGTTTCAAAACACACAGCCATGCAAAGTAGTTTTTCTGGTTTTATTTATGCTGCAGAAGTGAATCCCAGTGTGGCAGGACTCTGGCTGGGCGCTGGTGTCACTCTCAGCCAAAGCCATGGCATCAGCAACGTGGGGCATCCATATGGTTTTCCCAGATTCGGCATTGAGGAGGGTGAGGAAAGATCCCTCTCCTTCAACACGAGCAGATACAGCGGCAGGGCCCTCTCCATGCATTGCAGAGATACAGAAACGTGCAGGAGAAACACTTGCAATTAGTAACAATTAATGACAATGCTCACAGTTGTGCAAGGTCACCGCCCCACTGTGCCCCTGCCTTCAGGTGGGTGCACCTCTGGCAATGTCAGTCTGTGGCAGATATATCCCAGGGCTACCAGGGCAGCCCTATAAAAAAGGCACAGCTATTCTTGCTTACAATGGGGTCCTGTTTTCCAGCTTCTCTTCGCAGCTGCGAGAAGCTGTTTTCTCAAAACAGAAGGTCAGAGATGAGCCTGGAAGTAACAACTTCATCTGAAGTGTTTGTCCATACAGATACAGAGGAGAGACATTGATGCTGTTCTCAGCCAGCCTAATTAACAGGAATCCCACTGCCTGCCTGGATTTTAAGATAGGGTAGCACCATAGTCTTGTATGCACCACTTTGGTTTTTGACTCTAGCACTGAGATGTTTACGACTCTCACATGGCTGTTCCATGGGCTTGTAGCTCCTTCCAAGCTTGTCTGTACTGCAGAGAGAGCTCTGAATTCAGAGTTGCTGTTTGACAGCTGGTGGAAATGGCTGTTGCAGGGTTCTGAAGGTCAGCTTGAGCTAGCAGGAGAGGTGTAGCCACAGTGGTTCCTGGCAGTGCGCCGACTGCTGCAGGGAGAGAGACGTACTTTCCACCAGTCAGTCTCTAGACTATTCAAACCTCTCAAGACTATTTCATAAAATCCCTTTGACACTGATTTTGTGCTGTGACTGCCTGTGAAAGCTGCAGGGGAGTTCCTCTGTATCATCACAGGCACACACAAGGGGAAGGACAGTGCTAAGAACTAACCTTCCCCTTCGGAGCGTGGATGAAAGACTGTTGTAGCCTAAAATGGATGCAAAGCCAAAGCACCAAAAATATAGCTGATATGAGCTTGCTGTCAGCTCCTCTTCCAGACACATTTTGTCCTCAGTTCCTTCCTACACTACTTCAGGCACTGCAGTGCCATCAGGTTGAGTATTATTCCTTTTTGTTTGTTTGAATGAAGGCCTTAGACTTTGGTATCAGACTGTAGGTCTCATCACACTGGGACACTGAACACACATGTAAGAAACAAACATCAAGGTTTGGACAATACAAAACACTGCTTGGACATGAAACTCAAGAAAATTTTTTTTTTGCTCTTAAGAATATGGTTTTGTGGCTTTGTAGAATCATTTTTATATTCATTTTCAGGACATAGAGAATATATTAGCGCTGGGTAAAGTGTAAATTTAAGTACTGAAAAGGACTTGGATGTGCATGGACTGGCATGACAGGTGTCTGTCCACCAGCAGCCATCCTAGCTATTTTCAGAGATAGAGGTGCTTCAGAGAAGCTGCTGGAGCTTGAGATTTCAGTATGTGGTCAGGACAGTTGAAGCTGTTCCTCTTGCTGGCCAGAGGAACAATGTTGGCTCAGGACAACCTGCAGCTGTGGCTGGTCTCTGTGGACTCCTTGAGGCCAGGTTATGGTTTTCCTTGCTGGCAGTTGTACTGATGTGGAGGTGAATAGTGCCGGGTGACTGGAGAGTGAGGGGTGTTGGCTCATACAATAGAGAAAAAGACTTGGAAACGTGCAGACAGTGCTGGTAAGTGTCCTGGCAGTGACAAGCGATCAAACAACTCTCTGCTGACCTTTCTTTCTTTGCCTTGAGGGTTATTCTGAGAAACAGATTTCTTCTGTGGGATCTAATCAACATTTTCCACAGGGCCGGGAAAAGTGGAAGGTAAATGGTGGAGGGAGGCTGGCATGAGCACCACCATCCAAACTTCAAACAGTGCCCAAGGAAGAAACCAAAGAGACAAGATTGGAAACCTCTCTCAGACTACTCTTTCTCTCACACCTCCCCCTCGGCTCAGATGAGTACATGGGGGCTGGTCCCTGGGGTGTGCTGTGCTTGCCAGAAAGCCTTGGCTGTGTTGAAGCAGAGTGGAGTTGTTGAAGCCAACATTCAGGTTTCTGTGTTAAGACTGAAGCAAGGAACAAGTCCACACTTAATTAAAATAATATGTTTATTTGGGGTTATGCAAGTATCTCGTGGTAACCAAGGCGCAAAGCTGAAAGGTGCCTGTGTGACAGGGGTGTTGCACTCAGATTTTAGCAAGCTTCTACCTCCTGTACACACAATACTCCCTGGGCATCCTCACCAGTGTATGCTCTCAGAACTGCTCTCCCCAACAGTGATGTGATCTCTGATTTATTCTGTGGGTAAAATCCAGCCTTGGTGGCCTTTCTGATGAGAAATTATTCTGGTTTTAACACTATTGTCTTGTGCCCAGGACTCCAACATGAAGCTTCCTGCACTCTTTCCCTGCCTGGTGCCTTTTTCTGTGTGTCAGTTTCACTTGAACTTGCTCTCTGGGAGATGTTTCCTGCCATGAGAGAGCATCTTCAGCTGTAGCCTCCCATGCTGTGGAGCTGAGACCCCACTACTGGAGGCTGGAGTATTTGTTTTTAACATTTTTATCTTCCTCTGAGATATTCTCTTTATTTTATCATAACATAAAAACCGGAGCAGACAAAACTCAAGCACTGATGTATATACTTACTTTCTGCAGTTTCCCAAATCTCACAGAGGACACACCAGTGTTCCTCCATAAAGCACTTTTCACTGGAGGGCAATGATATCCTAACTTTGCTTTTAATATTTCTTTCTCCAGCAGCAGTTGCTTCCCTGATCTAGATGGGAGTGCATAAGGAGGGTGTTAATTAGCTGAGGCTGTGCCCTGTGTGGCTACAAAATGCAACCACCTCCAACTTCTTGTGCTGGTCTGTGCTCATCAAGTGGCAGGGACATCCTGAATGGATATTTCCAGTTCCAGACAGCCCTCGCACATTCTGTCTACACAGGAAGGAATCCTCAAACAATTTTGATGAGTATTTTTCCCTCAAACTCTGTAATGTAATTAAGTTGAAAACTTTTGTGAAACCGCTTTGATTTTGGACCAAAATCTCAACATGAGAAGTGCAAATAAGTAACCTAGTGTAGTTCTGAAAAACAGATAACAAAGAAAGTTTAATTTGTGAACTTCAGCTTACTCTGTTTCTGCCTTTTTAAAGCTTCACTTATCCCTCTTTTTTAATATTGTCCCACTTTTACAGCAGGATGACAAAAGGAACCATTCCAAAAAAGCAGGAAAGAAATCACCTTTTTTTCTTTCTTACTTCTCTTCACATTTTAAAACTTCAAGTGAAAACTGAGACTTGATGTGAAACAAATGTCAGTTTTATTCTTATATTTTATGTAAAGAAACCAAACACTTGAGTGTGGGGAAAGAGGAGGGGATTGGAAGAAGTCACATTTTCCATCAGGCACCCTTAAGGCATCTCAACCGTAACACCGATATCCAATTTTCCAAACACAACTTTGAAGTAAAGGAGAACAGCAGCTGCCAGTCTCCTCTGACTCTTTCAGCACCCTCCTTCTATTGCTCAGAACAGTGTAATTTGTATTCCTCACCTCATATTCAAAATTCAGACAAAGGGAACTATTGGCACTCGTCCTGGACAAAGCAATAGGCAAGGAGTGCAGTGGTGTGGAGGTGTGCAGCTCCTGGTAGCTCTGCTGTGCTCTGGGATGGATCCTGGTGGTCCTGTGGCCACACATGCCACCAAGCACTGTGCCCTGCAGAACACAGGACTGATGCAGGACTTCTGCCCTGAGTGTCCTCCTGAGTGCTACTGCTCTGCCCTGCAGACATGTGGATTGCAATAACTTAGGTTATTCCACTGCCTGCAAAAAGTACATTCCTCGCTGTGCAAGTAACAATCAGACCTGAAGATTATAACTGCCAAATGTTTTTCTGAATAACTTAGACTGTAAGGCACACTTTACAGCAGACTAGTTGAAATAAAACATCCCCTCTCCCAAGCCTGGAGCTGTGAGCACGCGGAGTTTGCCCACCTTGCCTTGGCTCCAGCCATCCACACTGTCTGGCCTCCCCAGAGGAAGCTCTCACTAAGGGAGAGTGGCAAAACCTCGATAAACAGCAGCATTCCTCTCCCAAGCCATGGACAAGGATCTCCACCTATGAGAATGCACTACAGGATGATGAACAGCAGGAGCCTGACAGCCCAGGAGATCCCTGTTCACATTCCACGGTTTGCCCACGTCTGCTCCATAGCCCAGACACTCTTTCATGGATTGGCTCACGCTGCTCTGAGGAAAACAGAGAGGAATTTTCCACCATTGCTATCAGGGGTTAGCCACAGCAATGCGGGAGCCTGGCTGTCAGACAGCTTCCAGCTGGAAGCAGGGCTTTCAGCGTGGTGTCATCTAACCCTTCTGGGAGCAAGTGTCAGGAAAGCAGTCCAGAGAAATGCAGCTCCTCAACCAACCTCATAATGATGGGTGGTGCTACTTGGATCAGATGCATCCTGAGAAATATACTTGTCCTGATGTTTAGGGATCAGAATAAGCCTTGAATGTATTTTCCATTCTCAGTGGTTCAACTCTTTGAGGCTCATTCCTACACTGCAAGACTGCTGCAGAAATGTGAAATCAGCAGTGCTTTTACCAGGTTTTAAAAAAAACCTCATAGATTGGGCATTGTTTCTGTAAAATGAAAAAGCAGTTGTGATTCAGCCTTATGTGTCCAATGGATCAGGTTAAATTATTTCAGTCTAAGCCCACCTTGAAAATAAACATTTTCCTCCTCATTTAATTTCTCTGGCATATGGTTCATTTCTCCTAATCTTCATCTGGGCAGAAAAAAAGCTCCTGTGATTGACAGCACAGAGAGCAACAGATGGTGCTGCTTTTGTTCAAGCAAGACTGAGAGAACTACGGCTATTCAGTAGCATTGCTCTATCGCTGTAGTCACTTTTTTTTGTGATGAGCAGTGTCATTACCTTTTAAGTCAACTTAAAAGTTACGCACCAACTTTAAATTTAAAAAAATAAAATAACAAAATAACCCATATTTCTAGTTTTGTATTCTTTACTGATACCTCTCACAAGTTTAAAAACAGATTGTTTCTCACACAAGCATCTGTAAGTGTGCTGTAGTACCCAGCAAGACATTCATGGTGCAAAAGTCCCTAGTGATTGCTCAAGGATGATGGTACTACTCCTTACACTGTACCATGTAATGCACGTGGGAGGCAAAAAAAGCACAACAAGTTTCACAAGTGCAAAATAAGTTAGTTGCTTAAGTATGTATCCAGAGTACTTATAGACACTATTTTGAAATGGATTGGCATAAGAGGGTAATTTAGATAAAAGGTGTTCAGCAAGTTTCTGCCTTGGATTTCTCAAAGAATGGATTTTCTACACACAATTTTTCCTGTGCAGTCAAAATACAGCAGGGCTGGCAAGCAAAGCCCCAGTAATCCTGATGCACAGGAAATGTCCTGTGTAAAGGAGAATTTCAAGTTATTAATCTATGGTTTTGGTCATCTAAACTAGTGATCTCTCTGTGTTTTCTGATCTCACTCTTTCCCTCTCAGAAGCATATCCAACCCACATGGCTGCTCAGACACATCCTCCTCTTGTGGGCCAGAGGAAGTTTCTGAATGACCTCTGCAAGCCTCCACAAGCAGCTTTGAGATAAAGCTTAGTATTGAATTCCCAAATTCTCCCTGATCCTTGGGGCCAGCAGCAGCTGCTTGAGCCCTTCAGCCTCCTGCCTGCTGAGCACAGAGTGCAGCTCCTGAAGTAGCCCCAGAACAGAAAAGCAACATAAACTCTTGGCTGAGTGAAGGAAGATGAAAACACGGGTCTAAGGACTTTCATCAGGTGGGACCAGAACTGGAAGTTTGGTGCTATGCTGGAGAAAACAGGGTGTATAACTCACCCATGCCCACCCTGTGACCACCACAGAGCCAGCACAGGGAGAGCAGCTGCCGGCAGTACTTGCCAGCAGCAGCTCCAGCTGGCCCAGGCTCCCTGGCAACATCCTCCTGCAGACCCCACTGCCGTGTCTCACGCCAGGTTCAGTTCCAGTTTTTCCTCAATTAAAAGGGATGCGTGGCACCGGGCAGGATCTGTCTCCTTCGTCACCAGGCTGCAGGCACGCAACGCACTCCGGGCATGGAGACAAGTGGGGCTGCCTCCTCTCTCTGCTGACGAAGCTTGTATCAAATAATGAGTATTTTAGATAGCTGGGTCTGGCGTCAGCTGAAATCTTCCTTTCCCCTTTTTCACCCTCCTTGCCTTCCCTCCAGTGTCTCAGTGCACTGCAGGGATCGACACAGGGCAGTGCTGGAAGCTCCTGTGGCAGCTCCTCCTGCTCTGCTCTCTGCTCAAGATGCATCCTACTTGCTTTGATAGTAAGGTCAGATCACTAGGAATTCTGGTCATTTGGGGTTTCCCCTTCCCAAAAGCAAGTATTTCCCCTCCCCAGAAGCAAATATTTCCTCTCTGCAGTGCCCATCATAGCAGGATCCCATGTCACATGGCAAATTCCTTCAAGGCATGAACCTCAGTTTGGATGCAGAAATTAATTTACAGCAGGACCTCAGACTGAGCCAAGCAGAAGAGTGTGTTTTAAAATAAATTTGCATATGTGGTGGGCAGTCCCTGCTTCCACTGAGGACTCAGTTCAGGCTTGCTGCTAGGAGGGAGGCAGATGAGGTCCCTTTTCCCTGTGGCTGCTGTGCTGAAGGGGGCTGGCACAGCTGTGTTTGACAGAAGCTGTGAGCCTAGCAAAGTGTTTGTGGCCAACTGTAATTTAAACTTTAGCAGATCATGTCAGATTCTCCCAGTTCCAGCTACATTCAGTGCTGTGGGATGGTACATCTGTGTTTCTGACTCACACAGGCACTTCTCTGCTGCTGGGTTGGGTGAACACCTTTAGTGTCAGTCTTTGATGTTCCTCTTTGCTCTGCCTGCATAACCTCCTGGCATCCTTCTGCTGAAGGGAACTGATTTTTCCTGGTTTTCAGGAAAACATGTGCTTACCTGTTTCCTAGGACACAGGTAATCTTTGCCACGTGGTATGTTTCAGGAGGCAGGGGGAAATGGGAATGCGAATCCCATCAGCTGCAGCACATGGTAATGATATCACTTTTAGAAATTATGTGAAAGGATTGAGTTTCATCTTTCAGAGGCACCCTGAGAAGCGCAGTTTTTCTCTGAAAAAAACCAAAAAACTTAAAAGTGGGATCTGTGGCTGGTCTCCTGCATCAATTTTGACAGTAGACAAGTGAAACTGAGTCTCCAGAGGAGCTAAAAAATGCTGCCCTGGGAAGAGGGGGTAAAATTTGCCCCAACCCCTCCTCAGCCAGTGGGGAAGGAGGCGGGGATGACCTTGGCCAGTCCCATCCAAGTTCCCTAGTGGGGTTGTGGTCCACCAGCTTCCCACAGGCAGGCAGGCAGGCTCTGCTGGCTTTGCTGCTGCAACAGCAGATGTACGTCCAAAGACTGCTGTGGGGCACAGAATGTCTGTCCCTCTCTCACCCTTGTGATGCTGCTGCACCCTGGCAAATGCCTACAGCTGGCCATGGGGTGCAGCAAAACAGAGGAGCTGATGGCAATGATAGCATTGCTTTGCCTACACTCCATCCTCATAACAGCCCAAGGTGGAGGCGGAGGCTGGACTTGCTGCCTCGTGTGTCGGGAGTGTCTCTGTTCAGAGATTTGCTAACAATCTTGTGGCTGAGCCTTTCATAAAAGTACTCGGGTTTCTTTCCCACCAGAAACTGAATTTGACTTTACTGAAGAAGTTAATAGAAATTACAGATGTGGAGTGAACCTTGCTGGGCCAAAAGTGTCCCATTGCAGATGAACTCTTGGCCATAATTCAATGTCCCATCTGTTTTTCTTATAAAATAATGAGCTACATTAAAATCAGATCATTCATTTAATATCTGCTTTAACAGCTTCTGTGTCCTGAGGTTTCTGAGGCTTTTCTAGAAATGTGCTAGAGAAATCAGCTCTATTTCTCTCCAAAGCCTGTGTTGCCTGAATGAATCCGAGCACAGATGAACACATCCAGACTTCCACTCTTAGAATCATAGAATGCATTGGATTGGAAGTGGCCTATAAAGATCACCTACTCCAATCCCCTGAAATCCAATCTGATCTGGAATGTTTCAAGGGATGGAGTATCTACCACCCCTTTGGGGAACCTGTCCTAGTGTTTCACCACCACCGCTTTTGTCTTTATATCTAATTTAAGTCAAACCTCCTTTATTTTAAGGACCCTTGTCCTATCACAGCAGACCCTGCTAAAAAGTCTGTCTTCATCTTTTTTATAACCATCCTTTATGTATTGAAAGGTCGCAAGAAGGTTTCAGGAGCCTTCTCTTCTCTGGGCTGAACAATCTCATCTTTCTCAGCCTGTCTTTACAAGAGAGGTGCGCCAGCCCTCTGATCATTTTCATTCTCACCAGACAAGAGACCCCCACCTTGTTATCTTTAAATTGCCAAACATGCCAGGATGATTGCCTTCTCTAAAAAAAAAATAAATTAAAGCCATTTTTCTCTTAAATAGAAACAGTAATAAGTTAACAAAAAATTTAAATTAGTTAATACACCTTACCAGCAATTGATTTGGAACACAAGACCTATTTCTGTCAGCTTTTACCTGCTAAGACTTGTAGAAAGAAATGTTTTCTTTCCAAAAAGCATTATTAAAAATTAAAAGCAACGTATCTTTCCATAGCATGTTCCTAACAAAGTAAATTGACATAGTCGTGCTGTGGGTGGCCATAACACAGCCATTACATTGGGAAGGTGGTTTTTAAAATGAATCTTCCGGTAGGAGAAGACAGTAAAGGCACCAGCTCAGAGTCCAACCACTTCTTAAATGAATGTAATACTTTTTACTTATAGTTTGGAGTAAAACCTCAGGATGTGTACTCAAACCTGCACCTTTGCAGGGGTCATTTTCACCTGGAACTGGTGATGAGGCAGCTGTGACAGCACCTCACTGTCCAGTCTCTGTGTTTGGGGGTGTGTGGCTTACACTGTACTGGAGGGGATTAACTGCTTATACAAGGTCCACAGCCTCTCATGTGACTTTTAGTTTTACAGTACAGAGAGAGAAGCTTTTTGGCTGTCCTATTTGTTGACAAAACCCCAGCATGGGAACAGCAAAGCAAGGATTCCTGCTGACCTCAGCAACAGGGTACAGAGCAGTTGTGGGGTGGGGTGGTGGTGGATCATGCCACTGCAGGCTTGAGAAACATCTAACCCTGATTAAAAGCAACAGACAGGCAAAGAGGGATGGAAGCAAAATGTAAGAAATTATCCAGTTCAAGAAAGTTCACAGCTTTCCCCACCTAAGAAATCTCAGTGAGAGCAAGAACCAGAACTGCTCTGTGAAGGATTTATCCACAATCCCACAACCCCATGGCTGTCTCTGATGGAAACACCACTGTCTGAGTCTGGGCCACCACCAAAAAGGCTATTCTAACCACTTTGGGTTATCCAGAGCAATTGTCTCACCATGAAAGTGAAAAGACATGACTCCCAGTGAAAGAAGAAAGAATTTGGGGAAATCCTTCAGCACTTGAAGGCCTAAAGGGCAAAGACGCCAGGCACCATTGTTTTCACCCTTAAATTTTACACTGTCTGCTGAACTGCAGTCCTTTTGGTTTACTCTGTGACAGAACATTTTATTCATCTTGCGAGGTTGTGCTCATGGAAATCAATTCACATGATGTATCTTCCCCCAAGTTCAGTGCACCACGGGCTGGAGACACTGCCTCACTGTGCCTGCCAGCAGGAGAAAGGGCTCCTCCAGGACTGAAGGACACTCTTCTCATCACCTGATTAGTGCTGAAATGGTGTCACTGCTCTCAGAGGCACCCTCGGCTCTGCGCAGCACCTATTCCTACCACCCCTCTGTCCTGAAGAGGCTGTACTGAGGGATTTGGCACTCCCAAAAACATCACTTCCTCGATACACAGCCATAAATAGGTTGCTCGGGTCCTTAATTGCAGCAAGGATGTGGCTGACTGCCCTTGTGTCTTTGATAAAGGGAAAACTCCAAATAACACAGACACTGGAAACAGCAGGAGAAGTAGCTGTGCCTATGGCACTGCTTGAGACCTGTCCAGCCAAACCATTTAGGCCTAGCTTGCTTTTACGTCCACTTCACTCACTCCAAATCAGTCCAGGGGCTGTCGTAAGGGGATGAACATTTGATAACAAATGTGGCAGACAAAATCTGGACAAACTCCAGAAAGTCTTGCAAGAGTTGTCCCTCACCTAGAGTCACTGCTGACATTCTCAAGACCAAAGGCTGGATGTGGTTGGTAACAGGTCTAGATATGGCCTGTAAGTGTCTGGACTATTGCAGGAACATCTATCATTTTCTATGGATGCATAAGGAACTCCTCAAGTGTATAATGCCATTATATAAAAATATAATATAAAACCCCCCACCACGGTGATATAATATCCTTTTCAAACTGCCTTTTCTTCTCCCTGTGAATATTTGGAACCCAAATTAGGAAGACAAGCTTAGCTTTTCCTTGTAGGAAACTCATTCTTCTCTCTTATAAATGGTGCTAGTTGGCTGGGCTTTAACGCAGCAAGGGCTGCCAGCCTTCTAAGAGAGCTTTGCTTGTCTTCAGTCCATGCGGCTCTTTCCCAGTTCTTGTTACAGCATAAATTTTAAAAAATATTTGTAGTTCAAACAGGCAAGCAATGAATGAAAGTGAATGTGCCAGATGTCCCTCTCCGTTCTGTCCAGTCTATCCATTTTCTCCCTCTCCTAGGGTAAACAGATGGTTGTGGATGGGGTATTTATCAGAAACCTTTTACAAGGAGAATAAACAAAGCAAAAAGCGGGGCCTGCAGCACATTGCAGCTGCTGGCTTTATACACCAGGTTGGCTTGGCTGGTTCTGATAAGTCCAACCTTTTTCCCTATTTCTAAGGCTAGCTTCTTAGCTCCCTTCCAGCTGGCCCATTTGGGGTACGTATTGTTGGTAGATAGTGATGGACACCCCTCCTCCTACCACAGTCTGATTTATTTTATCCCTTTCATGACCCAGGCATGGTGACACAGGGTTTTATCATTTTGACTGCAGTCTGGACACAATGTATTCACAAAGAAGGGCTTGGACCTTTCTGCTTATGATCTCAGCAGAGCTCACCAGAAGGTTGAAATCCAAACCTTGACAGCCCCACCCTTGACTGATGGTGTCCCATGTCCCAATACATGAACAAAACAAAGACTTGAATAATCAGATATACAATCACAACAGTCAAGAACTATCCCAGTAACAAGATCTTACCACGTTAATGGATCATAGTTCTGCCATAGTTCCTTTTCATCCTGGGCCCAAGTAGGGGAGGGAGAACTGGGAGTGTTTGACCATTTATATAAACTCAGTTTTTCACTTGATAGTCCGCTTTCCTGAAGACATATTGTCTTTTATAGATCTTTGGAATCTGAGAAACTCTGTTAAATCTGGACCCTTAGAAATTATTTGTGTGACACTGGGTCACGTAAACTCTGGAATTCTGCTTACAGTCCCCAGACAAATATTTTACAGTTTATTCTTAAGCTCTCCTGAATATGAGAGCACGCTGAGAACATTTTGTCTTTGTGTGTTTCATTGCGCAGGGCAGAAGAAATCTGCAGGCCTGAAGTTGCTTCTCAGCTTCCCACTGAAAACCAGCACACCTCACATGAACTCACCACACCTCCTGCAAGTGCAGAGTTTGAGCTGGGTATGCAGTCAGAACAGGGGTTCTCACAAGACATTCTTTACTGCTTGTTGGGTGGTTAAAATAACAAGCAGTTTTTTCCCTGGTATTTTAGCTGTGTACAGTTTTGGTCCTCACCAGGGCATAGGAATTGCAGAGAAGAGCATATTTCAAGTAATAAATTTAAATATTTTGAAACTTGAGGGGAAAAAAAAGCTGAATTAAGATGAAGCCAAAGATTAGGGTTAGATCTTGTTTAATCCAAACCAGGATATCCATCCCTGACAAAAATGTTGACCATGGTTATTCTCTTGGCACTGTGTCTGTTCTCTCCCCACCCCGCCTTCTTGGAAGTCACTGTGCTCTGGCTCTTCAATTAGAGACGGATAACTGATGCATTGCACACTGGAAAAAGCTTATCAAACTGCATTATTTGTTCCATCACTGGAGCCCTATCACCACTGTGAAATCTATTTCTTCAAGTTTGAAGGGGACTTGGATAAACCGCCTGGCCATCCTGTCTGGGACTGCCGACTGTCTGATCCAGGCAGTTTGTCACGGACCCGTGAAAATGGCATTGATGGAGTGAATGTGTCTCTGGTGCATATTTTGGAGCAAGGGTTTGTGCAGATGAGCTGGCAGAGGCTGAGTGTTTTGGAGGATCATCTGGACCGCAGCTCTGCTGTAGCTGGGAGCTCAGGCCTGAGTTTCTGCCCATTTAGGGGATCCCCCAGTTCAGGTGTATGAAGGGGATGAGAAAAATGTTTTTAGTCTGTAAAAATGGAGGGATGAGATAGCCGTGGCAGTCCTGGGCTGCTGGAGCATATCACCTCAGGATACTTCCCTGGGCAAGACAAGAGGTGGTGGAGAGTGGATGGGGAAACAGGACCTCAGCTCCAGCTCTCATATTATATTGGAAAGAAAATGCCAGGGTAAAGCAAGGCAAGAGGATTTCCGGACTGATGGAAAAGTCAGAATTAGGGAGAATCCAGCTGTCATCTGAACTGGGTGAGGGCAGAAGACATGTAATGGAGCTGGATTTGCCCTATTCTCATTCTCCACAGCTAATGATAGCTTCCTATAACCAGTTTGGGAAACACCTAAGAAACACACTTCTCTGCTATGTTCCCCAGGGAACTGGTGTGGCTGCAAACCACACACAGCTTGGGTGCCACAAGCTGAACTGCACGAAGCACTCACTGCGCTGCCACTGTCTGCAGACCTCAGTGCCTGAGGGTTACAGGACAACAAAATGTTTAACTGTGGAGGAGGTGATGCATGCGCAGTGACTGCAAGCCCTTTTTGGGTGACAAACACCTGGAAAGCCCCATGAATCTGCCTTCCTCTTGGTGGCCTACTCTGGAGGCTCTCTTGGGGGATGCTGGTGGGTTTTGCCTGAATCCCTGTTACTGACCAAAACTTCCACAGGAAAAGGAGCAGATCACAGAAGCTTTCAATGAAAATCTTTCATTTGTTCCTGTGGGTTTGCAGTGGTCAGCATAGAGATGAGAAAAGGCTTCAAAGGTGTCAGGTTGAGGTCTGAGGGGTCTGCCCGAGGCTGCTGTAGCAGTGAGCCAAAGGGCAGTGCAGTGCTGGGTGGTCTTCATTGGAACCAGAGAGAGGAGGTTTTATCCCTGTGCTGCTGCCGGAGTGGTGGAAGTTCCAGGAAGACCAAGGGGGTGGGCAGCCCTACAAGGGCAGGAGGGGAGGGTACCCAGGCAGTGATGAGCCCAGAGAGCTCTAATGGGCTGGGAATTTGGAGCTGGTCAGTGTGTCGTAGTGGCATGGTGCAGGGTGACCCTCATCCCTTCAGCTGTGGCCTGACTCTCTTACTGTCTCAGTGGAGACTTGCTTGTGAAGCTGCAGGGGCAGATTACCCCTGCGTCTGGTATGGAGGAATTACCACTGCAAACAGGATTATTTGTAAGTGAGGGCGCCATAAATGTTTAATGACAGATACAAGCCTGTCTGGGCCACAGAATATTTAAAAAAAAATTTATTATTATCCTTCTGTTTTGTTGCATCTTGAAACAGTAGCCTTCAATTTTACATACTAACCTCACCAATAACCCACTTTCCCAATGTCGATATGAGTAACATGGTTGTAAGAGTCAGTCCCTTTTCTGATGGAGCAGTTTTTTGCCTGCAGACAAGGTGGGAAGCAGCTTTCACTCAACAGTTTTTGCATTTTAGCTGATATCTTATTACCTGACATTAACAGACCCATGCACTTCACTTCATCTTAGGCTGTTATTAGCAGATAGAGGCACATCCTGCTGCCAGAGACCAACAGGGCAAACGTAGTGGCACTGTGTATGAGTTCAGCTGGCAAAGGCTGGAAGTGTGATGCTAGGTGTACAAATGCATAGCAAATAGGTAGGGAAGGGGTCAGATTTTATTTTCTCTGTCAGCACACCTGCAACACACACCAGCCTTGCACCTAAAAGCAAAACCAAACATTTTAGGCCAGTCCTTTTCTCATCTCCAGATCAGGAAGATACCTTCTTCTCAGCATGAAGCATTTTCAGTGTTTTATTCTGGCAGAAAGTTAATTCAAAGCTCTGCTATTTTGATCTCCTATTATTTTAGATTCAGGTCACATGTTTGAATGAGTGTATCTGACCATTTGGAGATCAAGAATGGAGACTGAGAATCAATTCCTCCATTGTTTTTTTACTGAGTCCAAAATTTCTGCCTTTAGACAATGGTATTATGGGACAGCTATTCCTTGCTGAAGGCACAGAGCAGAATAATAGGCAGCAAAGATTTCTGCAGATGGGATTCTGTTCAAAAGATTTAAAATAAAAGAGCAAAGTCTAAACTCTGCTATTAATTGGGACCAAAAAATATGTGTAGCATCAAACCACAAGAGCGACGATGAGTAGGGACCAGGTGGACTCTGTTAGTGAGCAAGGAAGAGAAGGAATCTTTCTTCTTCCTAATAGCTGCCAAGAAACATGCTTGTTTCAGTTTTTGCATGAAATGATAGATGGTGGCTTTGAAGCCCAAAGCTCTTTGGTTTTACTCCTTCTCCTTTTGGGACATGGGTGCTGTGCATGTTCATTACTCACATTGGAAACATTTGCCACAGGAAGCTCCTGGAACAGATTTTGGAAAGCTATGAAAGCCGAAAACATCAGTGCTGTCCCAGCACTTGCTGAATCAAATTATTAAGTACCAAAATAAATTAATGTTTGTCTCTTAGTCATTCCCAATTTTACATGACCCAGAGCTTTCAAACTCCCTTCCTACCAAGAAGGTCCTCTCTTCTTGAAAAAGAAACCCCACTTTGGTGGCAGCAGCTTCCAGAATCTGAAACTGTGTTTTCTGAAGTCTTGCTTCGCTCTCCAGTAAATTCCCTTCCACCTCTGTTTGCCTGGTGAAATAACCAGAATATTTGCATTTTTTTAAAAATCAGGATTTTCAGTAGTCATAAAGCATAGGCTAATGAGCCTCTTCTGCAAGACTATTTAGTTAATTAATACTTATACGCTGCAGCAAGGCTCAAGAGCTAATCTATGAAGTGTTATTTAATAATTCTGAATATCTGCCTTGGGAACCTGAGATTGAAATTCACTGCAATTGAATTAAGCTTCAATTAAAGGTTCCTGCCATTAAATCTTTAACATAGGGGCAATGAACACAACAAAAGCATGAAGCAAGGAGATGCAGCTCTGCCGGGCAAGCCTGTGGGCTGAGATAACCAGGAGCCACCCTCTGTTCCTGGGAGAGGAGAGTGAGTGTCACTGAGTCAAGTCGATCATGTTTATCCTTGGGGCCAAGCATTGGGCCCACAGGAGCTGAGGTTTCCGCTCCTATGCCATACTTGGCTGGTGGAGAATGAGAAGAAGGGAAGACCAGCCCTCAGCTGCCTCCAGTAGCCTGGAGCACTGTCGCAGACCCCTTGTGTCTGTGTGGGCTGGCATTGCCTTTGGGGCGAGTGGTGCAGTCCCACACTCCTCTCTGTCGGCTGTTGAGTAGGAAATTGCCACGGCAAGTGGATGGGTACAGGCCAACACTGACACTCTTTGTGCTTGTGCCACGAGCAGACAACCCCCACCTGCAAAGGGCTCACCCCTCTCACTCATCTCCAGCCAGCGTCTCTCCCGTGACATGACTTGTCCTGCTGTCTCCCACAGAAAGAACCAGAATATGAAACAGAGAATCCTTTCTCACCATCCTTCAAGCGCTTTCTCACCATCACTCAGCAAACATCAATTGCACACTCCCTCCAGCACCCACAAGGGTCAGAATGAACAACCTGCACAAATATCTCTGCTGGAGTCATCTTCCATTTTGACAGGAGAACCACAGCCGCTTCCCAATTCCCTGCTGCTTGAGCCTTATTCTCCCCATTTGAGGTCCAACACAGGGTTTCCTGAGACTTCACAAGGGTTAAGGTTAGGCTTAATTTCTGTAGATCCTCCATACCTCATCTCCATCATCTCCAGAGGCTGCAGCCACCTGCAGCTGCAGTCATTGGCACTGGGGCCTTTTAGCAGATGCAGGTCCTTCATCTGCCCAGCAGTGCCTGTGGAGCTTTGCTTTGCTGCCGTGGTGTGCTGGTGCGCTTAAGGCTTTCTAAATTACTGAATAACTTAGCACCTTACTTCACTGGTGGGCCTTGGCCTTCCTGTTGGTCACACCCTGGTTTGTCCCCAGGATGTCTTTTGGAATATACTATTTCCCACCTCAAAATTAAACCTGGATAATATTTCCACATCATTAGCTTCTAAGACTACTTTCTGGAGGGATTAAACATTCACCAGCATCCCAACAGGCTCCTGGTATTCCCATTTCCCTCACACCCCATCCCTGAGCATGCAACTTCAGCCTCCTGATTTAAAAACATCCACTCTAGCACCCTGCACATTGATCCTCACATTTATCAAGCAACCGAAGAGGAGGGAAAAATATAAAAAACAGAAAAGAAAGAAAGAGGAATAGTTTAGAGCCACAGAACACCTCAGAGGAGCCCCAGTCAAAAGCTGAGCAGGGTGGTCAACCTTGAACAATTTGAGTATGAGTCAGTCCATCATATTGTGGGGCCGGGGATCATTCCTGGGACTGATGGCTTCAGTAACGTTGTTGCAGCCACGTAGGGGTGAAGAGTTTCTCACAGACCAAGAAGCTGCTTGCTTTTGGGAAGGTTGGGTGTGCATGTGGATGCATATACAGAACTCCATCCTGCAGTTATGGCTTTCTAGAGAATGCTAGTGGGTGGTTCAAAAAGTAAAATAAGGATATTATTATTATATACGTATAATTTGATTCTTTTGGTCTGAAATAAGCCCCTGGTAAATTTATATTTACTTGGCAGTGAAAACATAAGACTTGGTTTGGCAATTACATTTAGGAAAACATTAGGAACTCAAGGGAGAAAATACTACTTGGCCAAGTATGTTGAAATATTGCTGAGAAATGGGGCTCTGTGAATCTGAATTCAACCCAGTTTTTTAAAGCTACTTACCCAGTCTCCTTCCACTGTTGGCCAACTGACAGAAATTCAATATTTTTCTTCTAGTGAATGAAAAGCGTAGTCAGAAACAGCCATTGGGTCAGGATCATATGCAAAAGCTCCTCTTGTGCTTTTGTTTCCTAATTGCTTTTGGAAGGATTTTTCGGACTGGGCTGACGCAGTTGTGTGTGTGAATTTCCTGGCAAATAAGAAAGGTGACTGTGTCCAAAAGACATTTAAGAGTGTGAATTCACAGCCTTTCCATGTCTAATCAAGGAGCGTAAACCATTAGCCACATGTTCCCCATTTCCATCACATTTTTTCACACTTAAACAAAAACATGCCAAAGGAAAGGTGCTACATTTTTTAATGCCCCCAAATAGGAACCACAGGAGTCCATTAAACGCTGTGGTCATTTCCAGCATACAAATCAATTTTCCTTGTGGTGGTGAAGTGGTGAATAATGCCTGGTTTGTTTAAAGGAGCATGACTGATTTTGGATGAAGGATCCTGTCACTTTGGCATTTTTAGTTTTATTTATTGCATGCAACTGTATAAAACCTGGTACTGGTCTCAGTGCCAGGCTTACTAGCAGAAAAGCTGAAAGGACCACATAACTTCTGGTGCAGCAAAGAAGTTCTCTTCCTGCAAGGCATTTGCTGGACTCCTGAAAAATTACTTTGAATAACATGGCAGAGAAGGATTTCATCAGTTGGCATCTACTGGCTTTATTTTTTCTTCCATTTTGCCTGTGTCAAGATGAATACATGGAGGTGAGCAGAAGATCTTATAAACCAGTGGCCAAAATATTGCAAAGTCACCACCAGACTGGTCACAAAGGTTCCAGAAGCAGGGAAATATTGAAACAGCGGAATCAACTAATAGAGTGGACTGTTGATAATAGCACATCTACAGACCATAAAGTCCTGAGACCAGAGGTAGATGATGTAGAACTGACTACCTCAGATAGAGTCCAGGTACTCTGAATTAATCTTCTAAAGATATCTTTAAAGCTAATGAGATATTTTATTTTTTTGCTAACATTATTAGTGGTATATTTATGAAATAATTTTTATTGAAGCTGTGTATTGGTCTGTATCCTGCTGGGTTGCTTTGTAGGATCGTTTAATGAGCTGGTAGAACCAGCAGTGGTTGGGGACACTGATTTCAACATAGGCAGCAGTGCTTTGTTCTGTTGAAAGTGGGAACCTGTGAAATCATATATTCTGAAACACAGTGTCTTAATTATCCCAAGGTATTAATTATTTAATGTACCAAAGTTTTAGATATTGCTAACTCATTTGGATGTGAAAGAAAATCACAGAATTTCTAGAGGTATTTGGAGAGATTCAATTAGCAGAGAATAATTTTACTTGAAAATTATGTCTATAAAGTGTATTTCTTGAGCTTGAGACAAGCATAATGAAATTCTGAATGTGCGAAAATTTTATTCTAAGGAGTAGCTTGAAAAAAAAAGATACTAGTGTAATGAATAGGTTTAATAATATAAATCAACTGAGAGTTTAAGAAGAAAAAAGGCTCACAATGAAACTCTAAATCATCTGCAGTATCTGCATTTTAAACTGAAAATCTTTTTTTGACTTTCATGGCACTTTACAGTCATTAGTTTATAACACAGGGAGAATGGCATAATATATTATACACAAAATATTGCAGTCCAAATTTGAAAGAAAAAAATATGAAGGGCAGAAGATGAAGCTTTTTCTCGCACTAGGCAAAACAAACTTCCACTCGAATGAAGGGGTTTTTTTGATCGATGTGTTTTAGTAACAGCAGGAACATGAGTGCTTTGTTCCTACAGCTGATACAAATGTTTGAGTCCTGTATAGTTCACCTTTTATCATCTGGGGGTTTAAATTTTTTCAGATCAAAGTATGATATTTTGAATTGCCAAAATCAAGGACATGCACATAAATGTTGAATAATAAGCTGTGTCATGATAAGCAGAGAAGAGATTTGATTTTAATCCTATTCTGGTCTTGAAGAACTGAAACACATCCAAGTATGGGAATAGGTTTAATACACCACTGTATTCCCTGTACTAAAACTTTACAGTGCTTTGCATTTTGTATTTCTCGGGCAGGAGTTAAATGTTCCTCCAGTGCACTCAGCAAAACAGATATTTAACTGTAGGCACGTTAAACTGTGCTTGCAGAATATAAACTGTGTAAAACATAAGGTATGCAGTCCAAAGAGCCCGCTAGTGTGTGCAGACCTCTTTACTGCAGGGAGAATTCTGCAGCTGCGTACTGCAGACCATGGACAAAAGATTCCCTTTTGACCCCATACAATTTCAGATAATTTAGGGATTAAATGTAAAACTGCAGGATTTAATGTAAAACTACAATTTCTTAGGGCTCAAACTCTCCCTCACAGAAAGTGTCACTGTGTTTGGGCTGCATGTGTCTCTCATCAGAGAGTTTAATGCAACTTGTCTGGAACTGCCTGCTGAGGGAACTGGTTGTGACATTAAAAATGATCCCAGCGAGTAGAGTACAGCTGATGGCAGTCATTTACCTGCCAGCCCATCTCCAAGAAGCAATCTTTTCTGGGGAAATGATGCGATTTTTGGCTTACTGAAATGAAATGGAGCACTAGCAGATGCATGACAGGGATAATCAATCACAGAGTGGCTTACGCAATATGTGTTTTTCACTTCCAGACTCCAGGAATTTTTAGGCATAGGAAGAACAAAGGTGGCACTGACATGTTTTAATTCATGTCAAATCTCTCTCTTCCCCTTGAGCTATATGGAAACTGTTCAGTTCCTGTGTTCCTACTTTCTTGATTGTTTTAGGTAGAATAGCTTTACCCAGCTAAAGAGAGGCTAAAGAAAGGAATTTCACCCTCTTGCTGAAGTGTTTTAAAGTGTTTAAAGAGTCCATTCCCTGTTGTGGAACAGAGATGACAGCATTTGTCTTTGTTATTGTCTTTGCTGCACTGGGTGCAAGACCAGTTTCCACACTGCTGCTAACTCATGTAAAATGTAATGTGCATTTCTCAAGAACAAGAACTCCTAGTGACTAGGGACAGCTATGACAGACCATTTTTCCATTTCAGGTTGCTCTTTGAAAATCTCTAAATATCGCTACCCAAGCAGTGCTTTACGCTGAATTTTGGCAAATTTTGTTTGTTTATTTGCTTGGAGAAAGGGCATGAAAGGCCTTAGTGCTCACAGAGACAGACTATTTCGCATTCAGAACAGAAGCCAAGAATGGTGGAGGTACATTACCTGTCTTCTGCATTGTCTTAGACAATAAAACAGAAACTCATAAAATTAATCAGGAAGTCAAAAAGGCCTGGGTCTCCAATTATGACTTGTTCACAGCTTTAAATGAAGGGAATTTTATAGACCATCTGTTGCCTACATAATTCTCCTATATACTAAATCATGGGAAATTCAGCAAGTAGCCTCAGAAATACTTCCAGTTTTCTATCAGTATTAGGATATCAATGTGGCACATGCATTTCACAAGCTCCTAAATCATATTCATGTTCTGGCAGCAAAGCCAAAGATTTGCTGACACAATTTGTGCACAAATGGCTGCAAAAGATGCCTTTGGCAAGTAGATTGCAACTAATCTCTATGTCAGGTTTGAGTGTAATTTTACTTTAGGAACACATTTTTCCTTTAAATGTACTCTTCGTGAAGTTCTCTGCTTTTAAAGATTAAAGGAAAATCCTAAATATTCATCATCCTTGGCAGCTGACCATGAACAATTTTTTTCTCCTAGTGAAAAAATCAGTAAAGATAGTAAGTTAATTACTTTAAGACTTGCACAAGTTGCTATTTTGAAATCAGTGAAAACGTTGCATACAACCAGACTGGCAGGACTTGCCTTATTTCACACCCAAGAACCTGATTAGCTTTTTTTGAGGTAATGCCAAATAGCACTTGGTTATGACCAGCACTTGTATCTATTTTATGATAAAATAGCTGGTTCTCTAATACAGTTCAGGATTTCAATGCATTGTGTGAAAAAGACAAATCACATCTGCACAGAGTCTCACGTGCAGTCCACTTTGCTGGATTCAAGTCTTTCCTCAGTTACAATCCACCATTCTAAGTCTTTGGATATTTTTAGGCTGATACGACTTTTTTGCTCTTGGCAGGTGTGTATTTAGTTTACTTTCCCATTTAATATGGATATGAAGCACTATCTAAAAAGAGCTGGAGATTTTAATCTCAATGCAACAATCAACGTTATTATTTTAGGGGGTTACAAAATGCTTGCACAATTCCAGTCCTCCTGTACTTGGCTCCCTTTCAAGGACTGAAAATGAGCTGAAAGCAGGGCTGCTTCTTCTCTCATATTAGGAAAATTTAAAAAAGTATTTTGGGTGATTGTCAGTTATGTCCTTCCTAACAACTCAAAGAGACAAAACAGCCAGAAAAATACAAACAGGTTCTCCAGGAAGAGATAGTTCAAGAAGCAGAACTTATTTTTCTCATTAAGTATAGACCTTGTCCAGAATCAAGCTAAAAAGAATAGCCTTGACAAAACCCCATAAATATGAAGCCCTTCTGCCCATTGGCAAGTCTTAACTTTTCCATAACTCTTTGAATATGAAGGATAATTGTTTAGCAGTCAAGCTGGCCTTTATTCCCATGGTAACTCCACCATCACTGGTTCCAGCTGGACAGGGCATGCGTCTCATTGGAGGAGTCGAAGCATTTTGGTGGTGGCATGAAATGAATTTTCTGTATCCGTAAGTTCCTAAGCCTCCTGCAATGAATGAATTCTGGGGGTGTGCTTGGTATTGTCCAAAACACAGGCAGAAAGTTTCAGAGGACATCACTGATGACACTGAGGGCAGCAATACAGCACATCTATGTGTTCATTTGACAGCTCCCATCCTGCCAGAGGCTCATTTGCTGCAACTAAACCAGTAAGTCTGCATCAGGCAAGTAATTTGACAATGATAAAGATGAGGGAAAAGAAGGGGAAGGAAGATAAATAGTAGAATGATTACAGAAAAGTAGTATTTGGATTGTTGTAATTATCCCTCTCCAGATTTTAGGAACTGCAGGTTTGCATCTCAGGACATTAGGAAAGAATTGTAGGGGAAAAGAAACAAGAGGTACAAATGAGGAGGTAGAGGATTAAAACAAAACACTGGACCTTGGCCTTAGCTGACCCACTGGAAGATCTATGATAACTAAGTCATGAAATCCAGTCAGAACTGAATGAGTCTCCATTAGTACAAATACAACAATATGGAAAAGAAAACCACTTAAACAAAACCATTATTAAACTGATTACTACAGTAGCTGAGCTGTACATAATAAACTCATTATTTTATTAATACTGCCATACTAGTCAGCATATAGGTTTTCATAGTTACACAGTCACCACTAAAAATGATCAAAAGCCCCCTAACACCTTGTCTTGTGGTAAGTTCAAATTTTTGTCTTCTGTCTTGGCATTTCTTTAGGTTCTCCCAACTTTAGTAGCCTGTAAATACACAGGTCTGGGATCATGAAGAGAAATATGATGCACAGACTTTCCAAAATATCTTCTTTGGGTGGTTCAACACAGTTTTATTTATGTTTAGTGGAGGATAGTTCATTGCCGAAAGTCAAATCAAGTCTCTTGTGTCCGACTACTTGTTGTATACAGGCATGTTTTTCATCAGAGGTCAGTTCAAATGTGGGATCAGGATGTGAATCTAACTGAAATATTAATCTTAATTTCATTATTTGGTATTAATTTATTTTCAAAACCCTCATTATTTAACAGGGCAAGTCGTTTTTTTAATATTTGTATAGCTCTTTGAACGCTTTGAGAGCTATTCCTTTAAATCTTCCAAAAATAACATCTTCAGGGACAACCCAACTTATGTGAGAATTTCATGCCAGATAAGAACTGTTTTGAAAACTTACCAAGTATATAAACAGAAATATATAATGAAGACCCTGTAACCGACATGCATAAGATTGATGTCATCCATGAAAGAGCTACTTAAAGCTTATTTTTGTGCACTTAGCCCCCCCAGCCTGGACCGCAGAATCCGGACTGCAGTTCCTGCTGCCGAGGTGACTTTGGAGTTCGACTCTACCAAGGGCCCCCAGGACCTCCTGGGCCCCCTGGGATGCCAGGTAAAGATGAAGTTAAATTCACTTCTTCAGCAGTCTAACTTCAGTCCATAAATTACAGGTTATTCTATGAAATATCAGGGAATGGTCCAAACATCAGTATCTGGGGACAGATTCAGGAACAGTTTTTCTATAATTTGAGAGAAGACAGATATTTTTCAGTCATATTTTAAGGTATTTTCCATTGAAAACCTATTTGTTATTAAAATTCAGCTTTCACAAATTCATACTGAAAGTAATCTTATTACACCTCTAGGGAAAATTGATCTCTCTTAAAGCAGCATGCAATTAAACTTGGAAGAACTTGTTCCCTGGAGCTGATTATTGTGATCACCTTTGTGTATCCAGCTGCGTTACTGTGCACTGTATTCAAGGGCTTTTCTTCATCTAGCATACTGCTAGCCAATATTTTACAGAAACACAGATGCTTCTGTTCTCTCATAGAAATTCCTTCACTTCCTTCTTTCATCTTGTCTTCGATAATAAAAAAAAATTTTTTTTTTTTACATTAAAAATGTGCACAGAAGAACAGCTTACACAAGAAAAGTGTGTACTTTGATCTGACAACTGATATGGAAATAGAAGAGCCTACAGAAGGGAAAATGTTGGTTGCATACTGGTGTAATTTTGTTACAGCAGCTACCTTCAGGGATTTGGAAATTACCATTCCTAAAGCAGAGGTACAACATAAATGAACAGGTCACTGAAAGACAGACTTGTCTCCTTTTCAAAAGCTTACATCCTCTGTTATCACAATAAAAATGCAATTCAGTGATCCATTAGTTATTAATAAATTGCTGGCTTCCTAGAAGCAGGATACGATTTTATACTAGACACACATTTTTAAGGCTGCAGTGGATATACCAGGACGTGGCCTAGTCCCAGCTTTGCCCTTCCCTCACACGTCTGAGTCCCACCTTCTGCCACCACAGGATACCACAAACATACATCTGGCAGCAACCTTCTGGGATTTCTGTCTCCTTCACTTGCTAGATTTCATGTTGTTGTGCCTGTAAGGGGAATAACAGCAGTTGTTTTTCCCTTTGATTGAGTCAAATGTTGCTTGCAGACCTCTGTTCTGAACCAGTACAGCAGCTCTGGCTTCATATAAAGAATTATTCTTGTTATTTTTAAGAGCTGCAGATTCCTCTACCTAAACAAAAATGTGTAGAATTTCTTTCACCATTTGGCTTCCTCATTTGAAATTTGTTTGGTTTTTTTCTTAATAGAAAAACTCTGAAGGATCACTTAGTCATCAGATTTGATCTCAAACAACACTATTCTTCTTGTAAATTTGTAACCAGAGAGAATAATCAAAGAACAAGCAGAGTGGCAAAGCACCTAATTTCAATTCAGGTAGAATTAGAACAATGATAATATTAATTAATCCCCTGAGCCGAGAGATCAGGCTTTTGCTGCAGGCGGCATAATAATTGTTCAGTGATTCTAGCCAAATTTAAAATCCTGTCATCTGCATAGGCATTTGCTCAGTAATTTAGTCAGTAAACACCAGGAAGTAAGTAATACTGCAGATGCATGCTTTATAATGAGTCATTTTACTAATTTACTCATAGTAAGCTATTTCAGAAAAGTTTGATTATAAAAATTTAGTCACTCTTTCAGTCTAGCACTACGCAATCAAACAACCCCTTTAAGCTAACCAGCACCCTGAGAATGCACACTGTCCTGTTTTTAGAACAGATTTTAGCAACTTTAATGCTACAGCCACTCATGATTTGTGTGGATGTGTTTTAAAGGTAGCAAAATCTTACTCAAAATTATCTTATTCTCTCATGATACCTTAAATTACCAGGAAGTTAGTTTTTATACTAAAGGAAAAGCAAAAGTACTTCTGCAGGCTACCTGGTATGTGTCAATAGAAAGTGACTTTTGCTTTCCTTGAGCCTTATATCTGCTGAGGTCTTCTTGCACATCTCCCCAACACAGCAATGACTTGAGACGTCACCAGTTTATACAGCAACACCAAAACAACATGAGAGTAAACTCCTAAAATCTATGTCCTTCTGGACACTTGTTCACCAAAACCTTCACCTTCAGCTTGACCACACAGCAGTTTCTTATCCATACAGCTCAGCCTGGGGTTTACGGCACCGAAGACTACATGTGTTGCAAACTGTGGAAGAGGAACCTGTCACATTTATCTGTTAAAACATGTTAAATTATTTAAATAAAACAGAAAGTTTTGTTTCCTTTCAGGAAATCATGGAAACAATGGAAATAATGGAGCAACTGGCCAGGAAGGAGCCAAAGGTGAGAAAGGAGACAAAGGAGATATGGGACCAAGAGGAGAGCGTGGCCATCATGGACCCAAAGGCGAGAAGGGTTACCCTGGGATTCCCCCAGAGCTACAGGTACAACATCTCTGGCTCGTATTGGCTGCAGCAAATCTCAGATTATGGTTTTCTTCACTGTAAAACAGCACCTTATTACTGTAAGATACTTAAGAAGCAAATCCTCCTGTAAATTAATACTGTAAGAGGCATATACAGCCCTTGTCCTGACTGAAAAATGTGCTCTGCCAGATCTTTCTGGAAAATAAAAGCTTTAGTCAGAATCCAGCTGAGAAATAGGCAGGAAGAAACATACATGCTTTCCTTTGAGGGCAAAAAGCCAGCGTCTGGGTTATTAAAGGAGAATAGCAGGGACTATCATTTTCCTACCAAGACGTATCACATAAATAATTGCACTTCCCACAGCATATGAAAACAGTAAAGGAGTCATGTTTCTCAGGGCAGCCAGGCTTTGTGAGATTCTCAGAAGCACATATATCCAGCTTCTCAATGTATGGCCTCAAAATTTCTGAGTGCAGACAGAGTCCTCTAGTTTCGAAAAATAGCCCTCCGTAGTTATCTGTATATTTATATGTCTAGATACTTTACATATGTTTGGGGCCATGTAGGTTCTGCCTATGAATGGAAAAACCCAAAAGCCAGATGAGCATTAAACACGGGTTCAAGCCTGAGCTGTCGAGCTTAACTGTTGTGTTGCCACAATCTCACAGCTTTTGCATTAGAGCTTCTTCAAATCCCAGACATCTGGCAGATGGCAGAGAGCTTGTGTATGCACATAAATATCTATATCTATACACACACATACACACAGATATATATATTCATATATATGCACATATATGCATGTAAAAATATATATAATTATATTCATGGTATAGCTCAATATCTTATAAACATACCTTTAATTCCATTCAGCATACGTCATTTTGCAATTTGAAAATGAACTACCACTATTTTCTTCTTCCAAAAAGATAATGGTAGTAATGTAATTAAAACTAGTAATGAAAGAGGATGAATAACAAAAGGTCATATTGTAATACCTATTTCCAAGTAATATTCCATCACTTCTTTGAACAGTCATGTTTAAAAATGCTTACAGTATAGCATATTATTTCTTAACACCACACTTAAGAATTTTAAAGTCAGTGGGGTTATAGAAGAAAACACTTTTAAATACAATACTCTTTTAAGTACAGGATTATTTTGAAAAACTTTGTGTATCCATGTTGACCTGCTACTTCATAACGAAACCTAGAGAGAAAGGACATATTTTTCTGCTCTTCTGATCAGCCTACAAAAAGTAGCTCAGGGTCAAAGAGACTGTGAAATGGAATCTAGACAAAAGCAATAAATTCCATCAATCTGCCACTGCAGCTGCTTTCCTTTAACACACGATGAACTTTGATGTGATCCTGGCTGAGAAGCAAGATATTAACAATTTGCCGTCATAGAAAATGCATCTATGCAGGGGTAAGGAAAATCAGCCCAAGCTTTCAGCTCACATCTGGAGCTCCTTAAATTTCTGAACAGATGGCTAACTATTTCCGTTGTTGCATCCAGACTTGCATTTGATTGTCTGTTTTGGTTTTGTTCTGGTTTGGATGTGAAATCAAAAGGAGTTTGGGTTGCTTTTTTATTTTTTAAATACCAGCATAACTGGAATTTCACAAAAAAAGTCATTTTTGTGATGGGCAGTAACAGCTGCAATTGAACACTTGTCATTTAAGAAGTTGAGATATAAATAAAAAGCCAAGTCTCTATGTGACCTTCTGGCAAAAAGTGCAGCAATTCTGATGCTTCTCCATTTATTGACATAATGAGGGAGCAATGACAGACTTACGGAAAAGGTCAGTCCTTTCCCTGACCAGGCCAGCTGGCAGGGTCATTTCCTGGTATCTTGCTGAGGGTAATTTAAGTTGTCCAGTGTGGGATGTTTTGCACTGCTTCCTATGAAACATTTCTATGGCAAGAAGTGAAACATGAAGTTGAAGCAGTTTTCATTTTCTTATTTTCTCCTCTTGGTCTCCACCATCCTCTGTTTTCAAGACTGAGGACAACTGATAAGACAGAAATAGGATTGAATATTGAGTCTCAGCTGCTGCACTTCCAGAGGCCCTCTAATAAAAGTGCTTCATGTATTTCTAAAGTAGTTAGCAAGAAATGCTAATCTTCATGGATTTTACCAAGCATTATTTATTTTCACACATTCAGTTAAAAGCAATATCCAGTGTAAATGCGTTGGGGAATACATAAAAACTATATAAAACCCTTTTGTCAGAAACACCATCCATTTCAATACCATATTGTTGTTGCATCATCCTAGTGAGACTTAAAAGTAAATAAAATCTGAAATTAAGGTTCTGAACAGCAAACACTTGACACTTACTTTACAGTCATGAATAGTCCAATTGAATATGAGAACCCTAGTCTTCTTCCAGTTTCATTCAATGGGAGTTTTGTTAACTGGAGTTTATTGGCCTTGGAGCAAGCCCTAGAAGAACATCTGTCAGTAAAATAAACAGAGTGCAAATACAGGAAGAAATCTGTACCCGATTGCTCTACACATGTGCTTTTCGTGAACGACTGCCTGAAAAAGAACTGGATTTTTTCAGGTTGCATTCATGGCTTCGATGGCTACTCACTTCAGCAACCAGAACAGTGGGATCATCTTCAGTAGTGTTGAAACCAACGTTGGGAATTTTTTTGATGTCATGACCGGGAGATTTGGTGCTCCAGTGAATGGTGAGCATTTGCAAAACAAAATAATGCAATTCTTGGAGCTATAGGGAAAAACGTGGTCAATAAGGATGAGACACCATTTAACTGCCTTTGCACTCACTCTGCATAGCTCGTTACCTACTTTCCAGAAACGTGAATGGAAAAAACTGAACAAGCCAAGAGAGGTCTTGCCAGCCAGTAAGACTAGTGCTGACACAAAGGCAGGAGAAAGAGGCATGGCCAGGGCTGGGGAGGGAGCAGGACTACCTGCTTTGCTGTGACTCTTAGCCCTTCAGTCACTGAGATGACAGAACCACGGCCTTCATGTTGTAGGAGCAGCAGCAGCTTCCCAGTTCCCTCCTCCACCTCCTGCCTCCTGTCAATCTCTTCATCCCCATCTTCCCCCAAAGCAGTTCAGCTGTGAGCTGACCTGCAACAAATGTGTGGCTAGAAATGAGGCATTACAGTTCTTCATGGGTTATTTTTCAGCTGCATCAATCCCCCCTTCTTATGCAGCTGTGGTGCAGGGAGAACAACCGCTACTATATGCAGAATTAAAATTAATCAGATTTTGAAACACTATAAGCAGAAGCAAAATATCTGCTGACAACTGGAAGGCAGTTTTGTCCACAGCTGTTATGTTTTCTAAGCAAGAAGCACAAATCTGCAGCATGATTACTTCTCTCTATGAAGCAAACAAGTTGCGTTTTATGACTTTTTCAGGGGTGTATTTCTTCACCTTCAATATGATGAAACATGAAGATGTGGAGGAAGTGTACGTGTACTTGATGCATAATGGTAATACAGTGTTCAGCTTATATAGGTAAGTAAAGGGCCAGCCCATTTTAATGCAACAAACATTTTTATGGATGTGATAGCTCGCTCATATTTCAAGAAACATAACATTGTTCATTTTTTTGAAGAAACTCTCTAGGGTAAAATAATGAACAAGAAAAACTATTTTATTTTGCCATCCTCAGCTTGCATATTAGGACCATACACACCACAGATCCTGGATTTAAAATTCAGCCTTGATCACAATTATCTCAAACTCAGGGGAAAGGAGTTAGCACTGCAAGTCATGGTTGGAGTTCAGTGGTATCATGCTGTCATTCTGCTAAAATATATCTTCATCCTCATTTTGCTTGTCAGAGAAAGGAAATAATGAAGTGTTCAGTGACTAGTTACAGTCTTGTTAACATGAGAGCAGAGCAATTTAAAGTTGGAAAGTGTTTAAACTGCAGTAGTAAGGATGAGTGAGAAGCAAAGGTCTTTCATTTACTGGCTTTTTTATCATTAGCACACCACCAGAGGCTGCTTCATCCCCAACAGATATTTCCTGCAAAAGAAGAAGTGAATTTCTATTCCCCCTGAAGCATTGATTTTTAGAAAAGACAAGAAGAAAGGGGACCCAACACTCAGGAGGTTAGCCAGGAGGTTAGCCCACATCAAATAAAGCCATGTTCCAGTGAAAGGCTCAGGATGGAGCGAGCTGCCTGTCTCTGCTCATTGCCTATGCTGGGAGCACAGGCTCAGCTCACATCAGCCTCCTGGCCTGGAGGCATTTAAAATTAACTGGGATGAATTTGAGTGAAAAAAAGCATCACAGGAAATCTATAGTGTTGTGATCAATGAGCAGACTTTCATTTTAAACAAAAAAATTATTCCTGTGTCCTGGAAAAAAATAAGTTGCAATTCCAGAACTTCAGAAAGGAATGAAATAATGCACTTAGGTAAGGTGCAAAATTCGACTAGGAGATCAAATGTGGAAAGTTGTCAAAATTTCCTTATAAAGCTGAAAAAATGTTGGCAAGCCTTTCAACAAAAATTTTCTCAGGATAACAATGTACTTCTTGGATATTTTTTTTTTTAAGTTGTTTGCTTGATCATTGCTGAGAAACAAAAATTTGACTTGTTAAAATATTCATCCTTAGCTATGAGTCCAAAGGGAAAGCAGATACTTCAGGAAACAGTGCAGTCCTAAAACTCGCCAAGGGAGATGAAGTTTGGCTGCGAATGGGAAATGGAGCCCTCCATGGGGACCATCAACGCTTCTCCACCTTTGCTGGGTTTCTTCTTTTTGAAACCAAGTAAAAAAAGGAAACAACCCAATAGATATTTATCTGAAAAAAAATCTTTTTTGGAACTGGTATTTTTCACTGGACTGTGAAATAACATTACAACATTGGAGGATGAAGAATCTTTGTTTTGCTGCAATGTGTTGCTACTTGTGTGTCAGAGATCAGCTGAATACATTGGGTAGCTGACACAGATTCAAAGAACATGTATTGTCATCTGGGTTGCACCTATTGAATCATTAAATGTTGCTATTCCTCTCTTCATTCCTCTCTGAATGAAAAAAAAAAAGGAAAAGGAGTTAAAAGAATTTAAAGAGCAGTTTACATAAAATAAATTTCATCTCTAAATATACTCTAGTTAAGTATATGTCAGGAACTGAACAACTGATTCAAAATATTCTAATCATTTGTTCAGTCTTGTTACATGTTCATTTAAGTTTGCATCATGGAAACAGGCCTGAATGTATTATAAGCAGGCTCAGGTGAGACCAGATCTAAAGGAAGAAGTTTGTACTGGATTGGAATGAACTCAAATAGAAGAAAAAAATGTGAAAATATAGATGTCAAGGATTCAGGTTTATTGCATTCCCATCTCAAACCTCTGAAGATGTATCTGGTGTCATTTTTCACAGATTTTTAGCACATATTTATGCTTACTCTCTCTCTCTTAGAAGAAGAGTGTTAGTAGTTCTTGCCTTAGTAGCAGCTTGAAGCTAAGGTAATTTAGTTTGCAGTGTGAAGGGGATCAGGCAGGGGAACTGTAATGTTTCCTCCTAGCCTTAGAATTTTTAAAACCTGATGTAACCGAATGCAGGGTGTCAAAGCAGAGGCCTATACACTAGAGAAATCAGGATATGCCAACAGCACAGAGATACACAAACTTTGTGGTGTTTGGAGCTCCTTCAGAAGGATGTACCTTATAATATTGCATATTTACTTAACAGTGAAGTTGTTGAAACAGTTTTCCTAGCAGCCTTCCAAGAATCAGTATTTCAGGAAAAGACATTGCAAAGCAGCAGCAGCTAAGCCAGTTCAGTATTTAACTGGTGAAGGCAAATGCTGGCTGGCTCAGAAGCTCTGGTCCCAATACACTGGGCCACCCTTCAGCATTCATATTTGTCACTGGCTCTTCAAAATTTGGGTACCTGAAGTTCTGGCTTGCTTTGAGTGAGCACCAAAGTCAATACTGAAGTTTGAATGTATCTTATTCTGGCTCTCCACACATAAGTTAATGAAATATAAATTCTTTTTTAACAGACATTACATTTTAACCAGACATTACCTGCCATTAATGTATAACAAGAAGGTGGGGTTAGCAAAACACTTATATGAAATTCTTTTATACTGGATGCAGGTATCAGTAGCACAACAATAGAGCAAAAGAATCAAAATTTGCCCTACAAATTTGTATGTCCTTGTACACGTTCCTAGTGTATGTAACCACATCTTATGAAGAAAAATGCATGTTGATACTTGATGATTATGACTTGTGATTTTTTAGTTTTATGCATCAACCACTGAAAATATTAGCTTTAATGAACTGTTGTCAGATGAGTTTTTATCCTTTCTTTATGAACTTGGGTCAGGTTTGCACCACACAGGTTTTCAAAACCTGAGACCATGTTATTTTGTTAAGCTTACTTTGTAAAACGTACATTTATCCAATAAAGACTAATGGTTACAAAACTATACTGGTTTGTTCATATCTATATTTACCAAGGACATTACCATTTGGAGACAATGGAGAGATGTTATTTTTAATATGCTTTTCCTAAGCATTCATTTTGCTACTGAATGGGAGAAAGCCAGCATTAAGGGTTAAAATATATTTATTTTACACGTGTGTATACATATATACACACACATATACATAAAATTTAAATCTGTAAGGTTTCCTTTGGGGACTTACTTTTCCTTTGTGACATGGCCATTTTAAGCCATTTCGGTCAGAATAAAGCGCTTAGAAACTGCAAGACATACACTAATTTTAAGATCCTTATTATCTTATTATCTACTGTAATGGCCATAATAGTAAAGAAAGTCATGTTTTGTGCTGTTTTCACGAGTTCTGTGCAACTTGGCCTGCTAAGAGGGAAAAGTGACTAAGAATTACCACAAAAGCTTCTGACAAACAAAGAGCAGCCTGGTCTCAGTTCCAAGGTTAGAGCTAAACAGTTTTTTAAGTTAAGGTTAAAACTTCCTGGGTTTTGAATGAAATCTCTGCAATCTTTTCTCTGCAAAATTATTGCATGCAATCTCTGCTGATTGAGTGTCATAATACCTTACAAATAAATAGTTAACTTACACACTAATTTCCTTCAAAGGAAGAAGGAAGATTCTTCAAAATACAGCAGCTGATGTGAATGTGTGTGTGTGTGTGTGTGTGTTCTTGTTCTTAAAAATTAACAAGCTTTATATTCAGTGAGTCATGTGGAAGATACGATTTTTTTTCTCAGAAATGTTCATGAAGATTAGTCATCTTTCCATTGCTGCTGATAATTGAAAGACTCTGGCTTAGCAGATGCTCAAGACAAAATGTCTTCTGTCAGAGGCTTTTGTCCTCTGTTATAAAATACATGGTATCTTGTAATTTGTGTTACGACTGAGAAACCTTCTGGAAACTGCAAAGCTGTAATTTGGAGTACACTTAATGGCTTCTTGTCTTTGCTAAAATGAACCTGTATCTCTCCCATTCCCTGAGCTCCCAGATTTAACCAAAACTTGGCAAGACCTGCAAGCCCCTGCCTGCCATGAGAGCTGTGGTTTGGTAGGTGATATTCTGCCTCTGTGGTAGGCGCTGGCATCCTGGCAAGAGAAAATGCTTCTTGACACAGAGCCAAGTTGAGCTCTGCTCTCTGTGAAACACCACCCCCAAATGCTGGTCCTCCCTTCCCCCAGAGTTCCAGGGACTGCTGTCCTTGACTGGGACATCCTTGCAGGGCAGCAGCTCTCATCTCCAGCTGCGTCATGAGCATTAATTGCTGCATTTTGCAAAACAGGACTGTGTGCGACTTGAGACGTGCTGGGTGCATCCCCTTGCCAGGGGTAAAACACAACTTCTGTGCAAGAAAAACATGAACTAGAACGAAACCAAACTGGGGGAAAATGTTATAGGTCTGGGTCCCAGTTTCACTAGTGGTGTTTAAAGAAAGGAGAAAGAAGTTTAATTAGAAATCTGTGGTAAAAGAAAGAAGTATATGGTTCTTCTGGTTTCAGAAGTTAGTCCATGGCCTGACTGACATGATTCTGAAGAAGTAGTTTAGAATGACAACAATTTGCAGTCTCAGCCTCACTGAAAAGCCTGTAAGCCAATAGGAAATCATTAAATAAAGTAGTATTTTTCTAAAGAGAAAATAAGGAACAAATTTCCCACTCAGATCTTTCACCTTCCCCTCTCTTTCACTGAACTTCCTACGTTACAACCTGCTGTCTTCTGAAGCAGTTTTTAATAAAAGTGGCTTTGAATTAAAACGTTTTTTGCCTCCTTCTTAGTTCAGATTATTAAAATGATTCTTTTGTGCTCAAAACAAAAGAAAAAAAAATCACACAAGGACAAAACATGCAGGGAGTTGTTGAGTGGTCTGTGAAAAGACCCACAGTTCTTAATTTGGATAAGTAGCAAAGTTTCTCTATTTTGCAGTTAGTTCTGCTTCAACAACCAAAGAAAATACAACCTGGGTGATCAGTTCTGATTTAAAAATCTGAGGCAACAAAAGGCTGTCATGCCCAGATACCAATGAAGAAAGTCACAAACTCCAGAACTATCCTCATAAATTAAAAGAACTTGATAGAAGGTGCACTTCCTAGTATGACCAGACTCCCTCTTATACCAAGGGGCAAGAGCTCCTGCAGTTCTTGGGTCAAACCACACAGTTTTAGAAGGAGATAGGGCATCTGCTGCCCCCTGTTAATCTCCAGTCTTCTGCCACTGGACTGATAAAGTCAGTGCACAGAGGTTGACATGAAGACTTAAGGATGACAGTGGAAGAGGCTCAATTTTGTGCATCTGCATTTGGAACGGGGCAGGCCATCCTCCGTGAACATATTCCCAGAATAATAAAACCCATGTGGGACAAGGTTTTATTAAACAAAGGGACTCCTTGTATTAACTGGTGAAAAATTGCACAAATGGAGGGCTATTCTCCTGCTTTTCTGGAAACAATCCATCTGACACACAAAAAAAAAAAATCTGCAGAAAGCAGTATTTTAAAAGAATCACATTGCTACAACACCAAGAGTGGAAATACCCATGTTCAAATTATCTTTGACATCTCAGCTTATGTTTCCTATGAATGTGTTCCTCCCATCATCTAGTCACATGCTACTTCTTGGCGTTGTCCAGCAGCAAGTATAAAATGCTTGCTGAATAAAGACTTGCCCATATACCAGAATATGATACCAAGAAATGAATATATAGAACATCTTCATTCAGTAACTCCATCCAAATGTACAGTTAAACAAAGAGCCTTTACTGTAGAAAACAGTGCACACTAGTATGTAAGAAAGATCAGCAGAATTAAATTAACAGCAGCAACCTTCATTTTAGAATAGTTTCTAAGAGCTTTGTTTTTCAATCCTGGCAATTTTTTGACAGAAAAACACTCCAGGCTCTCACAGCATAGTAAAGAAGATGAAAGTCAAGGAAGTCTGCAAAGACTTGAATTTCAGGCCAGGAAATTGGAATTCCAAGTTTGTGCCATTCTGCCATGTGCAAAGTCCTGGTCTGCAGCTGGAAGTGCTGGATGGAATTTAATTTGTCTCCTGTGCATTTTTTGAACTAGAAAATAGTAGAAGCATGGTTGTTCTGAGACAAATCTTTCAGATATTGCATCATTTCAGATCAATACTTTCTTTCCTCCAAGACTACCTGCTCCTCAAAATGCTTGCTTTGTCAAATTATTAAAGGCTCACAAAGTAAGCAACATATATTGGGTATGCCATAAGGCATACAATAAACGGCTCATGGGCAAGATGATGGAAACAGTTTGTAAAAACAAAGGTTTTTCAATCCATCGCCCCAGCAACGCAGGAGAAATTGTCTCTGGTGAATGTGGCAGACAGCGCTATCTGGCAGGAATGGCTCGCTGGAGGTAAATTAAGGCAAGATGGCCAAACAGCAGTACATGTGGTGCCCAGCACAGACCTCAAGCTCAGTATTCAGGCAAACAAAATTTGGGAATAACCCTGGCCTAGAGTTTCCAATCTCCGCAAGAGCGGTTAATAATAAACTCAAAGGAAAATATTTATTTTCTTCTGATTACCAAAAATAAAGATAAGCTACATCATGCATGAAATCATGAAATTAGCTTTTGCACGTTTAATTCTTCAGTGCTCAAATTAAGAATTGTTAAAGTTATTAATGAGTAAAGTGTGAATTGATGAATGTTTCCCCAAGTTAGGAAGTGCATTCCCTGTTAATTCCCTAATGTTCCAGTTATGTTTACTTGTTTAGGTGACATTTTAAAGTTGTGAAAAATCCTTTTAACTCATGTCCAAGTTAAATCCTCCCCAGAGAAAGCAGACCTGCCTAAGTGGCCCGAAAGCAAATTTTAGCACCTGGCCGTTACCCTGTCACTGGGCTCCATGGCAATGTGGAATTTTATTGAGGACTCTTCCTGCCTTGGAAACCGATGATATCATCCAAAGACTTCCCCTACACAACAGCGAGCCATTGGCTGGAAGACGTTACCTCATTTCCCAATCCACCAATCACCTCGTGTCCTGGAGGCTGGGCAGTGGGCGGTCAGGGGAGGAGCCAAAGGGGTATAAAACCTCGTGCACGGGTTGAAAGAGCCACTTTTTGCCTCGGGTTAGCCATTGGTGATGCCCGGTGCTGGGGTCCTTAGGCCTGCATCTCTATACAGAGACTTAATTAAGACCTTTTTGCTTTGGATTAACTAAAGCAAAACCCAGCGCTGCAGATCTCTGCCCTGGGCTGATAGCCAGTGTGGTTGCAAGCGTCTCTGATCGCTGTGATCCCGGTTTTGAATTATTCTGGGTTGTTTTCCAAGTTAGTTTTCTTTTAATAAATTAGTTTTATTTTAATTAGAAAACAAGAGTTGCCTTTATTTATGACAAGCTATATAAATCTTCTTGCCATTCTCTTCATGTAAACCATGAAAGCACAGTAATACCATAAGCTGTGACTCAAAGGAAAGAATACTATTTTGCTTCAGGTACAAGTGTTAAAAACAGTCCCTTAACACTTCCAATTAAGCCCAAGTATTTATTGAAACATTAACTGGGGACGGGTACAGGGAATAGCCCAAATACCACAAACAGCAAGGCAGAACTACAACTACAACAACAGCAGCACGGGCACAACGCTGGGTGCTCCTTCACTAAGCAGGTTCCCTCAGGAGAACCTGGTGCTGGCCACCAGAAGAGTTTATATAGTCTCTGGCTTGGCTCGTGATTGGTCAGTTCACATTCAATCCCTTATTTGCATGTTCAGTATGATTGGCTCGTGTACTTCTGACCAATCATTTGTCACGGGGTCGATTCTGTTGGCTGTCCTCCTTATCCAACCCGCATCTCTCGTGATGATGCGGGAATGATGCCATACGCTTTAGGGAACGGCGATGTCCACCTCAGCACCGTCAAGACCTTCCCACTCCCCAAACATACCACGCACGCCCAAATAAACTGCGCACGCCTGAACACTACTAAACCAAACCACCATTCAACAGAACACTTCCCCAGCCCATCCTTACCAGATAACTTAACCCCTGTCTCTTAACTTTTTATTCTCGTTACATTTTCTTATCAATTCTCTTAAACTGTAACCAAAGACCAAAACACTTCTAACACAAGGGTTAAAGTCCGAAGTACAGAAATCACCATCACAGGCATCAGTAATTTGTTTTCCTACTTACCAGAGTATCACAGGGCAAATTTCTGACATTGTGAAAGTTAAAGACAAAGCGTGATCAGTACAGCTGGGACAAGATCACCAGCTCAATGCCTGACTGCACTAAAAAGAACTTGCAAACTGTACCTTTTCTAGAATATGTCAATTTTAGTGGACAGGGCAGGTTATACAATTACTTTCTGTGGATGGGACAGAGCTTTTATTTCTACATCTGTAATTCATAATCTCAGACAAAGTCATATTCTCAAGCAGCATGAATTCGCAGCTGCTTTAGAAAGGTATCACGATCTCAGGATAGATTTTTTGCTGCTGTGTGGTGGGATGTGCTCTTAGGAGAGCAAGCAGCAGTGTGCAAATCCACACACACAAACACAGAGAAACACAGAAAGGCAAAGAGATACTCCAAGCTGATGAATCTTTTGAAATTGCAGAGATTAAGGTGCTGCATTTGGCAAGAATATTTCAGAGGGCACAGTGTGTCTGTCACAACAGCACAAGATACAACATCAGAAATGCAGACTATCCCCTACACCATCTTTGTGGATATCAAGAAGTGTTGTGAATGGAGCGCAGCTTCTATTCAGGCAAGGCACAAATGCAAGCTTTGGGATAAAGCAACTGTGCTTGAAAGCTTTGGCAAGCTTGGGACACAGCACTACCATCATAAATTCCATGAGAATCTTTAAAGTTCTCAATTTCAGTTTAATGCAGGTATCTTTCAATTTACTAGAGAAGTTTCACCTGCTTACTTACATTTTTAGGCAATTTTATTTTTCAAATTTGAAATATTATAACAGATGTGAGTAATTTTTGCTTTTTCATTTAACAAAACCAATACAAACTGTACAGATACTAGTATCTCTTTAACCATGCATTAAGATGGACTAAATTGTAAACAATATACGTGTGAAAGAGGAAAATCAAAAGTTTGTGTACAACTGTAATTTCACTTTTGCTGCCTTAGTATTTTTCCAAAGGACTGAAATGTAAGGGTAATTGTAACCAACAAATCTGAGACCAACTGCAAAAGTCTGGCATGCAGTCTGTATTGCAAAAGTGCCTGCACCTCTGCAAGAAATGTTGATATAAATCACAGTAAATACGATTTCATTTTTTTAACACTGCATTTCACAGGATGACACAGGTAACAACTCACTGATGTAATTCAATAAAGTGCACAAAAGCATTCTGACACAGTGTGGATTCAATACCCATTTCCTATACCCATTACCTCTGCAATGATGAATTCATACAGCCTCCTGTTTGCTGCTGCTTATTAATGAAAAATATTAAATGGCATCACATAGATGAACATCACACTGTTTTTACTGCAAGCCTATGCTAGGGAAGGTCACCTTGTTTTTAACATATGTTTTCTGCTGGCCAACTTGCTGCTTCAGGAGAGTTTGCTGGACTGAAATCATTAGCCTTCATCGCATGGTTAATTAGAATATCTGTTTCTCTCTCATGCCTGTTTATTTCTTGGTTTGGCAAAATCCAATTTTTCAAATTGGAATTAATGTTCATAAAATGCTGCCCTCCACCTCCCTGAAACTGAAATAACTTAATAGGGTTCTGACATAAATGTTTCTACCACAGATTACCCACTGTAACTCTGGATGACAACAGAACAGCAAGTGCAAAGGACTGCTCAGTTACACCATGGCAAAATCCAGACATTATCCAGTGTGTGATTATGGTGTTACTTAGATGGGATAAAGTAAAGAGCATCAGGTGAAATCAAAGGTGACACAACAGAAATTGTCTGTTCGTATTCAGCACAAAGTCCAAGACCTGAAGGTGTGAGGGGACAAACGAAACTGAAAATTAGTCAGAGAAACACAGCGTCACAGTAACATCACAATGTTTGTGAAAACAAACCCTTATATGGAATAGTGTCTCTAAGGGAGATGGATAACAAAACTAGCCAGCTTCATTTGAATGAAAATGCAAATACTTCTCTCCTGGCTATTTCTTGTGGTGGTACCATTGCAGTGGATATAATAAGTGCCTGCATTACAGGACCTGGTGTTTGCACAGAAAATGAAGGGTATGCCGGTGACAGACCTGTTATTGTAGAACGAGAAAAAATTCTGCATTCATATTTGCAGCCTTTACATGTTTTTGTAGTCCAAACAATTTAAAGAAATTTACAAAATGAGCGTGGAATTGATCTTAAGGACTGCTTTGCTCTGTCTGCTTCCCAGTAACCTGAAATACCAGGAGCAGGGCCTAAGTTTGAAAAGCTGTGTCAATACAATGCCAAAGGTTTCATTACCCTTTCTGGATTTATGTCTGTTCCTGTAAGCAGCTGATGCCGCAAGAAAGACAGGGCCAGACAGCCCTCTTTAAATAAACATCATAAATAAACATTAAAAAAAACCCCAGGTTTTAATCAGGTGTCCTGCTAATAACCCGTGGTGTGACCTGAGGGTCTTGGGTTGAGTGTTTTGGCCCATCCAGGTGCCCCAGGCATGGCACAAGAACTTAGGACCCTTTTCGTAACAATGGGCACAGGGACCTGTGGCCCGGCCAGGGGACCGAACACTCAGAGACAGGGCTGGAGCCGACGACACCCAGACTCGGACTTCAAAGGTTGGACTCGATGATGTTGGAAGTCTTTTCCATCCTGAGTGGTTCTGTCATTCTGTGACTTTCCTGCCCTTAGGCTGTAAGGGTGCAAAAGCCCAGGGATTCCTCTGTTCGGGGTTCCTACACGGAGGCAGCAGCTCGAGCTGGGATTTTTTGTTTAGTTATTGCATCACGATTAAATTATTTTAAGGATCTGGTCGTCTGAGCCTGTGGTATGGGAAACCTGGCATGACTGCGAGTGTGGGGGCTGTGCGGCTGCCAAGGAGCCTCGGTCCCAGCTCAGGTTGTGTGACGGCCAGGGAGGCTCCTGGATGGTCGGACAGGCAAGTTTCCCAAGAGCAGCTGCGTGCCGACCCCAGCAGCAGCAGAACGACCGCTCCTCCTCACTGCGACCCGGGGCGGAGGGTAAAGGAGCCCCGGGCTATCACGGACTCCGGGTGAAGAAACACCGGGAGAGGCAGGGCCGGTGCCCCGGGCAAGGGCCGGCAGCAGCCCGCCCCGGCCCCCGAGGCCGTGCGAGGGCGGGCGGGGCGGCCCCCGGGCCGCCTCTGGGATTGATTTGTCGGCGCTCGCCAGCGGCTGCGGCGGCGGTGGCCATGGCGCTGAGCGGGGTGCGGGTTCTGGAGCTCGCCGGGCTGGCGCCCGCCCCGCTCTGCGGGATGATCCTCGCCGACTTCGGGGCACAGGTGGTGCGAATCGACCGCCTGTCCCAGTCCGCCGCGGCCACCGACGTTCAGGGCCGCGGGAAGCGCTCCTTGGCGCTCGACCTGAAGCGGCCGCAGGGCGCCGCGGCGCTGAGGCGGCTGTGCGGCGGGGCGGACGTGCTCATCGAGCCCTTCCGCCATGGTGAGGGACTGCGGCCGCAGGGGGACCGCGCCGGGGCGGTGCTGCGGCAGCCCGGCCCGGGCCGTGTGGGGCGGGCGGGAGGTTGGAGCTGCGGGGTGCGGTGCTGAGGGGCTCCCGCCAGTCTGTGGCCTCTGGGATACTGAGGGGGAAGTGGGCAGGGAACAGCTTTGGAGGCGTATTTCCTGTGACTGGGTGACGCGTGCTTGTGGGGGATTTGTGCACTGCGGCAGCCATAGGGCCGTGCCCCCGGCGGGGCTCTGGACGAGCAGGAGGGTGTCCGAGCCCAGGGGTCAGACCGAGCTTGGAGCCCTGGATGAGCAGGAGGGTGTCCGAGCCCAGAGGTCACACCGAGCTGGGGGCACCTATCCTGCGTGATGTCCAGGCCTGCTGATAAAGTCCAGCTCACATTTGTAAGGTTGCCGTGCAGGTCGGAGTCTGAGCTTATAATTCCTCTGAAGACAGCAGATCTGACGTTACGGTTATACATTTACAAAACACGTATCCCAGGGAGATGAATACAAGCGCAAGTGCTAAATAGAGTAGTATGATTCCCTTATACTGGGTAACTCTGATCAGGATCAAAACCAGGTTGTGTACTACAGTCTTCATCTTCAAACATCATACTTAATTTTAGAAAGTTGCTTTGCACAAACTAATAATTTCCTGCCAGTCTTAAATCTATTTCATGAAAACTTACCTTGTGTTTTTGCAAGTACTTTTCACTTTAAACATTAGGTTAAAAGTAAGGCAAATTCTTCAAATATTCAATTATGGAATTTTTCAATTTTTTAAAACTGTCTTTTAAAGAGAATTCTTAGTTATTTTTTATTTACAGGATGCGTATTTACTAGTTTACCACATTTAGGTGTGCTTAACATCTGATTTTCAGTAGCAAAGTTGACACTGTTTTAACCTCCGTAGACTTTTCAGATTGACCATGCTCCCTTTGTTTATAAGCCATCCACAGGCACTCACCTGATGGTTATGTCAGTATCCCCCAGTGTTCCTTGAGGATGCTGTTCCGTTAGGAAAAATGCCATCAAGGTCGGGTTGGAGCAGGCTAGTTGAAGATGGATCTAGTTGAAGATGTCTCTGCTCACAGCAGGAGGTTGGACTAGGTGACCTTTACAGGTTCCTTCTAGCCCAAACCAGTCTGTGATTCTGTGATCGTGCTTCATTGAGGAGCTAGCTGAAGTGTTTTGGGGATGTTACAGGCAGTTAAGAAATAAGAGACTTTATCAGCTAGACATCATGCATTATGGACATCATGTGTCACAAGTAATGCTTTTCGTTTGGAAAACAGCGGTTTGTTGTTATGTTTCTTACCTTAAAATTGTTTGTTTTATTCCCCAGAAGCTAAGCAAACAAAGTGAAGAAGTTAAATTCCACTTCTTCTTTGTAGCTAATTTCCTGTTTTCTAGAGGGATTTTTTTTTTTCCTTATGAAATTTTGTTTACTTTCGTTTTATGGGCACTTGCTTTTTACTCCAGCTGGAAATTCAGGCAATTTTGGAAATAGATACTGGGTTTTAAGGGCCGGTAAGTGAACTAGGCAAATCTGCGACCCATCATGGGGGTGGTGGAAAACAGTGAGAATGTGAGGGCCCAAGTGGCAGAACAGTTTTTTTCAAGGCATATGTGCCATTGACCTTACAACAGTGACTTTGTGACACCAGAGGGGTTGTCACCCTCTTCCCACTTGTGCATTTGAAAATCCTGCACTTTACCAAATTTCACTGCTTTCTCCTTCGCAGTAATCGCTTGCCACTTCCCAGTAATTCATACAATAGAAATGGATCTTAATGCAATTGAAGGTGTAGTAACATTATGGCTTAGTTTTGTGAAACAAGCTGGAGTAATAGATTCTGGGGTGGAACAGGCATTGAAATTACGTTTTCCTTTCCATTTCAAAATGTGTTGCCCTGCAGTGCCATTATAAATCATAGGTCAAAGTCTGACCAAGCTACGCTGAACCAATGAAAAAGTATAATTTATTTGCAATTCAAATTTCTGCCTTCAAAACCACTGTTTTAGACAGCAAAATTAAAGTTTTAGCCTTGTTTTCTGTAAGTCCATGCTGATTCAACTTACATTTCACTGATTTTTAAAAGTTCCTTATTCCCAGCCTTAAAAAAGAACACATTTATTTGTGTGTGGTTCCTGCAGATCATCTGTGGATTAGTGGCATGGTCCATTCACACCAGTGAGTTAAAAGACTCAGGAACACGAGGTACTGAGAAATGGTGAGGAAAGTATATTCCAGTGAAAAACAGTAGAAATTTCAAGTGATTTTAATATGGAAAATGTAAGAGTTTGCTCTTTCTCTTCTTGTTTTACAAGCCTTTGGTGGCTCTCTCTCTCATCCAGTGGTGCATGGTTTTCTGCCAGTCTTTTGGAGAAGTAAAACAGGAAAAAAAGCTGGAAAAGAAAAAATAACCCTTGAGCCTAATTTCCGCTTGGTTTATATTAAAATTTATGCAGTATGTTGGTAGTTTATAATGTTCACGTTGTAATATGGATACTGAAGTAGAATGTACTACTTCATGAAGTGCAGTTGAGTTCTGCTGTTGTATAGTCTAACTTTGAATCATTATGTTTTGAGTATTATTAAAATTAAATGTGAATTAGAATTCCTTGCTTACGTCTTTTTAAGGTGTCATGGAAAAACTTGGGCTTGGCCCAGAGGTCCTTCTACAGGAGAATCCCAGACTCATCTATGCTAGACTTACTGGGTTTGGCCAGGCAGGAAAATACGCCAAGTCTGCAGGTCATGACATCAATTACTTGGCTTTATCAGGTAGGCTATAAAATTTCCTGTTAAATAAAGTTTCTTTCCTCCCTTTAATCAAGACTCAAGAACTTGTTGAAAGCAGATAGCCCAAAATTTATCTGAGGTGCAATCTGATGAATCAGCTGATCTGAAATGTCTCTGTCAGTGAAATGGGGCTTTCCTTTCACTGTGCTTTTCCCAGACGGTTTCAGTCAGCTCTGGCACTTGCTTAGTTCCTCTGTAAACTTCCTCACAAGTCAAAAACTGGTCAGAAGAAATGAGGATGTTTTCTGCCAGGTTATTGAGGTGAAGCAGTTCATTGAGGGAACCAATCAAGTCAGCATAAGAAAGGAGGAAACGTACTGGACAGGCTGTTCGTTTTGCCAGCAGCAGCGAGCTGTTACAGGCTGGATCAGCATGTCTTCCCAGGCTGTACATTATTTTTGTTCCTTTGTGCTACTCTATCTGAAAACAGCATCAGAATATTTATCTGAAGTTTATCTGAAAAGAGGACTGAACTTTTTCTTCAGGGGCCCTCTCCTAGTGCTACATTTCATTAAGGTGTTGTGGATATTATGTTGTGAATATTATTATTAAGGTGTTGTGCTGGTTTTAAGTGGTATGATTTTACAAGTATGTAGTAGCAAACAGTAACAAAATTACCAAACTCTGGTAGTGCTCATCCATACATGGCCCTACCTCCTGCTCTTCACACTACTTCTGTCTCTGATGCTTTTCTGAGCCTGTGAAGGAGGAGAAAAAGTGACCCGAAAGTTCTTGGCTTCCCACTGGATAAAGCAGTTCTTTTCGACCCAGGAAAGGGCTGGAGCAGAGGCAATACAAACCTGGTGATCTGGTATCACCTACTATGTGGAGTCATAGTGTTGTGAAATTAAATTTCTTTAGGGATGGGTTCAGTCTTCCCTCATGTGAAATTGTTAGAAAATAGAAAAGATTAAAGAAAAGATGCTTTGTCTGAGACACTTCATGTCAAGATGATTCCAAAATATTAGGGTATTTTTATTTGTTATTAGTGGAGGGAAAGAGTCAGTATAGAAACAGCATGGTTCATCCTTACCTTAGTTTGTAGTTCTTTCTCGTTTACAAATAGAGTGATTTTTTTCTCTGGAGCTGATTTAGTCAGTAGTATTTTGGTTAGATATCTTCTTAAAATAAGTTTGCTTGTAATTTCACAGACCAAGTTTTTCTACTTATTGAAAGGAAATAGAACAAGGTGTTTGAGAGATCTCAAAAATGAGATCTCATATTCTGAGTATTTCCCTAATGAGCTTTGGCTTCCTTTAACTAAAAAATGGCTTGTGTTAGGAACTCTTGAGAAGTTAGTATATTGATCTTCTGGTGCCTGTGACAACTTTTAGACTATTAAAAGGAAGGTTTTACATAGCAACAGGAGTTTTAGTCTTGCTCTACAGGATTTGGATATCTTTTATGCTGTGCAGTCCATTGCTTGCATGTAGGAAGTGCATTAGCTAATTAAACAGTGCATCAGAACCATGCAATTCTCAGGAAATTCTGACCATGTATTCTGCAAGTCTCAGGCCACAGACATAGAGGGATGATCACACTGCAGTTTCTTGCTTGCCCAAAGGGAATCACTAGGAGGCAACTATAAAGAAAAGAGTAAGGTCACAGTAAAGAGGTTTTTCAGGATGGTGGTGAAATGCTAACAAATTCAAAGCTCAGACTGAAGTAAATTAGCTTAGCCTTTGCTCTAATTCCTTTCATTTCTGCATAATTGCTGGCATAAACACAGGTTCCCTGTGTTTACATTGCATGCAGAGATAACCTTCCTGTGCTAGTTACCTGTTCTTTTTATATGCAACCTTTTTTCCCCAAAGGTAGTTGGAGAGGGAGGGTAGGACTGAAGCAGAGTTGTCAGTGTGAGATCCTTTGTTGTGATTATTATTTCATTGGTTATGTGCACCTGTACCTCTGCATTTTTACTTTAAAATTTTCAAAGAAGAATTTACCAAAGTTGCGCGACACATTTGTAATTCTCTTATGGGTGAGATTCAATGCATGTAGAAAGTACTAATATAGAATTATTGCTCACAAGGTTGGGTTTTTTTATAATATAGCCAAAATATCAACGTTTTTCTGCAAGACTTTTGTTAATCTCTTTACATCTTCATGTAATGTGATTCATATCACTTAATGTGATTTTGTATATTTTTATTATTTTCTGAATTAAAGAGTAGCTATTAGCTGAGACATAGCCAAGCAGAGATAGAAAACATTAGAAGATTGCTTTAGCCCTTATTTACTTGCATAGATTGAAAAGAAATGAATGTTTATAATTAATTTTATGCTTATCCTTGCTTTGTTTTCTCTTCTGTCAGGTGTGCTGTCAAAGCTGGGTAGAAAGGATGAAAATCCTTATGCACCCGTAAACCTTCTGGCTGATTTTGCTGGTGGAGGTGTCATGTGTGCAATGGGCATTGTTATAGCCCTCTTTGAACGTGCCAGATCTGGCAGAGGGCAGGTCATTGATGCAAGTATGGTAAGTTTGGTCTCGAGGAAGATGGGGTTTCTTAGGTTTGCTTGGGTTTTCTCCTACTCTAAATCTGTTAATGAGGGGACATTGGAGCTATTCATAAGGTTTAAAATGGAGATTTGGGAAAGTGATCTCATAAAATGGCTATTCTTTCACGTGCAAGCAGTTTTCATGAATCAGTGCTGCCATAACATCTGTATGACATGGAACACGTATTGCAACCTCCCCCCTCTCCCTGCTTTTGCCCATCTGCCTTCTTCACAAAGTATTAGCTGTATATATTTGAAGAATAAGTGTGGTGTATGGAGGTAGAGCGTATAATAAACAATTGGCATACTGCATAGCAGCAAAAATGACAATACTGTTAAAATAAAAACTTGAATTAGCTTTATTCAAGAGACATCTTCTTACGAATTTGTGACAGGGCATATCTTGCTGGAAGCACTGTTCCCTGGGATAGTTACGCTGCCATGGATCATTGCCAAGAAGTCAATTTCAAACACTTTGTGAATGTGCTGTAAAATAAATCAAAGGCTAAATTATCTTAATAATGAATACTATGAATTTCTTTTCCACTGGAAGGCCACCCACTTACACGCAGAGGAGCAATACTTATTTACATTTATCCTTGAAACTTATGTTATCTGCGAGTGTTGTTTCTCTCCTGTTCTCCTGTTTTTCTTTTTAAAGAGTATTGCAGTTAATATTTGACCTCCCTTGGAGGCATTGTACAGTGGAGGCTAAGGTTCTGCTGTAAATATAAAATGAAAAAAAATTACATTAATTCAAACAAATCCCTTTGTTGTAGTGGTCTTGAAGAGACTAGAATAACAAGAGATGTTGGATTTCTTGACTTCAGTAAGCTTTTGACAAATTCACATCATGTTCTCAGAAGCAGTCCATGGCATTATGGTCTAGATGAAAATTTTATGGGAACAGTGCAAAACAGGACTAACGTTTTTACGTTAGTAAAAACAACAGTTTTTAGTAGTTGATTGTCAAAATGGGAAACTTAACAAGTGGAGTTCTATAGGTGTTTGTCAGGTTTTTTTCTGTGTTTTCTCCAGCAAGCTGAATGATGGATGAGCGACTGTGTTTAGTAAATTTACAGATGATACACATATGTGAAGGACTACAAGTATGTTGGATTTGGATTAGAATTGAAAATTACCTTTTCAGATTGGAGCAGTGACCTGAAAAAACTGGCTGCAATTCATGGACATTGCTGCTCTGTAGTCCTCTGTGGGCAGAAACAATTTGCTGCACAAATGCAGTGAGGGAACAATTGGCTAAAGTACAATCCTGGGGGTTTGTAGTAGTCACAAGCTGAACATGAGTCAACAATATCATGCTGTTGCAAAACACATACATACTGTATTAGGATGTATAAACAGGAAATAGAGCCAGCAAAGTTTCCAAAGCAATTATTCTAACCTATTCAATGTTTATGAAGTCTCAGGAAAATAATGTGTCTGATGCAGACCATCATCTTTCAAAGTTGCTAATTTGAGGAAGTCCAAGTAGCATAACAAAAATTATGACTCTAAAAACATGACCTAAAAGAAGAATTAAAGGAGATTGTGTATTTGTGAAAGAAAAACCATGGAGAATTGTGACAAGTCTTCAAATATTGAAAAAGATACTTCTTGTAGTTTACAGTATTACCAAATTTTCCTTACCATACTTCAGAGAATTAAAAGAATTTGTTAGAAGAAAATCAGTTAAGTCTGCTAATGTTCTAATGAAATTTGTAGCTCATTTGGAGTGGAATGTGTTGTGGGGTTTTCTAAGCCCTTAAGAATTGTCTCTTACAATTTTTTCTTGTCTCATCATAATTGTGGGATTTACAGTTCCCTGCTGATTTGCCTGGTGAGCTGTGAAATTGATGGAGTATTGTCCAGTATCACAGGATGTGCTTTACCTGGCATTTGGTCATATTCCTTATTTGTTGAATAGATTTTCAGGGACACGGTTGATGAGAATCCTACATGCATCAGCAGCAGCAAAGACAATTAAATTGACTGAGTGGATGAGCCTGTTTCTACATCTGAGGTTTTTTTGTGGAAGAAAGTATTCTTAAAATCATAACACTGCAGCTTTTCAGCTGTTTTATTTTAACTTTTTTTTTTGTTTAATAGACCCATTACTTAAGCTGTTGTACAATTTAGGTAGCCTGAATACGTTAATGACTCAGACACATGGTAGAATTTTCTACAGCAGAAATTGCACTGTGCAAGAAGTAGACATTGGGTCCTGCATTTCATGTGTCTGTCTCAGAAGAATTAAGTGCCTGGCCTGAATTGATTCCTGCTGGTTGCTGTCTCTTCTCATTGACTCTGCAGGGATCATGGCTATCCTACAGGAAGCCAGGTAGTTGCCACATGGAGTGGACACTGCAATGTGACACAGCAAGCACAATTGTACCTCTGCATTCTTGCACCACACTGGAACAGAGGCATGTGAGTCAGGGCCATAGTTTGGTTCACTACATCAGCCACAGAACCTTCTGCTGACAGTAGGCATCTGACTGACCATAAGTCACTCTTTGTAAAAAGACTGCCATGGGAAAGGATGCTGGTAACGATCGCTTGCATAATAGTCTCATGGCAGGAGCATTTAGGAGTCCAACAGAAGACTGAGGTTCCAGGTTTTTCTCAGCCTGGAGGTATTCAAAACCAAAACTCCCACATCCTAGAAGCCTTCATCAGTCACGAGGATAAAGATTAGGTTGGTGTGGTTTCATTCTCACTTTTGTTTGAACTCTTTTCAGTCTGCAGAAAGAACAGAAGGCTTGGGGAGCAGACAGGACACCCAGTGGGGTGGTGCCTCTGGATTCTTGTGCCTGTTTCAGAGACTGCAGATATTTTTAACATGAGGGGGACATTAACTGAAACACATTAATTGTTACTATAATAATTCTGCAATTAGACTGAAGTGGAGTCTCCCTGTGTTGTCCTTTTCATGTTGTAATAGAAGGTGACCACATTAGCGAGTGTGTGGTGTTATTTTTACATGCCTTTGGAGGTCTGGTGTAGGTGTTAAGACACTTTATTTACTTGTCTCTGAATTGCAGTGGGCCTCAGGCAGAACCTAGCTGTCCAGTTGCCCAGATAGGGATATTTCTAAAGTCCCTATACCAGATCTGCTGTTTTATTTTAAGTATTTCCGGGGTAAGTAGCACATAGGTGTTGTACAGGTGCTGACTAAGAGTTTTGTCAGTACTGAAATCTAATTTTCAATTAGGGCTTATTCTGATCTTTCCCTGTCTTTTATTATCCTTACTTTCAGTGCTTTTTGTGTAATATTATTTGTTGTTAATATGAGCAATGCAAGATCAGATCATTAGTGAAACAAACTTTATTTTAATGTCTGCAATAATTTTGCCGATACGTAGATGAAGGTGTACAGTATTTTCTTGTATGAAAGTACCTTAATTGACTTCAACATGTGACAGTGAGGACAGAAGTATTCCTGTCCTTGAAGCAGTGCTAGGGAAGAGCCCAAGTAATACGCATTAAATGAAGAAGCTTTCTTGACTGCATACTTCAGCAATTTGCATGTTTTAAATTCTTGCGTAGAAAGGTATAAACTAATAGATCTTCCTACATGAAAATTTAGTAGCCTTTTGTTTTGGTATGGTATCTGTGCTTTTCTCTATAGACAATATTAGGTTAGTTTCACATAGCTGAAAATGCATGAATCAAGTGATACTCAGAATAATACAGCTCAGATTTTAATCCGTTCTACTGGAATGTTTCTGGCCATAGACTGTTAACTGGCTTATCTTTGCTTACAGTACTTTCAATACAGTTGAAAGAAAATTAATTGTGCTGATGAGCAAAACTGGGATGTGATTTTGCTTGAAAGACTAGTACAACCTTGATAATTATTGAAAGGCTGAACAAATTTTCATCTGGTTGTACTCCACATAGACAAAATCTTGAGGAGGAAGTTGAAACGGGATTAATCATGTTTTCTAGTGCTGTATTCATTAGACACTTGACTATGTAGAGATTACTTTTCTGTGTGTATGTAGCTGCCAGTGATCACAGTGTGAGAATAGTTTTTGTTTTAACTTAGTGTTGGAGATTTTATTTGATTTCCTTCGATTTATCTTCTAAAAATAGCAGTCTTTCTGTAATCAGTATATTTAAAGGAGATAAAAATTTGGTATTCATAGGACTAGTACAGGCATCTTGTTTTCCAGAGGTTTGGAGGGCATTGAGCTGTCAGATGCTTAGTATAGAGCCAAGGAGCTTGTCCCATCCCTTGAAATTACTCATTCATTGTGAAAGTCTAATGACTAAATGAGGAAACTATGTGCATTGAAAGTGTGTTGTCCATCTGAAGCTGCCTTACTACATTTACGCTCTTTCTTAATCTCTAGTTCTAGATGATTTCACAAATGCAGTATAAACAGTAATGGAAAATTTAAGAAATGAAACTGCTTACCAGAGATTCTGTCATTAAATATCTTAGCAAAGGGCAGAACTGGTAGTAGCTTTTTGTTGTTTTGTTTTGTGCAGAATTTAGGTAACATGCCAGCTAATTTACTGGAGCTTTTATTTTTTTTCTCTAAATTTTCCAGGTAGAAGGAGTAGCATACCTAAGTTCTTTTCTGTGGAAATCACAAAATTTGGGATTGTGGAGCCAACCTCGAGGTGAAAACCTGCTGGATAGCGGTGCGCCTTTTTATGAAACCTACAGGACCTCTGATGGAAAATTCATGGCTGTTGGTGCCCTTGAGCCTCAATTCTATAACCAGTTAATAAAAGGTGAGTGGGCTGGAGCAGTTGTTTCATAATAGCAAAGCATGATTGAGTGCATTCTTCAATAGTTGATTTTGATTTGTGATACGTGGTTATGTGAGTTCTTTGTAAAAGCCAAACACTTCCTGAAGGTAGTTGGGTGGTTGTGTAGCTGTTTTAGTTGACTTTCTAGCAATTAATTAATTTCCTTTTCAACCTCAGCAACTGCACGTAAGTTGCAAGTTTTCTTTTGGAGTTATTGTAATGGTAGTCTATGATGTAACTGGACCACTAAACAACTTTTTCTGGAAATCACTTTTTTCAAGTGATTGTGAATCTACTTTAAAAATGAGACCAAATTCTTTGATATTGCAAATAGAATTTCAGGCAATTTTGGTTATTTGTACTATAATTAAAAAAAAGACCTATTTAAATTGTTTCAGAAAGGAATAATGAGTGGAAGTAATTCATAGTATTTCTTGATAGAAAAAAATTTTGTGGAAGCAAATTCTGCTTTAGTAATTAATTTCCACCACTCAGTTTCAGAGTGCTTTTGGTGTTTGGCTGTGGATATAATATTTATATTTGACTAAGACTCTTTAGATATTACTATAGATCAAGATTTATCTCTTTGAGAAATTAGAATGGGTTATGCAAAATATTTCATTGTATGAAATTAAAACAGAAATTTTCAGGTGCACCTTTACGTCTGAACTGTTCGTGTGCTTCAAGCTTTTTATAAGATGGGCTCTTAACTTCTTACTGGTTATTTAGTTTAAATTTTTTTTCTGTTGCGCTTCTTTGGTAGATTGCCATGCTTTCCATACAAAATTTATGAAAACGTAAAAAATTTATTAAATAATTTTGTATTTGTTCTCTTCTTCATTGTACAGAATATGAAGGCTATAAGAAGTTCTGAATTTTAGTTTTGCTTAATGAGTTGAAGGAATGTCAACAAAGGATTCCTAAAGCAGATGTACTCAGTGTTATGTGAACCATTCTTGTCCATGGGTGACTCACATGAGGCCAGTCTTTCCTCAGTGAGTGTGTCAGGGGAGTAGTTCCTTATTCTTGCCCAATCTCTTCCCCACTGATTATTCCTTGAATTGTGGCATTCCTTGAATTGTATCCTTGCTACAATTTGCACTGGTTTTGGCTAGGATAGAGCTGAATTTCTTCACATTAGCTTGCATGGGGCTGTGATTTGGATTTGTGCTGGAAGCAGTGCTGGTAACACAGGGATGTTTCAGTTACTGGTGAGCAGCGCTTGCACAGCACTAAGGACTTTCCTTCTCCTCACCCCATGCCACCAGCAATAAGGCTGGTGGTGCACAAGAAATGGAAGGGTATCACAGCCAGGGCAACTGACCCAGCTGACCACAGGGACATTCTGTACCACAGGACACTGTGCTCAGCAATAAAACTGGAGGGGAGATTGGCGGGTGGTCACTGCTCAGGGACAGGCTAGGCATCAGGCAGTTGATGGTGAGCAATTGTTTTCATCTGCAACTCCTGTGTTTCTTGTGTTATGGGGTTGTAAGGTGAGGTATGCCTTGGTGGGCAGGATCCCAAAGACGGAGCTTGTTCTTTTTGCTTTGGCTTTGTTCTCTTGCAGCCTGTGGTGCTCCCCAAAATCTTGCACACCTGTAGCTGTGAATGGCTGCTTCTCTTGTAGCTTAACAAAGGCCATGTAATTGTGTGGAATATCTAAACTGGTACACGCTCCTACATGAAATACATGAGGAAGGCTCCTGGAGTGACTCAGGGACTTGTCCAGCATTATGTTGGACAGATCAGATGGCAAGTTTGGAAATGCCATGTTCTTGGCTGAAGAAGATGGTACTTTTTGTCTCTAATTGTCCTGAGAATAACTTGTTTGTGAACTGAAGTTGTAAGCAACTTGATCTTGAAAAAGAAAGTGTAGTTGATCATTCCACATTGATTAGTTGCAGTTCTTTGAAATGTTTTTCTTGTCCAATCCCCTGAGATTTTCTTTCTTGCATGGGAGTTGGAAAACAAAAGTAAATATAAAACTCTGTAGATAAAGTAAAATGCAAGCCCTTGCTCTGGGAGTTAGGTAATTTGGAATTCCCAAAATATCTTCAGGGAGAATGCTTATATTAAATACAAAGCAAATGGAAAAAAAATAAAGCTGCATACTCAAATACCCATATGTTTGGCTTAAGTGATCAAACACTGGCCTGCAGTATTCATGGCCTGCAGTATTTTATTCTTTGGAGACTAAGTTGAATCACACTTAAGCTACAGGCTGAGATAGAATTGGTACTTGTTCAAAAACCCCCCAGAATTCTGCAATGGTGTCTGGTTCTGTTTGTGACTCTTTTTCTCAGTGAACTTTCTCTGGACAGTCCTGCCTTGTAATGATCACTGTTACATGGCAAGACTTGGGCTTTTCTCTCTCAGCCAGGTTATCTACAGAGAAGCCTCTGATGGATGAAACCAGTGGCCAGGTGATAAAACGCGGTCACTGATGGTCTCTTCAGATAACTCTTTACTGAGGAAGATGCTAAAATTCTGCTTTTCTTTTAGTTTTTTCTCAGAAATTTAGAGCATAAAGTTAGAGCAGCAACTGTGAATTCTTCTGCTTATGCTGCAGCACCCACATTGGACAACTTTATTTCATGTCTGAAAGTATCCCTTATGCTGACAATGCAGAGAAGTTGCTTGATTTTAACAGCTGAAGTTTCAAAAATAGTTATTCCAACAATAAAGAACTGGTGTGTATCCATTTGTAAGTAGAAAATAACTGCAGTCGTTGTTGCATATGTTTCATCTGTTTCTGCCATATTTAAAAAATCCAACAAACATGCTGCAGTCTTTGAGGAAATTTTCCCTTTTGCCTTTAATTGTATCACCATCTTTTCTTGTGTACACTCAGTGAGTTTTCTTTGTTTATTTTGTAAAAGTGTGTTGTTTAAAGTAAATGACCAAACTCAAAATTTTCTTCCAGTATTGAATTTAAAGTAACTGGTCTTCTGTCATTGTGTTTAAGGTGCATATCGTGATCTGTTCAGATTGTCATATAGAAAATATTTATTCCTTTCAGTACTAGGGTTTCAATCTTTCTGAAGCAATAGTGCACTAAATTAGAACAGCAGAACCTTCTTGTGACTTAGGGATTACTTCCTTTCTGGGATACGTATTGCAGAAATTAAGTTCAGAATTTAAGCCTTTGAATATTATAGGGAAGAAAAAGGTGCCTGTGAGAATTGTACTGCTCTTTCACAAACCTGTGGAACTCTGACTTAGGCTGAGTCGTCTGTTCCATGCATAAACTCCAGCTTTGAAGTGGGTTTAAAGTGGTATGTTCTAGTTGCAATTTCCCTAATTTCATTTCATACTTTTTCTCTATATATCTGGTCAGTTCTGCTGGTGAAGAATTTGGTGCTGTTCCAGATAAAATGTATTCAAAAACCAGTTGATGTCTCTCTGTCCATGTTCAGAGGGTAGATTACTTTTGCCACTACTGTAGAACGAGAGCACAAGGACATGGGTGTTGCAGATGTCAGTTGGAGCTTTAAAGACTGCAGAATTGAGAAAGCAGTGTGATTTCTGAACCATTTGTTCCTGCTCACAGAATTCTGCTTAGCCAAAGCAGAACTGATTTCCTTTTGGTTTTGGTTCACTTCAGTGTTTCCCTGCAGAGTTCCTGCAGGAACACAGTGCTGGACCCAACTGTGGTTAATGACATGGTGAGGAAAGTTCTTAAGGAGTCTGCAGAGGGAAACTAAATTTAAGAAAACAGAGCATATTAGTTTGAGAAGATTGTTGGCTCAGCAGGGAAAATTAAGTTTATACTTGCCAGAAATTTATTAATTAAATAAATAAAGGCTTTATGAGAAACTGAAGCTATGTAAAATAGATGCAGTAGAGAAATATTTTGGGCTCACTGTTGATTGCTTGCTATTAATAAGCAAGCTGTAGTCCTTTTGCAGGTGTTAATATTATTACTACAAAAATCAGACAACAAATAGCTAAAATGTCTTGGCATCTTATGAAAAATCTGTTGTCAGAAACATTTGCTACTAATGTTAAGCCTTAATCTTTTGACAGAAAGAGACAGAATGTCTTTCAACTGACCTGTGAATTGCTTCTGCAGGTTTGTTCTGTTTTTTAGCAATAGGTGCTTAGTATTGCTGCAGCCAGGCTACAAGGGGCATGAAGAATATAGTAAATACTGTGGAGCAGGTGGGAGTAAAGGTTTGATTCTGAGTTATGTGGTGTAAAGTCAGTTGCACAGGGTGAACTTAGTGTCCACTTACATTGATGTGGAAAGCACTGACAGTCACTGAAGTCCTGAACATGTACTCCATAGTACCCCTTTCATCCTACTTCAGTACTTCTACACAGTATGACTTCAGTTTAAAAAAAGAAGGAAAAAATTACGAAGCAGTTAAAAAACATCATTATGACGGATTTCCACAGGGCTCTCCATTTTGTGATTGTGAAGTATGGTGTACTGTATTAAAAATCTGCTGATACACTGAATGCAATATCACATCGTTATTGAGACATGTAACATGGAGAAACAGTTTCCTCATTATGTTTTAGACTCAGTTATACGTAATGTTATGTTTTATTTTGATTTACTTATGATAAGGCTTAAACATTGTACAAATACAGGGCCAGGCTCTTTCTGCATCAAAACATTTGCAGTTGTGGTAATTAAGCATGTCAACTTGGAGTACAGCTATAGATGCATTTCCAGTGGGGCCTGGTCGTACTGTGGGGCCTGATCAACCATTTGCTGAACTGTCACTTTCTAAAAAATTACTTAGTTGCAGAAACGTTGAGCAGAGAAAAAACTTTACATAGTTAGTTTAATGAAAATTCACTACTCTCTTGGAATATTCTGAAATTCAATTCCCTCTCACAGTGAGAACAAGTTTTATTTAGTCAGAAAAAGCACAATGGCATTCACCTTTGAACAAAAGCTGTTGTTTGGGCCAAAATTAAGGTTTCCCATACTAGCTGATTTTATTCAGTCATGTTATTACAACATAATTTCAAAACTACTCTGCTATGACCATACATTTTTGAAAAGAAAATTAACAAGTTCAACCAAGAAAATCCTGAACAAAACTCTGCTTTAAAAATAGTAGGACTGAAATAATATAAAAAACTGTTTCAATTTCTGACATACAAAAGCAGCTTCACTGATTAATCTTATGAATTTTGCTGGTTTCTTTCTCTTGAAACAGGTGCCTGATTTTACTAGTTTCTCTAAGAAGTTCTGTTGAAGTAGAGATTTCAGTTTGCTGCATCAATAAATGACGTGGGGATATATGTCAATAAAGCTCTAGCATTTGAAGGACATTTAAAGCTGTATCATTATAGGGAGACAATTTTTCATTGTTGAAAAATAATTTGAAAGCTGTCCTAGAGTAGGTTGACTGGGCTTTTCCATACAAAAAAATCCTAGATAAAAATTTGAACAAAAAAACTTGGAACTAAGTTGTGGTTGCTTTATAAGATATTTTGTGCAAAATATACTTTGCCTATTATTACACTGACTTAAGTCTGTCCTCCTGTGGTATCCCAGACAATTCTGTGCCATGTAATAGTTTCCTTGTTGAGTCGGTCACTCCTGCTCCGAGTGCACCACAAATGGTGAGCACAAGCTGGAAAATGAGAAGCTGTAGTGCTTAAATGCTGTCGGTTCATGCTATTTAAAGTTGAAGTCTTCAGTGGTAAGCAGAAAATGATCATGTAATATTAAATTCCAAGTTCTGCGTATTGTTCTAGTTTGCTGAGTGTGTGCAGTGAGGCTCAGCCAACTTCCCATCTGCCATGATCATCAAAAATAATTGCATAATGGGATAGTGGTAGAGCTCTGCTCATGTTGGACTGGCTGCTAGAAACCAAACCGTAGTTTTTCATAAGAAAACAAGTACTGTGTTACAAAGTTTCCACTTGACAAGATTTTATGCATTGAGTCAGAAGCTCAGGTAGTGTGTTTTTACTTAGCTGTACATATTGTGGAAGGTATATTTGTCTCACCTCATAGTTCATAAGTAAACTGTACTGCACTGTTTGTCTCTAGTGGAATGCTTTGAAAATCAATAATAATACTAATTTTGAAAATATTTCTAGCTTTTATTTAATCATGATGTTCAACCAGTGTGAGTTACCTTTAGCTGATCTCTTTTAGGATGACATGAATGGTTATGGACAGAAGAGTGTAAATTCAGTGATTTAAGGTGCACATGGCTTGGTAAAACCATAAGGACTGATACTTACCTTGTAGTATCACTTATCCTAGTATCCACAGGCATTCCTAATAAGATGTGAAAATGCTTATTTAGTCTTTGACCGTGATGAATTTCTTCTGAAAGTGAACAAATGCACGTCTGTGTTTCTGAGTCTGGAGATTGGCAATTTCTGCGTGTTTTCCTTTGAAGTACCAAAGTACAGTTTCAAAGCATGTATTCATTTCCAAAACTAATGTTTAAGAATCTTGTGATCAACAATGAAATTCTTAAATACTGTGTTACCCTGGGGGGGAACTGTGGGCCCCAAAAAGTACATATTGTGCAGATTATGAATGGAAGAACTTAAGGAGCAGAAGAATAGGCATTATCTCCCTTTCTTCTCCCCTGTATGTTTCAGCAGCAATATGTCTACCCCACTCAGTGATAATGAAGCCGTAAAAAGACAAAATATTTTAGGTGTTTCCTGCCTATGTACAGCTAAAGACAAGAGGAGGTCTGTGTGAATTCTGCCTGCAAACAGCCCTTTATTGCCCAAGCCAGTTAGTCTAATTACCAGTCTGATACCAGATAATCAAAGATATAAGAAAGGATGCTGAAAATTCACTTTTGTAGAGCTCTACATTTTCTCTGCCTTTTACAGGTTTTCTAAGAAGCTCCCTTTTTTTGTTGCTTGAGAAGCATTATGATAGTTGTTCTCTAGTCTTTCTGATTTCTCAAATTCTTTCTTATCCCTCCTTTTTCTGAATTTCTTCTCCTATGTTCATGCTCCAGAATTTCAGTATGGGACTGTTTGAACAGCCTTCAATATATCACTTCTGATTCCTATTTGGTATTGTATACTCTGCTTATACCTTGGTACTATCTCCATTTTGAAGGTGATGTTCAATTGCCTTTTCTCTTTCTTATTTTTTACCTCCTTTCTGAGATAATCTGTACAAGAAGTCATAAAAATTCTTGCATCTCCTTCAAGTAGCAGAATGAGAGTAGAGACTGCAGAGAGCAGAATCCATGAGAACAGAAACAGATACAGGAAACTGGCAGCACAGCAGAGATGTGAGCTCCCCAGTGAGAAGGGATGTGGTGCTTAGTTCAGGGATAGACCTACAACTTGCCTAGTACAGGAAATTTTCATTACAAGGCCTGTGTGCCCATGCTTTGCTCTCGTGTTTCAGAAGAGATGTGCTTATTGCATGTCTGGGTGGTCCTTGTGACTGAGATGGAAAGCAGAGTTATTGAGTAGTTAGGGAGTGAAAGGGCTGTGGGAATTGCAACCTGGGAGATGTGCTGGAGCAGAGGGAGCAGGAGATACTGCTGCAGCCTGCTTGGACAGTGGAGTGAAGAAGCAGATCAGCCAGCCTGCAGGCACCTGCAGCTGAGCTGCCACATGCGCATTGAGCTGGGCACATCCATCCACACCATCTCATCTGTGGCATAGAAATAACCCCATCATGTTGAACTTCAAACACTGTAGCCTGCTGAATGTCCAGCTCTGGCAGATGTGCTAGCTCCTGAGAGATGAGTGTATTGCTGTAGTCCAGGACCCATTCAGCAGATTTCTGTGTTGCTACTGTCAGGGAGAGAATATGATACCTATTATAGAAGCTGTTCTCAGGACGTTACTACCTCTAGGTCGCTGCTGCTTCTGTGAAGTGTTTATACAAATGAGTGTTTATTATATGTAGTTACTTAAAAGGCTGTAGCTGATGAAGTTTAGTCAAATTGCAAATATCATAGAACATTTTATTCCTCTGCTCCCTGCCTTGCACAGATACCCAAGTAAAGTTCAAAGTGACTTTAGTATTGCCTTCAAAATAGTATCTGCTTGAGGAATATAGTTAGTTGTGGGAAGCACTTCGTAATTTATCTAAGACACACTATAGTTAGACTTTGCTTTTCTCCTTTCAGGTCTTGGGCTAAATTTAGATGAACTCCCCGCTCAGATGAGTTTCTCCGACTGGCCTGAAATGAAGAAAAAATTTGCATCCATATTTGCACAGAAGACACAGGCTGAGTGGTGCAGCATATTTGATAGCACTGATGCCTGTGTGACCCCTGTTTTATCCTTCGATGATCTTGCCTCACATCAGCATAACAAAGAAAGAAGTTCTTTTATCAAAAATGATCAGGGAGAGGTAAGTCCTAGACCAGCTCCTGTTCTATCAAGGACTCCTGCTGTTCCATCATGTAAAAGAGATCCTTTTATAGGAGAACATACAGAGGAGGTACTTCTAGAATATGGGTTTACTAAGCAAGAGATTGCTAAACTTTATTCTGATAAGGCAATAGAATTCAAGAACCCAAAACCTAATTTATAATCTCTGACTATGCATATCAGATAAACTTCAGGCTGATACAGTAAGCTTTTATGCTTTAAAATTGAATTATCTGACAAATAAATGTTTGCATAATATTGCTTTTAAATAATATATATTTTTAAAATTATTGACAAATTTAATTTGAAGACAGTGGGACTTATGTACTTGTGTACCTGGATGATCTGCTGTCTAGAATGATACTATAATTGTGTTCTGAAGATCTACACAGTTTGCTTGGTAAGCACCTGTAAGTTCTCAGAATGTTTGTTTAAATATTGTATCCTGTGGTTTGATTCTTTTAATTCTTGGTTATACCATTGATTTTTAATACATGTTGTAATTACCTGGAAGCAATTCTTTTAATAAAATATAGTTATATTCTTTCTAAATGAGTGATTGTGTTGTTTATTCATGAATTAGGAGGTTTTTTTTCCTCTATTCTATCATATTAATTAATCTGCTTTATCATGCCAAAACTATGGTCCAACTAATGCTATTCTCTTATGTGCTGCTGCAGAGCTATTATCTCAAAGTTAATCTGTTTAACAGCTTGACTACATTTTCTCAATGCAGTCTCCTGATTATATTACGTTTAGAATATCAGCTTGGCTAGAAACGGAATTCAGAATTAATTTTTTTTGTTTTTAAAATATCTGCCAACTAATAAATCTTTCATCTCCTTATGGAAAAATGGTAGGAAACTTTGCTGCACAGGTTTTAAACAATGATTATTCCATGTTGGTTTTCATTTCCTTCGAACTTAAGCTGTCATTTGAAACCATCTCTTTCAAGGCAAAAGAAAATCTGCTTTTAAAAGTATTAGTTATATGGCATTAATGCAGTATCCTATAGTCCAATGTGTGAGGAATTAGGACATGAAGGGTTGGGGTTTTTTGAAAATTTTGTCTATGTTTTGCTGAAGATTGGTTTGTTGGTTACAACAGCTTCCAAAGCTGAGGTATACTTCAGCTCATTTTACATGTGTCATGGCAAAAATGTCAACATTATTACCATAAAAAAACCTTTTATATTCTACTACATAAACACTTGCCTGGAAAGAAGCAAGCGTTATCTAGTATGTCCTGGCAAGTTGTCTAAACCATCAGCAAAAGCACCTTAAGTTTCCAGCTGATCATCAGTCTAGTGTAAGTTACTGAATATTATACACTGTTACCATAGGATTTGACAATTTTCGTAGTCCCAGATGTATCTGATTGTGTTGGAGAAAAGTCAGCATTGTCAAATGTAATTTCCATTGTACAAAAGTTTTGAAACCGAAATTACTGACATCAATTTAAAACGTCATGTTGCTTCAGCATAGGTTGGATCAGCTGCGTCACTCAGGTGCCCAACCCTGAAAGGTACAGTTTGAGTAATGTCACTACAGGTTTTTTTAAGGCCTTCCCCTGGCAGGTAAGACTGTTTAAAAAACCCAGGTCTAAGCGATCCTAATATCCGTTGTTTTCAGAAACCAAGAAAATAATCCGTTCTTTTGAGGGCAGTACACAGCAGATACAAAAAAGTACTCATCACTTGCTGATTGACAGATTTCTGTCAGGATTTATATCTGCCTCAAACGCTCAAGGGCAATGGATGGGTTCACTTACTCATCCTCATGAAGTGCATTGAAATCCTTTTCCAGATAGATACAGACTTTTCCTCCCAGTTCAGTCAGCAGGGAATGATCACTCTGATGTTCATGTTTGCTGAACGGAAAGACGAAATTATGAAACCCATGGCAACTTACACAGTGGAAGAAAGAGTGCACACATCCAACACCCAACACACAACATTCAGACTTCATTCCAATATCACAATCCTTTTTTTTCAAAACAGCATGCAAAGACAACCTCAAATGTGAAACATTCTCTCTGCAAACATACACTGAAAACATGTAGTGTAGATTATCTTTAAAAAGTTGTTAATAGCTTAATTGTTTTTATGAGAACAAGCAAGGATACAGTCCCCTGTGAAATGCCATAGGACACGATGAAGAAGGGTCATAAGGACTAGATTCCTGGTATCACTGGTGTCTTACAGCAAGATTTTACAACAAGAGGAACAGCTTTGTGTCAGGCTAATCTTGCGTCCAGACCATGTGATGTATGCTCCTGTTATATGTGTGCTTCATGCGTAAACAGTAATTCCTCAGTTGTGGATAGTTGGGAGCAGTGCAGACGCCCAAAAGCTCAGATCTGCTAATGTGAACGCATGCTTCCCCGCCCCCTTCCTGGCATAACTTGTGATCGCAGAGCCATGAAAGTATGTGAGTCCCTCCCCCAGCACAGACTGATCCCGCCCGGCATATGATCTGGGCCCCATGTCAGCCAGAGCAGGCAGCACCAGCTCGCCACAGCGCTGCTGGCAGCCGGAGCAATGACCTTAACGAAAGAGAGTTTCCACAAGGCTCTTCCACCCACCTCTGAAGTGGCCAAGGCCGACATGAACTGCACCAGAGAGAAGGAGGAAGCTCCGGGGCAGTCAGTGATGAGGACTGGAGCAGTGGTGCCAAGGAAGCGAGCGGTGAGAAGGCTGGTCATGCACAGCATGGCCATGTTCGGCCGGGAGTTCTGCTATGCTGTGGAGGCCGCCTTTGTCACGCCGGTGCTGCTCAGTGTAGGGCTGCCCAAGAACCTCTACAGCCTCGTGTGGCTCATCAGCCCTATCCTGGGCTTTGTGCTACAGCCCGTGGTAGGTTCAGCCAGTGATCACTGCACCTGTAGCTGGGGCAGGAGGCGACCTTACATTCTGGGTCTGGGCATCATAATGCTGTTAGGCATGGCTTTGTACCTCAATGGGGACGTGATGATCTCAGGTGAGTGAGGGGTATGCGCTATGCTGACAGACAAAACTCATCCTAGCCTTCTGAATCAGAGAAAAGAGAGGGGTTCCTCTTTTCCTTCTTAAATTGCACTGTTAAAATTTGGTATCATGTGACTTGGGAGCACTGAAAGAGCTGGGGAGCACTGGAATCTTTGTACACACTCAATCCTAACACTGCATGTTATGTGCCCTGTACGTAGTGTTCTGCAGTTTGTGCATGTGATTACAGTCTGTTATATGTTGGTTTGGTTGCTTGATAAGCTCCTACAGGTAAAGATTTGCTTAGGCCTTAGAAGTTTTTATGAACTAAGATCTACCTTGTTTGCTTAAACTATAGTATTGGTTTTGATATCCAAACTGAATCCCTGTTTGTCGCTATTTCAGATGGATTAGTATTCAAAATACTAATACTTTAATTATTGCAGCACTGACTTGACTCAGGACTGTGTTGTGCTGGTGAAAAACAGAAATCCGTAACTGCATGGAAACTGTTGCAGCTGAAACATGCAAAATCAAATGGGAGTGACATCCCTATTGTTACATTTTAGCTTGGGTTGTAACTTCTTAAAGTCTTGATAGAAAGTTGTTGCTGACTAGTCAGATGTGGGAGGTGTGTGTCTTTATGGATTGATTTATTCTCTCTTCCTGAATATTATTGGTGTTGAATATACTTGATTTCATTGACCCAGAAAGAGATGTTGCAGTCAACTCTTGATTATCTAAAACAATATAAGGGTGGGACAAATAGAATAAACCAAAAAGTACTGCAAAATGCATGTGTCAGGCTACCAGAGCATGTCTTGAAGGTGTAATGAAGTAGATTAAGGATAGTGATGCTCTTGATCACGGAGCTTGGAGCATTCTGAGCATGTGCTGACTCAAGGCAGTAAGTCAGCCTAGCCCAGCTCAGCGCTACACAGACTCAGCTCTCCTGCTTCTCTGATGAGATTCTGGTGTCACTCTTGCATAACCAGTCATTGTTTAGATTTTGAGATATCAGGAAAGACAAAATGTGGTTTTGCAGAACATGGCGCTGTTCCTGTCAGAATGAGGGTGTTTTTCTTTTTGTAGCTTTCATCGATGAGAGAGACAAGCAGCGGACGTGGGCAATAGTCATTACCATGCTGGGAGTAGTACTTTTTGATTTTGCAGCTGATTTTATTGATGGTCCCATCAAAGCATATTTATTTGATGTCTGCTCTCATCAGGATAAAGAGAAGGGTCTGCATTACCACGCCCTCTTTACAGGTACTCAGATCCCTTCTTTTCCTCCCTACCTCTCAAAGGAGGAGAAGGTAATTGCATGGATTTTATTCTCACTGTGTTTCTAATCTTGAATGAACTGATCATCTGATCCTGCACTTCAGTCACGAGTCTTTTGTTGCTGGATTTTCACTACTCCAGAGAACAGCAACTTGTGATTGCTGCTACAAGAATTCTGCAGAAAGCTGCACGCATAAACAATTACAGCAACACAGACATGATTTAAGGAAGAGTAGTTAGTTATTATAAAAGCGAAGTAGTGTTTGTTCAGTTTGTTTTGGGTTTTTTCCAAGTTTTTGGTGAGGCAAACATTAATGGATGGAACTTGTTTCATTGCTGTTGCACATAAAAGTAACATTTTTGATTCAGCATGTGACATGGAACAAGAGCTGCCCAAACCAATTTACTTCCACTCTTCAGCAGTGCACCAGTATGCACTGTATAGAAACGGGAGTTCTGTGTAAAATTCAGAAATCCCCGACTCCCGATAAATAGGTCCAAGTAGTTCAGTGCAAGTTCTTGCAAATGAAGTTAACAGCTTCAAATCCAAAGGAGGGCCGTGAAGTTGATAAGGGGACTGGAGCACCTCTTCTGTGAAGACAGGCTGAGAAAGTTGGGGCTGTTCATCCCGAAGAAAAGGTTGTGTGGAGATCTCATAGGAACTTTCCAGTGTCTGAAGGGGGGCCACAGGGAAGCTGGAGAGGGAGTCTTCTTTAGGAAGATGAGAGGAAATTTAGGCTGGATCTTAGGAGGAAATTCTTCCCTGTGAGGGTGGTGATGCACTGGATTAGGTTGTCCAGGGAGGTTGTGGATGCCACAACCCTGTCAGTGTTCAAGGCCAGGTTGGATAAGGCCTTGAGCATCGTGGTCTAGTGGGAGGTGTCCCTGCCAAATGCAGGATGGTTGGGGCTGGGTGATCTCTAAGGTCCATTCCAACCCCTGAACATTGATTCTATGAAATCATCTGTACAATGTGAGCCCTGTGTTGGGGAAATGCACAGGGTAGACACCTACGGCCGTGTACCTGTGAAGAGACTCTGGAGCAGCCTCCTACCATGTCTGAGGGCAGTCCCTGTGAAAGCACTAGACAAAAAGCAGACTGCATGAGAAGTCATGCAGTCTCAGTCACAGCAGATTTTTGTGGCTTCTGAGCCCCACCAAGAGCAGAGACACGTAGATTCAGTAGCAGTTACTCTGCTCAAGGAGGGAGGTGTAGTAGCTACTGACAACAGGCCTATTTTGGACACAAGAAATATCTGTGTCCAGGAACACAGATTATGAGGGAAGCTTAAAGCCACATGGGAATGAAATCTGTATTATCCATTAGAAAATGACAGATAAAATTTTAAAGAATCACTTGTTTGGACACAGAGAGGAGTGAGTCTCTATGTATCTTCAGCACAACTCTGGTTGCCATTTTTTTTTTTTTTGGATGATACTGAAAAGTCTCCAAATTTGAAGATTGGAAGCTACAGATTTAGCTGTTTCATTTGTGCATTGAGCTGTGAAAAGGGATGTGGGACAAATAACATGAAATAAGTCTGGGGCAAGAGTGCTTGATGTGGTCCAGCACCCTGAGCTCTCTACAGCAAGTTCATCAATATTTTAACCCTTCCTAATTGAAAATTCCCCAGTCTGGTGTTGAAATCCTCCCCTGATTGGAGTTCTACAGCCTCCCAAGGCACTCTGCTCCAGCAATTCCCTGGCCTGGGTGTTAGTTTTCCCTAAAATCTGATCTTAATATCCATTCCCTACAGTTTGTATTTATCATTCCCTGATACTTTATCCCAGTTAGACACAGACAGCAATCTTCCCATTTCTTTTCTAGTTCCTGTTTTAGATATTATTTCTTTTCCCCACTTTAGTTCCTTCTTTTTGTACTTAATATTTCTAAGATTTTACCCTCCAGTTTGCTTTCAGTTTAGGGTTTGAACATGAAACTCGATAGCTTTGCAATTATGAAACACATGGCAACTTATACAGTGGAAGAAAGAGTGCACACATCCAACACACAACGTTCAGGCTTCACGATCCTTTTTTTTCAAAACAGCATGCAAAGACAACCTCAAATGTGAAACATTCTCTCTGCAAACATACACTGAAAACATGTAGTGTAGATTTTCTTTAAAAAGTTGTTAATAGCATAATTGTTTTTATGAGAACAAGCAAGGATACAGTCCCCTGTGAAATGCCATAGGACACGACGAAGAAGGGTCATAATCAGACCCAGGACGGGGAAACAGTACAGAAAGCCCAGAATGAAATCAAAATCCTGTGTTTTGTTGGGGAAGCAAGCCTAGGTGCTGTTAGTTTTTGTTAGATGGGGGGTTGTGCTGTACATTGTCATCGGTTCTCCTAAGCAGAAGAGTAGAAATGTTTCCAAGTCCTTCAAAAGCTGCTATCCTGTGGAACTCCCACACATCCCTCCACCAGAGCCACCTGGTTAACAAGGTGTCAGGAGCCTACAGAGGTGCCACCCCTACCAGAGCTCGGTACTGAATGTAACAGAGGGCACTTCCCGGTGCATCTTTGTGTGCACTTATAATGAAGAGAAGAAATTGTAAAAAAACCAGACTGAAAGCTGGGTTTATTAACTTCAAGGCACAAAGTAGCATTCTCATTTTACCTTTTAGTCTACCTTTTCTGAGAAAAGTAGTAAATGGGATTACACACTTACATTTGATCCTTTCTGTTTTCTTTCCAAGTGGTGATGTACTTGGATTTGTATAACTACAAATCAATGATTTTGAGTTTATTCCCTTTTTTAAAAATTTCACGTGGAGGCAGTATTTCTGTTTGGACTAAGCTAAATAAAATACATTTTACAAATTCTAAACTATAGATAATCTCAATATAATTTAAGAAGTGTTTGTTCTGTGAAATTAAAAAAAAAAACCACAAATTTCTGTAGGATTTTACTCAGTTCTACTTGTATTATTTACCATTTTAAAGAAAGTAGAGCTTCAAAGAGTCAAAAAAAGAGATGGAGCCTATGTTGCTGTATGTTCAGGCAATTTCTGGAGAGCTCTGCTTACCAGATCTGAGAAGATTTTTCAAGAGATGTTTTAGTAACTGCTCACATCTGTGATTATCTCTGTATTCCTATTTCTTGTGATAAATATCTGAAGAGTGATTATTCCATCATGTCTAGAGCAGATCATATGTTGAGGGTATTATGTTTGTTTATTTGTTTATTTTATCAATGCCAGCAGACATTTCTTTTTCCTTTTTTTCCCCCACCATTGTAGGTTTGGGAGGAGCCCTGGGTTACCTGACAGGTGCTATGGATTGGGGTCAAACTATACTAGGATATACCTTGGTATCAGAATTCCAGGTGATCTTCTTCTTCGCAGCCTTGGTTTTCATAATCTGCCTTACCGTACATCTGTGCAGTATTCCTGAAGTCCCACTCAGACACGAAAACGAAGAGGCAAAGTTCTTGTTGGAAGTGACTGAGCCCCATCAGTACAACTCCATCGAGGAGGAAATCAAGAATGGTTACTTAAAATCAGCATGTACCGAAATAAAGGCTGCAGCCAAGCCAGGGAAATGCGCGGTTGCGTCACGCACAGAGGTGAGTGCAGAGATGGTTTCATAGGACGTATCTTTGCATCCTTGGAGACCCCTTCATTAGCTAATGCTGATTGTTAGAAATTGAGTTCTTTCACACGCACAGAAAAGAACCCTCTACCAGCTATAGAGACAGGAGAAAGCCTGCTTGCTTTTTTTTTCTTTAGAAAGTATTGCCAGCAGGAGGCTAGTTCTGATGCTTTGATCAATTGGCAGGGATGAGGGAGAACATGGTTCAGTTTTCTGCTCTATGTCAGTCTCTTGATATCCTCTTCATGTGAATTTTGTAAATAGGATCTACTTTATCCTGTAGTCTTGATATAATTATCATAAAATTGTGGACAAAGACTACAGACCATTAATCTTTGATGTAGGTCTCTAATTCCGACCAAAGTCCACACAATTTTGTACATAGTACACGTGAAATGTGTATTCCCTCTCTAGAAAACATCTGGGTTTTCTGCTGCTCAATGTTTCATTGAGTACTAATGTGTTTAAAATTGCTACGTCTACAGCAGTTCTACCTTGCTACCAGAGTTTTAGTTTTATTTTGAGTGATATTATAGCTGTGTCTTTGGAATATCTTTGAGGTGCAAGAGAACAGTGAGTACTTTTAAATTCTCACTGTTATTTTGTTTCTGATGCATTTTTATGGGAGATTTCTTCAACCTAAGGCACCTAGGAAAAGGTGAATCTACCAGAAAAATATCTGGGAGCCCACTTCTAGAATGGTCTTGGGAACAGGTGATAATTTTTACTGTTTTGTTGATGACTCCTAATGCTAGAAATCCTCACAGCTACCTCATGGTACCCTAGGTAAGCAAAGTATAACAAAATAGTGGTGACACGGTTGCTTCTCATTTTAATTTCACTTTTGATCTCTTGGCATTATGCATATCCATCCCCAATGCACTGATACAAAGGTTTGATAAATCAGGTAAAACGTTTAAGCATGTGCAATTGGTTATAAGTAAGAAAGCAATAGTCTCATTTAATCTATAAATAAAAGGGATTTATTACTTTTTACTATTTGTAGTTTGTTTTATAATAACACTTGGTATTTCTAACCTGAACAAAAGTATTATTACACCAGATGCAAGACACAGGAGATGAGCACTGCCTGATGAGAATGCCAGGCAAACACAGAGTGGGGCAGACAGCAAGGCAACACTTGTGGGGAGAATCTGACAGGAATGCTGTGATGCTGTCTGAGCTTCCCCATTGCAGGCCAACTTAAGCAGCCAGCATCCTTGACCAGCGCTGTTCACTCTGAGCATCCTCCAAATTGTTGGAGATGCTGAGTGTCATTGACTGCTTGGACAATGTAGGCTCTAAAAAAATGAAGGCAAATGAAGATGAGAGAGTGATGCAGTGGAAGTGGGGGGACCAGACTGTGGTTTGGGGTAGCCTCTGCCTTGGCAAAAAATAATTCCACTGAGTCAATAACGTCTGACACCTGAGGTGAAGTTGTGGCATCCACTGTGGGCAAGCCTGTGCCGTTGCCCTTCTCTCTGATTAGGCTCAGCAGCCTAGGAGAGTCCCCAGTGCTTTGATCTGTCTCGTGTTTCTTTGATGTGCCTGATTGTGTATGAATTCGAGACAATCACTGCTTTAATGATCTGTCTCCTGTGGCACATGTCTGCTGAGTTCATTCATTACTGTAATCACTTCCTTGAAGAAATGGTTTGGCTTCCTGTTTTTCTGTCTCTTTTTTTTATTGCAGGCATCATGGCCCTATTTCTTCTAAGTTAAGGCCTGTGCTCTCACATGCTAATAGCTAACATGATTATTAATGAGATTTGACCTGTTACAGTATGAACAGACACACAAAGCAATTAGCCTTGTGTTCTTTTGCATGGTGCCAAATTATTCAGGGTCCACTGCCATAAAACCCAAGTCATATTGCTTCTTCTGTATTCTTATGAATCATCTTATGCCCTGAGTTGTAGTGGGTTTTTTGCGTTTATTTGGTATTGTGAGCTTTTGAAAGACAAGGTGCTTAAACAGAGCCAAGCTTAAGCACATTATTTAAATTAGCACACAGTTTGTGTGCTGGTATGTTTTGAATGTGTGCATTAAACACTTTTAGTTTCCATTTCCAATCTCTGGAATATCTAAATAGAAAGAAAGCATTTCTATCTACCTGTCAAATTATTGTTTGTAATCAGTGCAGTGTCTTTTGCAGTTCCATGACCTCATCTTAAAACTTTGATTGGAAAGGCTATTTTAAAAAAAACTAAAGAAAGTGGAAGAATTACAAACTAAATTAAACCAAGTCAAACAATAATAATTTTCCTTGAAATAACACTAATCAGTCAATCTGGAATTTTTTTGTTTGTTTTCTTTTTATATTTGTAGAAGAATATAAAGCTTACCCTGTTTAAAAAAGACAGTGATGCCAAGAGAAATTCCAATGGATTTGGACAATATACAGTCCAAGGTGAAAGTCAGCAACTTGAATTTTGGCATTCCTATGAGGATTAAAAACCTCACACTGAAACAAAGTATTTCCCAACTTTATATGTGGTGATTATTCATAGAGTAGCTTGCAGCATAGCCTAGTTCAAAGGAAAGTAGAATTGTGAAAACTAAGTACAACACTGAAGGAAAAAAGGAAAAAGTGACATCTTACAGCAAATTGAAGGTAAGATTCACTCCAGTAGTTTCCAGTAATTAGCATAACTTTTTCAGGTTTTTCCACCTTTCATGACATACATCTTCTCTTACCATCTCTCCCAGCTCTGTTGTCTCCAAACATTACGAGAGAAAACTGGAAGTGTTCCATCATGCACAGTTGAAATTGCATCTTCTTTGTCTTTAAAAGCACGGAACTATGCAGGAGCTTTAATGCAGGAAGAATTACATGTCAAAATGCCTGATTATCAAGCACACCTACAGTAGTCAAAAAAAAAAGTAATACAAATGATCTGATGAATGTGACTGGAAAAGAAACTGAGAGTTTTGGGGCACAGGGCTGAGACAAGGAGGAAAATAACGTGGGGCATTGAAGGTGGTGAGAAAATTTGGTTTTCCTCATCAGTGAGATTTGTTAGCCAGCACCAGTTAAGTTTTGATTGTGAAATGACTTAATTTCTCCCATGGTATGAGGTGCTTAGACGCTGGAGCTCACATTCTCTGTGTGCTACCGTGGTGAACCACAGCTTCTCCCTGCTTCATGGAAGGGAGGACAGTGCATAGTGGAAATCTCATCATATGCCTGAAGAGATAGAAGTTTCCCTTGAAAAATTAGGGAATTCAGCATAGAAAATAGAACAGAATTGGAATAAGGTCTCAGAAATGCTCAGATATCCACAACTGATACATATGGATGCTAAAAAGTTAAAAGCAGAGAAATTCTTCAGCTTTTCTCAATATTCTGTGAGAACATTGCTTTCTCATGCAGACTAGCTGAGAAACAGTTTGTTATTTTGTAAACTATTTCACAGCTGCCCATAGTCTGTGGAGATGTTTTGGTTCAGTGAGAAAACATATTTTGAAGCAGGTGTTACACCGTTCGGCCAATCACTTAGGTGGGTGGCTGAGCCGTGAACCAATTGTGTCACTCCTCTATTGCAAACCAAGTTATAAAAGGACTGATTTAATTATTAATGAAAGAGAATTTTCTCCTGGACTCATTCTCTCCAATGTCGTTCTTCTCGCCGCTCTCGGTACATCACAGTGACAGATACATTTTAATTTTCAGGAAGTATTTTGAGCATAACGTTTTTCTGTGGCAGCTTTAGATTTTCAATGTAAAGCTGATGGTCTCTATAAAGAAATAACTTGTTTTTGGTTGTTTCTGTTGTTGGTTTGTTGGGTGTTTTTAAACATTTTTTAAATTAATTCTCTGAATCTGCTTTGGCAGGAAATTTCCCTTTGGTTTTACATGTAAATAATCACCCTACTGATTATGACAGCAAGAAATGTTACATTCTTGTTGGTATACTCCATCTCTTCTATAGTTTCTGGGAATTTTATAAATTGAAGGAAATTCAGTACCCAAGCAACCCTCCCTAGCCAAAAAGAAAAGACTTTGGAAGTTTAGCAATGAAAAGATACTAAGGCCTTCTTCATTTTCTGTCAGCTATTTCATTAGCCTTCAGAGCAATAATACGGTATTATTCTTGAATATTTGCTTTTAGGAAAAAAGGCAGATGACCCTTAAATCACTCTTGAAGACACTTTTAAGCATGCCATCCCACTATCGCTGTCTGTGTGTGAGCCACCTTTTTGGATGGATGGCTTTCCTGTCCAACATGCTCTTCTTCACGGATTTCATGGGACAGGTAAAGCATAAAATCCTCTTGCTTCTCCTTCCTTGTAGCAACTCCTCCTCCATCAAAAAGAAATGAAATGGTGTTACTATCCTGAGGAAATGACACTGGTGTCAGAGCCATTTATATCTGGATGGCTCAACAATAGTTTTTTTAAACCAGCTAATTAAGGTCAGACCCTTGTTCTGAGCCTGTCTGTGTAATTATTGGGGACAACCTTTAGTATTTGTCAGGCTATTAGTGTCTTACTGTTCCAAGTGAAGCTGTCAGAGCTGGTCCAAACACATCCATTATCTGCTTTGGCTTTGGAGCTGCTCCGAGATGGGCAGGTTTTCTAACTGGGGCAATGCTTGGATGCAGATGGCCTTGTCCTGGTGTCTGTGCAGCATCCACACAAAGCCCCTCACCTGCCCTACAGCCTCCCTGGCCTCAGGCCGTGCAGCTCTTTGCACACAGGGAGCTACTTTGTAGCAGAAAGCTTTTATCTTCTTGCATTTGTCTGTCCTGAGTCCCTTTTGCCAGCACCTGTTTGCCTTCACAATACCCAGCAGTCCCTTTTCCGTGCCATTCCCAGGGACTGTATGTCCTTGACAGTGATTCCTGCCTATAGGGATCTGCCTCCTTTCTTCCAGAGTACTAATATGCTCCTGGCACAAACCCACTCACTGCCACTCCCTGTTCTTCTGTGGTTTCCACAGAGTGTTCCCATTTCCTTGCCTTTTTTGTGTCTGTAGGGAAGGCAAGTGGGAGGGTTCTTTTTCCCTGCAGTGTAGATGAGCAACTGAAAGAAAAAAGTTTTGCTTGTCTAGAAAAGGAACTGAATAAGACAACAACTGTGTGGAACCTGAAAGAGAAAGCAAACAAAAAAAAAAAAGTGGATAAATTAGGGAAAGAAAGGCTAAGGCAAGAAGGCAGAAGTGGAGAGAGAAAGTTAGTTGGAAGTGAGACATCCAAAGGATAAAAGAGCAAATGAGTCAATGAACAGTCCAGGAGAAGGCAGAGGGTAATAAATGAGGCGGACCCTGGGATGTGATAGTCCAGGAGGTGTGAGTGTGAAACCTGGATAATTACAAATGGGTGGTTAGGACACAGCTTAACTGATTTCTTGGGTGCTCCCTACCAGGGATGGGGCCCTGTTCCCGCAAGAAGGAGACATTCCCTTCATGCAGCCATCCTTGCCTTCCGTGACTTTTGTGGTCTCTTTCAGGTTGTATATCGTGGTAATCCTTACGCACCTCACAACTCCACACTCTACCTTACCTACAAAACAGGGGTAGAGATGGGATGCTGGGGACTGTGCATCAATGCAATTTCTTCATCAGTCTATTCTTGTAAGTACCCACAAATGAACTACAACACCATGTTTGCTATTTGCCATTGTTTAAAAACCATAAAGGGATGCCAAGTTACCTAGATTTTATTCTACATTAAAGCTTTAGGGAATGTTACATTCTCAACATTGTTAGAAACTCCTGTCTTAAAACAAACAATTCCTGACCACATGATGAGGCGTCACTTTGGGAGTAACACATTGTTCTGCACATGAACTGTCCCTGAACACTTAAAATCATCCTGAAGCTAACTGCCAGACTAAATTCTTAGATGCTCTTTCACCTAGCGGTGCTGTAGCTGTAGGCTCTCAAAGGTGGCCTCTCCCCATTTGCACTCCTCATGCAGAAGCTCTTGCCAGAAGCTTGAAGCTTGCTCTCCAAAATTACGTGTAAGCATGCTAGCACAGCTCCCCAGAGAGATTTCACCATAACTCTTCCCAAGGATTAAAAAAATTACTCGTGATCCAAAAACTCAAATAAGTAGCATTTTGGGGGTTGATTTGAGCATCTAAAAGAGGCTTGAGGGAAATGTTTTCACCTTTGGAGCTTAACTGCAGGTATTTCTGTGTGGCCTTCCTGTGGAGGAACATCTATTCAGCAGAAGTATGTCTGGGTGCAGCTGCAGTGCGAGCTGCAGGTTGAACTCTGGGTGGTGTGAGCAAGTATTCTTTGGCAAGTTTATACCTACAATAATTTGAGGTAATTTCCAAAATCATTATCTCCATCATTGCATTTTACAAAATACAACCGCTTAAAAGGGACTCCCTGATAAAATGTGACCTGTTTTGTTTTAATCTTACCAGTATTTTTGCTTTCTTTTCACAGATTTGCAGAAAATTTTTCTGCCATACATAGGATTAAAGGGACTTTATTTCATTGGATACCTACTTTTTGGACTGGGTACTGGATTAATTGGCTTGTTTCCCAACATCTATTCCACCCTGGTTCTCTGTTCACTCTTTGGAGTCATGTCCAGCACACTGTACACAGTGCCATTCCACCTCATTGCAGAGTACCACAGGGAAGAAGAGGTGAGTGCAATGTCTCAAGAAGCATTAAGTTTATATCTGTCTGTGTGTGTTCAATCTGTTTTGGGGGTAAACTGGATAGAAATGGTGAGCAACTTTGAATTTTAATTTTGAGATATTAATAATGACACGTGTGAACGGGAAGTTTCTGACAGAGAGAGTTAACATCCCGTCTCCAAACTCTCCAAACAGGCCTGTGATGAAACAAATAATTATTTATCATCACATCTGAAATGAAGCCAATCACAGTACGTGTTCAAGCAGTAAGCAGGTAATAGGGCTCCTCGTGTTGCCTTCAGCTGCTACCTTCCTTATATCCTTCCTTCCAGCGATGTTAGCAAAGGACTTGACTTCTGAGTGCCTGAGGTTAGCAACAATCTTGTAAAGGCTGTCAGCATTTTTAGTTAACTGCAAAGTGTTACAAAAGCTCTTAGCTAAAAAACACATGACATTCAAGTAGAAACAGTTTTCTATAGTTCAGTATTAAATTATATACCACATTCTCATTATCTTTCTAAATGACTGGGGCTGGGTTTTTGTCCTCCATGGCATTAAATCCTGTTTCCAAGGAAAATCTGGAAAAACTTGCACACCTTGTATCATGTTACTGGGCACAGCAGGATCTTCATGTATCGTAAAGTGTTGAGTTCTTTAATGGAAAAGTTCTCTCAAGTCTCTTAAGTTAGTGACACAGTTGGAAACAAAAAGGATTAAGGAGAGTTGGGAAAAATTAGGAAGAGTTCTCAGTATGTCTTGGGATATCTGAAGAAATTAATAAAGTGTCCTAGTTTGGACAAATTTGGAGGAGAATATCCTCTGATAGAAGTCAGGTTGCAACCACCCCTCCCCCCAGGTTCGGGAAATAAAAAAATTTCCTCGAAGGAAAGTGAAAGAGATAACAAGCTATTTATTTAACAAACACACAGGTGGGGAATAGTATTGCTAAATAATGAGATCGATCTCTCTGTGGAGAGAAAACCTGAGAAGATTTCAGAGGTCCTCTGTAGGTGCGGTCTCTCCCCTCCTAGGAGCTGGTCGGCGAGGGGCCACCCTCCCCGGGCCTCTGGGAAAATTCTCCTGATGTGTTCAGATGTTGTTGAAACAGTCCAGAAGAGAAGAAAAGAACAAAAAAACCAAAAATCCTAGGAAAACGAAATTCAACCCTCCGTCTCTCGCTGGGAGAAAAAAGAGCTGGAAAAAAAAACCAAGGGTACCGCAGAAACAGAGGAGCGTATCTCAGTGTCCTTGAAACAACTGCTTTGAAAAGTTTGTTTTCTGTCCTTCTCAGGCTCCGTTTAAAGACACAGAAAAGATTGGTGGGCATAGGGTAGTGATAGGGGATACACATTATAAAGTCACCCCAAGACATAAAGGTAATGCTGAACCATTGAAAAACCATATAGAAACATAGTTGAAACCAGCGCAGGTCTAGATCGAGTGCTGGAGAACATGTCCTACTATTCTGTACAACTTTCACCGGCACCCTCTGAATGATGAATACAAGAAAACCCTTTAATTATTCTACTGAATGCTAGGAAGATGTCTCAAAGTAGTTAAATATTTCATATATCTGATTCCCAATTTTTCAGTTCATTTCTTTGCTCCTTCCAACAGACAATGATCTTGATGTTTTAAAAACATAAAACAAAGGACAGGGAATGAGCCCAGGTTAGGGTGAGATCTCAATTCTTACCTCAGGTCAGCCAACTCAGAGAGGAGGAGTAAATGCAAATTTTAATCTGTTCCAAGACATAAGTGAAATAAAATATGCTGAAGTGTGCATAAACTTTATACTCACTAGGCCAATATTCGTGTGTTACTGGTAAGACAACCAATTCTTGTTTGGTGTATGGTACTTGCTATGACAGATGTTAAATGATATATAATCCTATGTTAGATTTCATATTAATGGATTGAGGTTTAGCTCCAATCTTCTATAAATAGGATAGGAAGAAAAATAAAGAGGAAACATCAAGCACAAGATTACATTCATTTACAGATTCATGTATTTGTGGTCAGAAGTACTGCCACATAGGAACACTGGGAACAGCCTGGAAAAATAGATATAATTTATTTTAAAAAGTGTCTAAAATTGGGACTTTGACATTTCAGAACAAGGAGCAGACATTTTCCCTCACTATGCACTCTACCAAAATCATGTACTGTGTTTTAATAATGCTGCCATTTCAGCTCCTGTACTGTGCTGCTGTTCCCTAGGACCCAAATTCAATTTTTTTCTACTGGATTAGGAAGAGACTGTTTGTCTCCAGTACTTGTGAGCTTTGTGTGGCTCAAAGGCAAGGTAATAGGGTTTGCAAAAGTAAAAAGCATCTTAATGGCCAAGAGCATTTGGATACCAGAACACAGCAGTGCAGCTGGCCTACAGTGTGGGAACCTCTTGTTGTTGGAATAAAACCTCCTCCATTTAACAGCCTATGCAGGAAGAAAATAAATATGTAAATTACCACATAATTTCCCAATAAAACAGAATAATTCCTTCCTGAAGGAAGGAACCACCAGAGATCATGTAGACCCTGCTCAAGGCAGATGGAGCAAGCTCCCCCAAGTCATGTCTAGTCTGGTTTGAATAATTCCAAGCATGGAGACTCCACAACCCCTCTGGTTAACCTGTTCCAGTGATCCACCAGCCTCACAGGGTGCTCATATGCAAGATACTTGCACAGAATAAATGAAGGCTTTTGCCTGCTATGTATATCATAGCAGATACACAGATAATTAGTAGTTAACAGTGGTCCTCAGCAGTGCAGAAGAATCCCAGTCTGCATGTTTGTTTTCAGGTTGCTTTTATCCCCATCAATTAAAGTATTATATTTGTATTTTAATACTGAATTCCTTTACGTGCTTCGAGGCATAACTTTGAGCACATACTTGCCTGTATGTGTGTGGGGCACATCAGCACTACTGTAAGGCCTTTGGACATGGTTCCTCACAACATCCTTCCCTCTAAATTGAAAAGATGGATTTGATGAGTGGACTGTTGGATAAGAAGGTGGTTGGATGGTCACATCCAGAGGGTAGCAGTCAACGACTCAGAATCCAAATGGACATCAGTGACAAGCAGTGCCCTCAGGGTTCTGTACTGGGACCAGGGTGATTTGATATATTCATTAATGACATGGATGAAGGGATTGAGTGCACCCTCAGCAAGTTTGCATGTGACACCAAGCTGAGAGGTGTGTTTGACACACCTGAAGGACAGGATGTTATCCAGAGGGACCTGGATAAGCTCAAGGAGTGGGCCCAGGGGAACTTCATGAGGTTTAACAAGGCCAAGTGCTGGTGCTGACCTGGGTCAGGACAACCCCCGGTATTAGCACAGGCTGGGCATGAACAGACCGAGGGCAGCCCTGCCCAGAGGGACTTGGGGGTGCTGTGGGTGAGAGGCTGGACATGCCCCGGCCATGGCACTCACAGCCCAGAGAGCCAAACGTGTCCTGGGCTGCATCCAGAGCCCCGTGGGCAGCAGGGGAGGGAGGGGATTCTGCCCCTCTGCTCTGCTCTGCTGAGACCCACCTGGAGCACTGCATCCAGCTCTGGGGTCCCTGCACAGCAGGGACAGGGACCTGCTGGAGCGAGCCCAGAGGAGGCAACCAAGATGATCAGAGGGATGGAGCATCTCTTCTACGAGGAAAGGCTGAGAGAGCTGGGATTGTTCAGCCTGGAGAAGAGAAGGAGTGACTTAATCGTGGCCTTCCAGTACTTGAAGGGAGCTTGCAAGGAAGATGGAGAGGGGCTTTTCACAAGGGCACATAGTAATAGGACAAGGGGGAATGGCTTCAAACTTAGAGAGTAAATTTAGGTTAGATATTAGGAAAAAATTCTTTACTGTGAGGGGGGTAAGGCACTGGATCAGGTTGTCAAGAGAAGTTTTGGATGCCCCATCCCTGGAAGTGTTTAAGGCCAGGTTGGGTGTACTCTTAAATGCCCTGGTCTAATGAAAAATGTCCCTGCCCACAACAAGGGAATTGGAACTAGATGATTTTTAAAGTTCCTTCCAACACAAACCATTCTGTGATGCTATGATGATCCTTTGATAATATGATAGTATGGCTCCTTTAGCTGTGAGTCAGATCTAAATTATCCATAACAGGATGACCTGTTAAACATCAGTTTGACAGAGCTCAAATTGACCTGAACTTGAAAAAAATGTATACTATTTCTGGGCAAGTTTCAATTACTTTCTTAAGGGATAGAGGGAAAAACTGCAGATGAGAAAAACTGGACAATTTGGTGGAAGCTTAGAAAACTCATTGTTACTTGTAAAATCTCTGTGATAACCTGCGTAGCCTCCCCGGTACAAGAATGGAATCAGAGAGGTATCAACCTGTCCTGCTGCCCCTGGGGGTTGTAACAATGCACTGGCCAAGTGTCGCTGTTACGTCCGAGGCGCATAAAGGAAACGACACAGAGTCCAGGCTCATGAACAGTGGAAGCCGAAGCACTTTAATAATTTTTTGACTACTTTTATAGGATAGATCACAAAAGTGTGTTGAACAGCAATAGGTAATTGGTTTCTCAGCCATCCACCCCCTGAGAGGATTGGCCAAGTCCTAAGATACCTATTCCAAAATATTTTCAAAGTCGAAGCCATAACAATCTTGCAAAACAGCTTGCGAGTGCAAGAAGTTTATGAAACTGTGACCTTGTTTAAAATAGTTTACATAGGAAAGACAGTCTTCTCACAGAATATTGAGAAAAGACTGAAGAATTTCTCCGCTTCTAGTTTTTTAGCACCTACACCCAAGAGCTCCATGTTGCTGACACTGTCCCGTTTCACTGGGGTTTGTTCTGTGCTTCTTTGCAGAGCCTGAAGCTGCAGGAAGGGGGCCAAGCAGGGGAGCACGGGAGAGGGAAAGGTTTTGACTGTGCTGCTCTCACCTGCATGGTCCAGCTGGCCCAGATCATCCTCGGTGTGGGCCTGGGGCTCCTGGTTAGTGTTGCTGGTAGTGCCGTCACCGTGATTTCAGCATCCACAGTGGCACTGATCGGCTGCTGCTTCGTGGCTTTCTGTGTTCGCTACGTGGACTAGGACTGCAAGGAGCAACTGGAAGAAATCTCCCCAGGGGAGCGTTTTCTTTCTGGGTCAGTAGCACCGGTGCTGTTGCTGTGCTGACACTGCTGGCACATCGTCCTCTCTTACCTCCCTGGATCAGTTGCAATTCCAGAGCTTTATGAAACAGAGACTTGATAAAACTGGTTGCCTAATGCCTCAGATATACACACACCCGCAGTGTGTTCACATGCTGTGACGTGATGGTGTGTGTGCCCACAGTGTTTTGATGCTCTGCACTGGGAGTCATTACGAAACTCCTCATTACCAATTTGCAAAAGTTAATAGATGAAGTATGCGATAAATTGAAGCAATATAAAAGGACAGAGTTAGGAATAAAGTTTTTATTTATCTTGTTTCTCAAGTGTGTTAAGCTGGGGACTGTTCCCTCCAGTAGTCAAAAGCTGCAGGAGATTCAGACAGGTGTCAGAGGTCCCTCAGGGAGCAGTTCCGTTGTGATTAGTGGCACTGCTAAATGGGATCAGTTACTTACCAGCTACTGTCAAAAGCCGATTTGGGTGTGAAAAATGACTGGAATATAAAGAAGATTGAAGCCTGTTGTTTAAAAGCATCACTGTAAAGTAATTATTTTGTACTGGATCCTGCTGCTTCTGTATAAATGAAGTAAAAGTACTGCCTGGGCTTGACAGGAAAGTCTACCTAAGGCTGCTTTGCAAATCCAAGTGTAGGTACCTAAAAACCTGTCTATGGGAAACAGCTGCCATTTCTTCCTTCTTTAAAAAGCAGCCTCTCAATTTTGATGCTGTAATTGAAAAAATAAACTTGGCCAATGTAAGAATTTGATGGATGGTTGGACACCACATAAATTTTGACATTGGATATGACAGCATTTACCTTAAAGGAGTATCTCTCTTTTCTCTGTTTTCCTTCATGCTTTGACTGAAATGGCATTTGCTCTTTAAAGAATATTGTAAATAAATTCAGTTCTGCAAAGCACTATTAGGAATTATTGTACAGTAAATACATAAGCCCAGTTATTTGTATTTAATTGCATATGAAGCTTCATTGTTATTTTTATAATATTGCCAGAGTTTTGAAAATCCTGTGTTTGTGAAAGCAATATCCTGTATTTATGCTGTGCTTCCGCTGTCCTGAAAACTGTCATATCCATCCACTATGTTACATCTTAAGCCACGTGAAGCCATCTGCTAATGCAATGTTCTTAATGAACATTGAGAGACTATGGGTGACTATGGTGTTTATAGTTGTTTTTGTTCTTAAAGTTGCACATGTAGAATCAACACTGTTCAGAGAAATGCAGTGTTGAGCTTATCAGCTCTTAGCAGCTCTGCAAGATAGGAGCTGACAACATCACAAATAAATGGTTAGATTTGAGCATCAAGTGCCTCTGCAGAGATGCATCAGCTTTATCTTCTTTCTATGTTTTCAAGAATACAGTGAGTCACATATTCTCAGGAAAACCAATTTTCCCTTAGGTAAATTCTTATTAATTTTAACAAGCCAGTGGGAGCCTCAGATGCCTTTTCTTGGTGATGACTGTCTCCACTGTAGGCCCCAAAAGGGGCTCAGTGCATGGTAAACGTCACTACAGCATCTTCATCCTGCCTTTTGAAGAAACTACATTTTATGATTTCTTTTGGTTTGTGTTTCTTCATTTCACACCCACGGAAGAGAAAACCTGGGAAGACAGAGCCCCTGGACTGTGTTTGAAAGAGTCTGCAGGCACTGAGATGGCTGGAGCACAAGGGCCTCAACCGGGACAAACAGGAGGAAGCCAGAAGATGAAGGATTGTTGTCTTCTCAATTAGCTTTATGCCATCATTAACACACTAACTTCCATTAACTCCGCATCTCCTGGGAGGACGATTTTTCAAGGGAAGAGTGAGGCATCTATGGAGCCATAAAAACAGATAAAGGAGGAGGTGATCTGGTTTTGTAGGACCGCACCATGTAAACCTGTGCACCAGGACCTGAGATCATAAAGCTTTGATTGCACTGTGAGGCTGAGAAAGAAATTTTGCAATGTTTACCTATGTCTTTGTCAGTATTTTTTTGACACCAGTTTTTTTAACACCATTGGAACATTAACATTTAAATGTTCAATGTCGTCTCTGCTGTGTTACACAAAGAGAACGCTGGCATTGATTCAAGCCCACAAAGCGACCATAGATCTGTGGCGAAGTAAGAAGGGTTCTGAACCTGCAGAGAGGAGAGAGGGGGATCCATCGTGTATATCAGTGCTTTTATTTACAAATTTATTCAGAGGAAATTGTTTCAGGAACTCATATTATCATTTCTCATGATCTTTCCCTTTAAAGCCCACTGTGTACTACAGAAGACAGAAACATTAAAGTCATCTTTTCTCTGGAAATCTCCATAAAAACATCCTATATTGTTCCCAGGACTTCAAAATGGTATCTTTATGAGTCTTTGTTAGCAATAGCAAACTGACGAGAAAGTATATACAATTTGGAAAGCAGTGTCTAAACAAAAAAAAAAATTATGATGGTGCTCATTCTGAAGTTGAAAATGTATCTCAAGTGTTACTGAAAACAATATAAAATGTTACTAACTCAAAGAAGGGGATAAAACAAGTATTTCTTCTAGCAAGAGAAATGTTACTAATGTATGTTACTAATATAATACATTACTAATACATGAAAGGGGATAAAATATTTATTTCCACAATAGAAATGCTAAAATGTTAAAAATGTTGAAGCTATTGAAGGTGTTGAAGGATTGTACTGAATGCTATTAATTTAACAAGTTCCACCTTTTCTGTGCTTTTACATTAGTTCGGGACTTGAGCCATCAATATGATCATTTATTGTACTTAACGTCAACTTTTATAGCCACGATGTGAGTAAAAAGTTACAAATACCCTGTGCCTGATCTTTCTCATCTGGTTTTATTTCCATATACATAAAATCAAATAAATAAAGATCCTCTCTGTATCATGTTTATGCAAATGATACACTTAGATGAACCGCACAGAATCCCAGAGTGGGTCAGGTTGGAAAGGCTCACAGTGGGTCATCTGGTCCAACCTCCCTGCTCAAGCAGGCCATCCCAGAGCACACGGCACAGGAATGTGTCCAGGCAGTTCTTGAATGTCTCCAGTGAAGGAGACTCCACAGCCTCTCAGTCATCTCTTCTCAAGGCTGAACAAGCCCAGCTCCCTCAGCTTTTCCTCATCAGAGAGATGCTCCAGTCCCTTAAGCATCCTTGTATCCCTCCTCTGAACCCTCTCAAAGATGAGATGTCTTGCGACAACCAACCCTCCTCCCTCTCACTCTCACAAAAATAGTCATGGCTGAACAAAACAAGGCAGGAGACAAGTCTGTCATCTTATCTTGATGGCACTTCCCTTTTTCTTTCTCTTAGAACATCTGCCACTTATTCCCCTTTAACAAGCAGGCATGTGACGCAAGCAAGCCCTTAAAGGACATTCTGGTTCTCTTGTTTAGAGGACTTGAATTATTAGTAATGTCGCAAGTGTTCTGACTTTTTTTCCAGCGTTCATTCTGTGTTTCATAGTGTTCTCATTCAGTTTCTTTGACTGGCTTGAAAACAAGCAGCTCAGGTGGCTTGTGGCACATAAACTTTTTTTCCAGAAAGACTACACAAGTCAGGATGAATCATAAATGTCTTTTCCTTGGGAGAACTCACAGCTTTCACATGGGTGCCTATGAATCACTACCAGTCCCTGCAGCATGTCAAAAGATGGTGTAAGTGAATGTGGCAACCATGACATTTGATATTTTTGAACTGTAGAAGGATTGGGTGGAAGTATCTGCTGCAAAATGTCTTTAAATTATTTTTGGCATGATAAAGCTATAAAAAATGAGCTATAAAACAAAAATTTCCCCTCTAAGTTTCCAGCATTCATTTCTTATTCAGCTGTTCTGTCTTGTTTATTTAAGAGGCAAATGTTTGGGGTCACTTGTTCAAGACTAAACTGTGAAAAGTGATTTGCAATTTTTATGGGCCCTGATGTGACGCATCCACGAGTGCTGAGGAAGCTGGCAGACACCATAGCCAGGGGGCTCATGATCATCTTTGAAAGGTCATGGAGATCAGGAGAGGTGCCTGAGGACTGGAAGAAAGAAAATATCACCCATTCTTTAAAACAGGCAAGAAGGAGGACCCAGGGAACTGGAGCCAGTCAGTCTCACCTCAATCCTTGGAAAGGGCAGATGCCTCCTCAGCATGTTCACTGATGACGCAAAGCTGGGAGGAGTGGCTGATACCCCAGAGGGCTCTGCAGCCCCTCAGAGGGACCTCGGCAGGCTGGAGAGATGGGCAGAGAAGAATTGTCTGAAGTTCAGCAAAGGCAAGTGCAGCGTCCTGCACCTGGGGAGGAATAACCCCCTGTACAGGCTGGGCACAACCTGCTGGGGAGCAGAAGGACAAGGACCTGGGGGTCCTGGTGGACAACAAACTGTCCATGAGCCAGCAGTGCCCCTGTGGCCAAGAAGGCCACCAGAATCCTAGGATGCATCAGGAAGACACTGCCAGCAGGTCAAGGGAGGTGATCCTGCCCCTCTGCTCAGCCCTGGTGAGGCACATCTGGAATGTTGCATCCAGTTCTGGTCTCCTCAGCACAAGAGAAACGTGGAGTCCCTGGAGCGGATCCAGTGGAGGATGACAAAGGTGATGAAGAGACTGGAGCACCCCTTTTACGAGGAAAGGCTGAGTGAGCTGGGCATGTTCCGTCTGGAGCAGAGGTGACTGAGAGGGGACCTCATCCATGTCTGTCAGTGCCTGCAGGGAGGGGTCAGAGGATGGACCAGGCTCTGCTCAGTGGTGCCAGGCAATAGGACAGGAGACAATGGGCAGAAACTGATGCACAGGAAGTTCCACCTGAATATGTGAAGAATTTCTTTACTTTGTGGGTGATGGAGCAGTGGAATGGGTTTCCCAGAGAGGCTGTGGAGTCTCCCTCACAGGAGTTACTCTAGAACCTCTAGATACCATCCTGTGCCTTGTGTTCTAGGATAACCCTGCTTGAACAGGAAGGCTGGAACAGATGAACACTGTGGTCCCTTCCTACCCGACCCATTCTGTGATTCTGTGAATTCTGTTGCCTTCCATGGTGTTCAATTTCATGCATTGCTCCTTTAGATATGCAAGATGTGTTAAGCAGTTGCATCTCCTAATATTTTTTTTTAAATGAACATTTTACCTCCCACGTATTAATATTTTACCTGTGTATTAAGGATAGTGACTTCACATCACGCAGAGCCATCAGAGTGGAGGCTGTTCCCATGGGTAAGCACTTGCAGCAGCAGGAAAACAAAATCAGTCCTTTCCAACCTGGACTGCGCAGGAAACTGAGATAAACAAACCATGTCGTGTATTTCCAGGGCGAGAGCTGTGGTGTGACGTTTTCCGGAGCACGGAGTGCTTTTCGCGAGGGTCATTTCCAAAGGCTCTGCTGCTCCGAGGGGAGCCGGGCCGGCGCCGCTGTCCCTTGGCGGAGCCGGGTGCTCGGGTGTCCCCTGGCGTTCAGTGACAGCACGGCACCCCGGGGCTGCGCTGCCTTGCACCGCCCCCACCCAGCCCTGCCCCTCCCTTTGCCATCTCGCTCCGGAATTTCCTTATCGCGATGCACTGCTGCAGTCCAGTTCTCTCTCTCTTTTTTTTTTTTTTTTTTTGTGCATAGACAGCATTGCAGACACTGCCCTATGGACATGTGGTGAGAGCCTCCCATGGACGCCTCTAGCATCAAACTCCTGGCAGAAGCCGGCCTTTGAAACCTTCAGTGCTGATGCCAAGAGCCAATCCTGTAGTGCAGCCGTTCCCCACTTGTTCGGCAGATGAGTTTTTGTTGCACTGGCTCACAGCAGGGAAAGTGAATCAGGAGGTGGGGGGACATTGGTCGCAGCAATGAGAGAGGCAGCATCAGAGTCTTGGATACCTCTGCTTTCCAGGCCCCTCTGCTCGTTAGGTGCTGAGAAGGAGATGTGACAAATGGCAGAACTGTGGAGCCTAAGGAGTGGTAAGAGGGAAAGGAGAAGTTTCTGACAGAGATGCGTTTTGCTGAAGTCTACACTGGGGTTGCACGGCTGGCAGATCACCATGTAAGTGCAAATGTATCTCAGATGATTTGGGGTTTTTTTCCAACATTCAGACCTGATTAAAAAAAAAAAAAAAAGTTTGCTTGCAATGTAATTTGCAAGTTATTCGGTTTCCAGAGATTTTGAGGGCTGAGGTACTTCTTTCTTTAGTAAGTGCTGAAGTTCCAACAAAACACCCAATCCCGATAAGCTGAAAAAATAAATCCCAAACATTGTTAGATTGCCATAACATTGCAAAACACGGCAATAAAACTGCTTTTGGAACTACGATTCTCTCCGAGAGGAAGATAGTACCTTATCAAAAGGTGTTCTTTTCTGAACAGGGATTTTGCATTTTGGAATTTTTTCCTTGGAATGACTCAAGTGGGCTCAAAATTCAAGATTTTAGTTTACATCTCTGAAAATGTAGTCACAGATCTGAAATTTAGACCAGATTCTTCTTTTCCCTATTTATGATCATCTGTATAGACTGAGAAGTTATTTACTACTGCTACAGGATATCTGTTACCTTCAGTTCAGGAGCTCATGGTTCACTCTCTGTAACTCCATATCCATCCCTGTATTTGCCTGTGAATGAGGGACTGGAGCTCAGCAGGAAGTGACTTTTGATGGGCAAAAGGAAGACTATATTTCCTCTGAGCCCCCTCCACCACTTCATCAGAAATTTAAAGCAATTAAAACATTTTAAAATATCATTTAATAGGTGTTTTGAAATACATAGTAGTGGATGATTTGAGGGCATAAAATTTTTAGAGGTTCTTCAGAATAAACATCAAGCAAGACAGATACTAATGCTAATTCTACTGTATTGAAAGAAAGACATATCCAGAGCAACCTATTTGCTATCACAGAATCACACAAAAGCACAGAATAGTTGGGGTTGCCTCTGGAGATGACCCAGTCCAAGTCCCCTGCTCAGCACAGGGTTGATAAGCAGTACAATCAGTGTCGAGTCAGATTCTGAGCATCTCCGACGTCAGAGACTCCACAGTCTCTCCAGGCAACCTGTTCCAGTGCTTGACCACACCATTTGAAAGGGTTTTTTTCATCTTCTTACATTTAAGTGATGGAATTTCAGTTTGTGCCTATTGTCTCTTGCCCATTCCCTGAACAACACTGAGAAGAGTCTGATTTAATCTTCTTTAATCCCCACCCACATTAGGTATTTTGCATACACTGATGAAGTCCCCAATCCTTCTCAGATCCCGGCTGAACACCTCCAGCTCTGTCAGCCTCCCCTCACATGGCAAATGCTCAAAGCCCTCCATCATATCGGAGCCTCTCTGGTAAATACTTCAGAACTGGGTAACCTGCCCAGGACTGAACACAGCATTCCAAATGTGTCTCACCAGGCTGAGCAGAGGGGAAGGATCCCCTCCCCTGACCTGCTGGCAGCGCCCTGCCCAGTGGAGCCCAGATGCTGCTGGCCTTTGCTGCACAGGCCCATTGCTGTCTTGTGTTCACCTTGTCCCCAGCTCCTTCTCTGCTTTCCAGTTGACTGCACTCCAGCTTGTGCAGGTGCAGAGAGTGTAGGAATTTCCACCTCCCTTTGCCCAGCTGCCTGGGGCTCCTGTCAGCCCATTTCTCCAGCCCACTGAGGACCCTTTGAATGGTGGCACAACCCCCTGGTGTAGAATCCACCCCTCCTGGTGTGAACGTGCTGACCAGACTTCTTCACAAATACAGAAACCAGTCATTTTCCACAAGATTCCAGTTTTATCCAGGGTGAGGTTCAGCTGAGTGAAAGTGGAAAGGTTCATTGAACGATTTTAGAAGTCAGTGTTGAATAGTTAGTTTGATTACTGTACAACTGACCATACTCATTCAGCTGATCTGAAGGAAAACACAAATGCTTGGAGAAACAGTATCTCGTTGTCCCAAGGAATGGAGGAGTAAGGGAGACAGCTGGTATCTGAGTGAGATACCATTATTTTGTTATTTCACACATTGAATAGTAATCAGTCCTTTCCAACCAAGTAGTCAATGTTTCCAAAAATTTGTTAACTAATTAAACTGCTTCTGTCTGCAGCTGATCTTTTGGCCCAATTTTCTCAGCCATCCTGTGAGTCTATAATTTACAGTTAAGATTTTGGGAAGGACTCTGGGGCTATGCACAGACACAGGCAGAGAAACCTGCTTGTGTGTATTATCAGCTACACTTTAGCACAGGAGCAAGTTAACTGGCTACCCATGGCACTGACTGATACTGAGATTATATCTAGAGGAGATTATTTTAACTGCTCTCCTCATGATAAAAAGATATTTTCAGCAACTCCCTTTAAATGGAAAAATAAGGATTTCCTTTTGAGAAATGACCCTCACTAAAAAAAGGAGATCCAAGCTCTCAATCTAGTGTCCTTGAGCTGCACCACACCCATATCTGTTCCTGCTCCAGCTCAGGGATATGAGCTAGATCAGAGTTTCTGTGCAGGGACTCAATTGAATAATCAAGTTTTAGAGTAGACAGTCATGAATGGGAGTGAAGGGGACTGGATTTTTTTTACTGCTAAAGTGAGTGCCAGAATAACTCACTGAGAAAGTGAAACAGTATTTCCACTGAAGAGGCATTTCAAAGGGAAATCTGGAAATGCAATTGGAGGTTGTTATTACATTAAGACCTTGGTTAGTTATTTAAGGGGCTGAGATATTTAAACGTCCCTAAGCAATCAAAGTCCTTGCCTGATGAGCATATCCGGTCTTTAAAGGTTCTCTCAGTTTGTCACTAGATGTCAGCCTGCACCTTCAAGTCCCTACCCTGCTATAACCATGCGCACCTCTCCACCAGCACCCTACCAGGAATCTGCAACAGGAGGAGACCAAGAATGAAAATCTTGTCAAGAACTCTGTAAGTATTGTTTTGTAGCCTTCAGCAATGTTTATTTTAGTCCACAAAAAGGTGATTGTTACAAATGAAGACACAAACATTTGCAGGAAACAGGAGTGTTTTTGAAGCGTGTTGTACTCTTTACTTATGAACCCCCGGGTACTTGGTAGGATTTGTTGTTGTTGAGCTGGAAAGACCCTCTGCTGAGGCCACACACCCTATGCACACAGAGAAACTGCACCTCCTGCCAAGGCCCAGGCTGGTGCCTCTGCCTGTGCAACACAGAGCACAGATTTCATGCTGTTAGCTAGGACTCACGGCACAGGTGAAGCAAAATTTCTCGCTGCGTACACATTGCTAGAGCTGTGCTCTTTGGCTGTGCTGCACACACACTCACCTGCACAGCCTGGGCTGCTGGTGTGGCCTGAACCAACATTTGGCCAAGCGTGGATGGGTTGTGCCTCGTTCAAACAGCAGATCCATGACTTACACCTGGTGGATCAGTGACTTGAGAGAGAGTTGCCCTCTAATTTCGTAGTCCAGTCCCTACACACTCAAGGTATTTTCATGTTTGGGTGATTGGCCAAATGTGAGGTTTTTATGTCTCTAGTGATCAGGCACCTGGGGTTTCCTCTGAGAATGGTACACTGCCAGCATTCTGGGCTAACTATGCATTGTTCTGAACACCACCTGTTTTACTGTGCTGTTTTCCTAGAACAAAGTTACGTCTGCATTGACATCCACAAAAGCACATGGGTTTTGCCATGCTGAACACCACAGAGGCTGTCTTTCAGGCAGCTTGCTATCTACTGAAATTCACAGTTACACTTCAGACACTTGGACAGCTGTTTATTTAATGCACAGGAACAGGTAAACATCAGATAGGGAATAAATTTCCAACAATTTAAGCAAAAAATTTTGTTGTTCAAAAGCAATCAGTAAGAAGAGTGTCTGGCTGTGAGATTCCTCCCATGTCCTGAATTTAGATACTTTCTCCTGGCCTACAGAAATGCAATTATATCTCTCTGAACTTTGGACTTAAGAGTTCATGGTGTCCTTTTCTCATACAACAGTGCAGCTTTCTTACCCTGGAACACAGACATTAGGGCTTTCTCCCAGAACAGAAATGCAGTTTTTTGCAAATCCTTTAGTGCATTAAGCTGCTTTACCTGCAGGTCTAGAAAGACCTCAGGCTCCTGGAGAGCATACTGGAACTTCATTGAACCAGGACGTGCGAGCGAGTTAACCACTGCTTTTAGGAAGGGGAGACCTAGAACCCAGATCTGGATCCAATTTCTATTCTGTAGTTGCAGTGAAACAAATCTCTTCACGGTTCCTCTTTGGAGATTTCACCCTAACCACTGCCAAGCAGTGTTTGAGGGCTTTTGCTGACCTTACGCTCCAGCAACAGCCAGCAGCTCATGCAACAGGGAACTGTTTCAAGCCAGAGAACATGAGTACGTTCATAAAGGGGCCCAGAGATTCAACCATTCCCCTGGGATGTGGGAAAGGGGGAGCTGAATCTCTCAGGCCGTGGGGGATAGCTGTGCCCACTAATTTAGCATTTCACAAGGGAAGGGGAAGGAGCATGGTCTGCACATACATTGAAGCTGGGACAGAAGCAGCACATCCAGGCACAGATTCAGAGGGATGGGGGGAATGAGTTAAGTTCACAGCCGCTCCTGACTTAGTGTGGCCTGGCACAGGATCTTCTGTGTTGGGATGCAAAGTTGCCTCCCTCACAGGATACGCACTGCGGCCAGTCCCAACAGAGACATCCCCATAAAGCACAGAAATAAGTGCTACAGAATGAAGCAGATTTAGCCATGCTCAGGAACAGATTTCTAGGCACAAAAATTTTACCAGAAAAAACTTTAAGTAGCTATAGACTTCACCTGTCAACCACGTCAGGATTTAGGAGGTTAGAGAGGCAGTTGTACAGTACTTAGATGCTTAAGTTCTTCTGTGGATACGTCCGATTTCTTCGGAGTCTTTGCATCTGTGTAAATATGCCCATCAGCCACCAGCTCACTTCTGCTGTTCTTCAGACAACGTGTAAATCAGTATCTTCCCCCCTAGCAAGTGTCCAAGGCTGGAGAAGTCTCTTCTGCCTTGAAAAAAAAGAGAACAACTTCTCCTTACAAGTAGCAGAACCAGCTGCTTTCAGACCAAACATGAATTTTACAACAGGAGTTATCAACACATAGAGTAAACCTTACAGAGTCTGAGAAGAGTAATTGCCACTATGGCGTTGCAGTTTTCTCTGGAGAGAAAGAGCAAGTTTGCTCCATGCCAGTACTTAGAGGTGACAAACAACCCTCTGCATAAATGCCTTTTTGGCAGAGTCAGGCAGATGGTGGAGTTAGACTGCAAGGGAAGGGTTTGGAAATAGAAAAGAGTTTTGAAAATTGTATTTAAATAATCATCTTATATGCAATATTAGGGATTAATGAACTTGTGTTCTGAAAACAAAACCAGAAAGGTTGCATTTTTCTATCTTTTAAAACAAATATTTTGATCTTTTGATTTCAAATTCTTTTCCCCATAATTAAGAAAAAATATTTTAAGAAGTAGATATATAACCCTACCATAAAAACTTTCACAGCTTAAAAATACACGTTTTTCATCCCCCTAAAAGTTTGATTCAGATCAGCCTCAAATTATTTCCCAGGTATTTCTCTGGAACAGAGACTGGGACAGGCTAATCCCTGACATTCTCTAGGCTACATAAGCACTGTAGGCCCTAGGGCTGCTCAGACTGGAGGAACTGAACTGAGCTTCACTGAAACACTGGCAAGTGACAGTGAAGACCCTCAGCAGAACTAAAGCCTTTGTGTTTAGTTTTAAGTGAACCAGAAGTATCCCAGAGCAAGTGATTTGAAGTAACTATGATTGTTTCTGTTCCCCCTTGGTTTTTTGTTTGTTTGTTTTAATTTTATTTACAATTGTGCTGATTTCCTGTAGTAAAATATGAACAGTCTGAAGAGCAGCAAAAATTAAGCCTGCAACCTCAGTGCCCTGTCTTGCCTGGGAGAGATGCTGTCTTGCTACACATGGTCTGGGGCTGTGAGGTTTCCTTTCCCCTCAGTGGCCTGGAGAGAGGCTGAGGAACAATGTTAGGGGGCTCACACCCTCCCTCCAAACCCAGGCAAAGCAACACCTCCTTGTGAAGCTGCAAATTCTGCCCTTGGGTTTCTCCTTGACTGTCTAGGTTGCTCTATACCCTGGCAGCAGCTGAGGGGGTGGGGGTAGCTGGAAAAGCAGATCCTGCACTGATGTGGAGGGGAGCACAGTGTTCCCTGTCCCCTCTCTTTCCTAAGTCCCTAAAAGAGAGGAAAGGGGCCAAGCCTGAACTTGTCCTGGCAGCTCCCCTCAGGGCGGGTTTGGAATAGAAGAGAGGCTGTCTGACCCCTGTGCCCTCAGGGGAACCCGGGGAGCAGTGACCCGTCAGGCCTGCACTGTTACAGGGTCCTGCAGCAGTGAGAAAGCAGCTCAGCTCCTCTCCCTGCCACAGACAAACACACAGGGTGCGAGGGCTGCTGGCCTCTTGCTGCTTGCAACTCCAGCTTGAAGGGACATGGCTGAGGCCTTCCAGCCTCAGCCCACCCCAACCAGCCCCTCTCCTTCCTGTGGTGCTTTGCACATCCTGCATCCTCCCTGGCTGGAGTCCCGCCAGCCTCACCAGTTCTTGTTCCCCAGAAGAGGTACAAGGACTAAAAGGCATCTCATAGAGACACCCCACCACTACCTCCTCCTAGCTCTGTTCTCCAGCTAAGGGTGCATTCTCCAGACAACAATGTCCATCAAGTGTCTCCGAGGGTAGACAAAACCACAAAAGAGCATCTCTCACACAGAAGTCCTCCTTTACTCATCCCTCCTCCCCTTGTCCTGACCAGGCATTCAATATCCCCACGCCACATCTGGCACTGTCCCACCCCCAGAGCCCCCTGCCATCTCAGCAGTGCTGCTCCATGGAGCTGGCAGGCAGCAGGTCATAGTGGCTGTTGTCCATCACCACCCCCGGAGGGTAATAGGCCACCTCTGCCTGGATGGCTGCAGCACGGGGAGCAGCAGGGACAGGGTGGACAGGCATCACGGCATGCAGGGCCTGCTCCTCCTTCTCAGGCTTGCTGGTGTCAGCGAAAGGGCGCATAGTGGTGAGGGAAGGTGACGTGATCCTCCAGAGGAGGCTCTTCAGTGCCTTGCGGAACTCCCTGCGCATGAGGCAGTAGAGGATGGGATTGAGGCAGCTGTTGGAATGTGCCAGGCACACGCTGATGGGGAAGAGGTACACTTGGGAGAGAAAGTATTCGTTACTGAAGTGCACCACGTTGAGTTTGATGAGTATCCCCCACGTTGTAAGTGCTTGATTAGGCAGCCAGCACAAGAAGAAGGACAGCACCACGATGGACACTGACCTAGTCACTTTGGAGCGGCGCCTGATGCTGGGGCCGCTGCAGGCGCTGCCCACGTGCTTGTCACTGATGAAGCGCACCAGGAGCAAGTAACAGAGACTGATGATGACCAGCGGTACCACGAAGCCCAGCAGCACCTTCTGAATGTGGTACAGACCCAGCCAGAACTGGGCATTGTTGCCTTGGCCCTCTGGGAACTTGACAAGGCAGAGAACATCATCAAAGACAGTGGCAGTGGTGGAAAAAATGGCATGGGGCAGGGAAGCCAGGACAGCCGATAGCCAGATGAGTGCACAAAGCCACTTGGCAGAGCAGCAGCCACCCAATGGGTCTCCTCGACGCTGATTCTTCACGGCTGAAGCCACAGAGTGGTATCGAGCCACACTCATGGCAGTGAGAAAGAATACACTGGCATACATATTCATTGCTGTCACGTAGGAGACGATCTTACACATTGCCTTGCCAAAGAGCCAGTTGAAGTCCAGCGCGTTCTCCACTGCCCAGAATGGCAAGGTCAGCACAAACTGGAAGTCAGTCACTGCCAGGCTGGTCACAAAGAGGTTGATGGAGGATTTCCTCCAGCTCTGCTTGCTTTTCATCAGGTAGAGCACCAGCAGGTTGCCCACCAGTCCCAGAGCGCACACCACGGAGTACACCAGCGAGATTACAATCCTCACCACATCAGAGCTGTCCCCCTGCATCCCGTCAGCTCGCTCCAGGTTGATATTCTTCAGGAGCTGCAGGAAGGACACGTTGCTCCCGTTGTCCATCTGAGCACCCTCCAGGAAACCCAGCGGCGTGTCCCAGGGCTCCCGGTGCGCTCCTTCCTTTATGCCAGCGGCCGGCAAGCAGGCACCGCAGGGCTCGCCCATCCCATGCTAGGGTGGGAGACGGGTCCGCGGGAGCTTTTTCCCCAGACGCTGACCAGCGGCAGCGGCGGGCAGGCTGCTGGAGCGGCGGCAGGGTCCGGGCACCGCGCGTTACCGGCTGTGCAAGGTAGCACAGCTGGCGCCGCTCGGCTCCGCGCCGCGCTTTTATCCGCGCCGGCGGGGCGGGGCATGTGCGGTGGGCGCGGAGCTCTCCCGGGTGCTGAGCGCGGCCGCCGCGCCCGCTGCGCCCCGCGCTCCCCCCGCACCGCCCCCGTTCGAACCGCCGCGTCCTGTC
>VZTI01001113.1:166108-345846 GCA_013397865.1 Struthidea cinerea | reverse complement strand
CGGCCGCGGCTCCGTGGCGCTGCTCGGGCGGGAGGGGCGGCGAGCCGGGCCGTGTCGGCCCGCGGTGCCGCCCGGGCGCCCTCGCAGCGCTGCCCTCGGCACTGAGCTCCGCACCCAGGGCACCGCGCTCTGGCTGCGCCTTCCTGCGGCTCCTGGGCGGTCATCGAGTTTGGCTGTGTATTGGAAGGTATTGCTAAACTCTGCTTTTTGCTGATCTGCCTCGCTTAGAGGCAGCTCTCTCAATGCCACAATAGTTTTGTGCTACTAAATTGAAGAAGTTTACTGTCCTGATTATTTATGTATTTTTAAACAAGTGATCGCTTCTCTACCAAAGCAGCAGGCGCTGCAGAAGGATTGGTGTTATCAGGGTTCAACACCCGCTGTGAGTTTCTCACATTCAGTGAGGATGGTAGATTGCAAGTCAGACTTCATGCGCGGGAGGGGTCTCTTTGAGGCTGCCCTCACAGGTGGGTTTTCTCCCTCTTTTGCTGTGGGGAGTGTAACACAGGAATTTTATTTTTTATTTTAGTTTTTGCCTGTTTAAGGAAAACAGGAGAAGTGGCTCCCAAGGGAGAAAAATTATGAGTAGTTGGAAGACTCTGCCTGGTGGTAGAAGACCCAAAAGTGTATGAGAAAATTTTGCTTCCTGATGCAATCAACAGCTGTGGTGCTGTCAGGAGAACTTGAACACAGAAGAGAAAATCTTCTGTACCTCTCAGAGATCATGAAAATGAAAAGTGTTTAAATAAGGTGCCTGAAAAGTGAACTTTTCAATTATCCTGAAGTTTGTTCCTGTTGGATTCACTGAAGGTGGATGCTAGCAATAATTACATTGCTGTGACTCTACATGGGACAGAACAGGGATGGTTGTGTTAGCATGTAGTAGCTATTTAATTGTCAGGCATTTGGAAATGAATGTAGAATTAATTTAACTTTCCAGGCATGAAAAACTCATTTTCCAAGAGTTTGCAAATAGCATGGAGTAACGGGGCAGTTAAAACGTGGCTAATTTTTTGGAAAGGAAGGTTTCTTGCAGTGTGAAGTGTGGACTGAAATTTGTATCTGGTACCAGTGAAGTGTACTGCTCCCTCCACATCTGTGAGCGTGACAGATGGGACAGTTAAGGATGTCCTTGCTGAGTGATAAGGCCTTCTCTCTTCCATGGGGCTTTGGAGCTTGGTGTGTTTCCTGGGCATGATGCTTCCTCACAAGATGAGCCACACTACTTCCTATCCCAGGGAATGGTTTGAAAAGAAGCCAGAGGGTCTGAGGGGCAGATGTACACAAACTACAAAGATGGAGATGAAGCAATGGCAAATGATGATGTGTCACATTTTAAAGGAATTTTGTCAGAGAACATGTTATGTATCTAAAGTAAATTGCGGTTTTCCTGTCCTGTGTGACAGATCATGTATTTTTTTCTCTTTATCCTAGTTTGTTCACTTTGTGTATGGCCCTTCTTAATAAGGCAATTCTCTGCCATATGTGGCGAATTTGAATCCACAGAGGAGCAGAACAGACAGGAGTGGTTTTGAATATTATCAGATGTTTTCAATGATGCAGAATTAGGAAGGTCTGCAGGGAAGATTTCTCTGACAACTTAAACAATACTTGGCCTCCTCAAACAGGAGGAGGGAGGGATTATGAAGGGCCTGAACGTTGCCTGTCCTGTGTGCCCAGAGGGCCTGAGCAGACACTGTGATTGCAGAGCAAAGTCCTGACTCGAATGTCTGCTGCTCATTGCCCTGCTTCAGTCTTGTTCGCAGCACCAACACAAGCCAGCATGCCCGGGTCTACGTAGTTCTGGGAAGACAAAACATTCTCTGGAGCTACACAGCCACCCTTCCTGGCCTGTAAATCCTGAGCAGCGCCCACTCGACAGGCAGGACTTCCCTGGAGTGGAGAGCATGCTGGGTGTCCAAGGGGGATGCTGTGACATGCCACTGCCATGGGTTGTCAGTGGCACTGGCATTTATTCCTTCCATTTATGTTTGCTACTGCAAAGTTTTATGGGAACTTGTGGTGTTTTAATAGGAATTCATGTTACTATAGGAAAATAGAGGCATTCAGCGTTGAAGGATGCAGCCCTTAATTTTGAGCAGTCTGGGTTGCATGTGTTTAGTTCTTCTTTCCTAGAAGGGCAGAAAGGAATCATCAAAATTGTACCGCCTGTCTTTTTTTTACACTCTTCTCCAGGCAGAAACTATGCTATCTTAGGCTTAGTGTGGAGCTCAGTAAATTTTTCTGTTACAGGTAGGATTGCCTTTGCTAACTTTTACCCAACAGTCTAGACAAAAATGCACTGATAGTGATTGCTTGCAGAAATATCATTAGCCTCATTCTGTTAGAATTTTGTGTTGTAATCTTATTCTCTCTGATCTTTTGAAGGCTTTTTAATAATTCATTTCTGCAGTTATATTACAGTACATTATTATTGCAGCATAATTCCCCTTTTCAGTGACTAAACAAGTATTTAACGAGTGGGTGGAAGGAGTTCGACTCCTCTGCTTTGACAATCCAATGCTTCAGCATTATTTTCCATCTGTGTTGATGGTCTACTTTTCTTTAACTTCTATACACTAATTGCTGTAGTGATGAAGTAAAAAACTTCCTTGAATAGCTTTAAATCCAAAACCATGAGTCTTTGGTCTTACATGGAGTTTAGCAGTTAAGCCACAACAAATTAAGTTCAAGACATCAGGCAGAGGAAAATCGCACAGTGACAGCAAGTCAGTAAGTTTTCCTTCAGGCATTTAATTTGATTATTTAATGAGTTGTGCTGAAAACCATAGAAATGGGGGCCTGGACTTGCAGCATTCTCTGTTAGCTTTTCTTTGCTAGCACAGTAAGGGATGTGGGACTTCCTAGAAATCTTACAATTTAACATCCGCAGATAAGCTGTATTTTTGGGTGTTTCTTATGTCCTCTACCTGCCTTTTTTTTCCTTCACTCTGGAGGGTGAAGAAAGGGGAACCTTGGTTTAGCTTCAGCTGCTGAATTACCAGGCATCCAGCACCTTTTGTGCTGTTTACAGACTGTGCCAACTGCAGGCATGAAGGTGTGCTCTGAGTTTCCAGCGTCTCAGTCCCCTTATGTGGACATGGGCAGATGTCTCTCAGAACTCGTGGCAGGCATTAGTGTCCGTGTTGTCAAGACCTGCCACTGTGAAGGCCCAAAACCCCACTGCTGTGGCTTGTCCTGCAAAGGCTTCAACTCACTGTAGGCTGGTGGGAAGGCTTGTGTACAAGGAAATCTGTTGTGTGACAGAATAAGCTTGCTTCTGAAGTAAAGATGCCGCTGAGACAAGGCCCGGTTTCTGATGTAGTTGTGTATGTGCTGGGAAGCGGGGGTTTTCTGTGTTACGTTTTGCTTTCTTTTCAGCTGGAAGTGTTTCAGTGCACGTGTCTCAGGGGTCCATGGCCTGAGGAAATGCAAGCAGCCACGTCTTAAACTGCAGCTAATGAGGACAAATGAGATGCTTCCTGAAGGGGATGAATCCAGACAGCTGTCTGCTTAGGCAGGGTTTCTCCTCTGTGGCTTTGAAGGTGCAGGCAGTGGAGGGAGAAGTGCCTCTAAAAGGATTGCCTAGCCAGACCTAGTCTGGAAGTAGCTGGAACGGGCTAATTGCTTTGGTAAGCAGCTTAGTTAATGAATGAGGTGTAGTCACTTCATGTGTAAGTGGCTGGGACTTTGGGAATGAAGAGCAACTCTGGGTAAAGAAGAACTGGATTAATGTGTGTCATCGTAACTTCTTTTTAATTAAATATGTTCAAACTGTCATTTCTTGGGTAGAATTCAAGCATGCCAGCAGATCTGGCCCTTAGGGTATGAGTTCATATGGATTGTGTTTTACATCGATTTGTGTTATTTGCATGAGGCTTTTGCATTTCACAGTAATTTTAAAAAGATAAAATTGGGTACGGGTGGTGTTTCTTCTGTATCTTCTTACGTATGCTTCCCCTGTTGTAGCAGGGGACAACAATGTCAATAATCTCTAATGAGGACAAATGAGATGATGAGTGGTAAGATTTCCAATCTTACCCTGCTCGGAACTCCTTATAAAAAGGAGCATGATTACTTCATTCTCTTCAAACCCTTCTTTGAAATTCTGAATCTGCAGCTGCAGCTGCAGCAGCTGCTAAAGCTGATGCTACTGAGGTGCTGTTAGTACAAATAATCAAGCCAATTGGTGTTCTCTTCACATTTGTGTATTTGCAAGGCTCTCTGGTCAGATTTTTGCGTGTGTGAAGATCTCCTTGATCAGAGTACCATGTCCTGGAGACCTAGGACATGGAGGGTTCCCCGCCCTTGTGGGATTGGGAAGGCGGCTGTGTGTGACAGTCAGTCTTTTATATGACTGGTGACAAAATATTTGAAAAGAAGAATGTTTAGCTTCTAAACTGATTGTTGCAATGGGAGAATAGAAAGCCTAAATGAAAAATGTATTTCATGGTCATCTGTGCACTGCCTGCCTTTGTGTCAGTAGGATGTTGTGGTGAATTGCACTCCTGAGTTTCCCTTTAAATTCTGTGAGATCTGAACAGGCTAGCACTCACCATAGTTTTGTTTCCTTTTTTTTTCCCTTTCTCTCAGAGCAATTTGTGAAGGCAGTGCCAGAATACCATGTGGTTCATCCAGCAAGGGTAGATGCAAGTGGGCATTTTCTTTCTTTTAATCTACACCACCACATCTCAAGCCCAAGGAAGAAGAGAGATCTTGGAAAAACTGAAAACGTGGTATATTACAAAATTAATCATGAGGAGAAGGATCTGTTTTTCAACTTGACTGTCCACATGGGATTTCTTTCCCATAACTACGTAGTAGAAAGGAGACGTGGCAACCACACCAGTGCGAAGATTTCAACTCACTCGGGAGTCCCTTGCCACTTCCTTGGCACAGCGTGGCAGCCCGGCTCCGGTAGCGGGACAGCAGCGATCAGCACTTGCAGTGGCCTGGTAAGTAGTGTGACCTTCGCTGGGATCCTGGGCTATTTCTGGTGTCATTAGAGCTGAGCTGGTATGAATATGTCTGCGAAGGAACTGGATGAGCCAGTCTGGTACCTCACTAACTTGGAAAGAAGGTTTAATTCTATGGATGTCGCTTGGATTTTTGGAAGAATCAGAAAGTCAAAGGGTGATGCTGAGGCCCCTTAGCCATTTACTTTAAAACTAGGTTTATTTTTTTTGGTGATCTGAACTGAAGGTTTCTATCAGTCATACAGCTTGAAGCCATCCAAATATCGAGTCATTGCTTTGATTCTGTTAGTAGTTGGATTGCCTTTCCAATGCATCTGGATATGAACTTCTGTTCTGTTTTCCTCCAAAAAGGAATGTAGCTCAAGTGTGACGTCGCTGCCGCTGGCCGCCCGGTGGCCTGGCAGGAGACAAGGCGGTGTCCTGGTCGGCGGCACAGGGAACACAGTCCTCGTGGCTGGTGGAAGCCCTTTGCCCCAAGCTCACAAGAGAGCAGTCTGCAGCGTAGATGTCGCCTAGCAACGGGACAGCGGCGAAGGAGGCAGAGGGACCTTTCTGGTGCTCACAATTCCAGCTTTATTGATGTCACAAAGTAGCGAGGAGATGCGAGGCCGAAGGGAGAGCACCAAGAAAAGGCGGGGGGAAGAACCAGACAAGCCTTTTTATGGTGCTCTAAAAGAGGGAGGAACCAAGGGAAACAGTCCATTAGGGAGGTGATGGGAATGACAGGTAACCAGTAGGGAAAGGAACAGGGAAGAGCTTTCTGGAACTTATACATAGGCAATTAAACTGATAAATATACATAAACAGACGAACCAATAAGGACTAAACAATGAAAGAAGGGTCTAGAAAGAGGGGAGGAGATGTGGCAGTGGCAATCACCCAGAAGAGGATGGCCTTAGGTCTGATGGTCATCCTCTGAGCTGGCCTCATGCCTGCCCTAGGGGTCGGAGTCAGGTGTAGGGAAATCGATCCATTTAATGACATCCAGCCCCGAGGTGGGCTGGGCCACCGCAACACAAGTGCACTGAAACTGCTCTGTGAATCAAACCCACGGGTGGTAGGTTGGGAAAACGCAATCATTTCCTTATGAACTGCACTGCAGCTTCAGATATAAATGATAGGTGAGATGCAACATTAGTCAGAGCTTTGAATTCAAGCCTTAACCACTGCTAGGCATCTCTCATGTCAAAGAGCACTTCTGAGGGCTGGAGCTTGAAGTCGAACATTTCTCGGTATCCTGTGGTTTGCACTGAGACAAGGAGATGGAAACCTTTTTTTTTCCCCATGCTTTGTTTTTTTTAATCACAGCCATAGCTTAGGTTTCTCTTTGTGCTAGAGCATGAAGCTGAGTATGCCTTGTCAGGAGGGGAAGAAGAAACAAACTGCTTGAGTGTGAAGGGGATGTAGGGAGGTGTGTAGAATGGCACATGAGATCCGTGAGAGGCAAAATCCAAAGGGTTCGTGGAGTGTGCAGGCAGAGGTGATGATGAAATGCCTGCAGCATGCGTGTGCTCTCATGCCTTGATCCTGGAGTGGCGAATGGCAGCGTTGGAAAGCGCGTGAAGCAGGGATTGATGCCTTTTGGCCAACACATCTCAAGTCTGCAGCAGGCTAACGACTGATGTTTCATTTTTGAGCCTTGAACACCAAGATGAATATGTGTAAAGTGTAACCTTTCCCTGCCAACCTGTCAGTATCAAAGCGTGTTCCTTGCTGTTGAGCTCTATGAAGCTTTCAGAAGCTATGGAAAGTCGGTCTTCTGGCAGTGTGCGAGAAATGACACGAAGACAACCCTGGTATATATGAAACGGGAAACTTTGGAGTCTTACACAAGTGCTGATAACACTTCTGGCATGTTTCCTGGAGAAACAAACCATTGCTTGAGGCCAGAAGTTTCAGTCCCACCAGCATGAAGATCAGGGATTTTCTAAGTAACAATTCCAGTGGGGACCAACTTATCAAAATTTCCCCGAAACATGTTTTGATCATACAGGGTCAGTAAGTAAAAGGAGATATGATGATACAAGTAGTTCCTTTGGCTGTTTTGTCTTGTGCTTTACCAAAATGTCTTTGTTATTTTTCATTAGGATGAGAGCTTGAAAAATGAGGTGCTAGATCTTCATTGTCTTTGGAAGTATTTAGTCTGCAACAAGAACTAAAAAAACAAAACTCAACTTGCATTTTAAATACAGCTTGGTAGTATACTTTAAAGTTATGCTTTCATTTGTATTACAAACTTTTTGACTTTTATTTTCACTTGAAGGTTTTGATAAAACACTTGTATCAAAAAATGCTGTTGTGATTTTGTGTTCCCATCCTGCCACAAAATGAAACTTTGAAAATATATTATCATAAATTGATTCAGGTTGAATAAATGAGCTTTGCCCCTGGGTAAAAACATCATGGTTTTGATGTGATGATTTTTGAAGTCCAGAAGTTGCTACTCTGAAGAGGTTTCAGTAAGAGTTGGGTTTGCATCTTGATTCCTCTGGATGACACAAGCTGGGGAAAGGTGATTTCTCTTGCTTTTACCCTGAAAATTTTCCAGAAGATCTAGTGTTATATGAAAACATCTGTTGATGAATGATTTTGCCAGCTATGAGAAATGCAGTCTAGTTTTCATAATAAAAAACTAACATTTCTGAAACTTTTCTTGTTTGTGGTGGTCTCCACATTTCTGAGCTCTAGTGTTGATTTATTTCCATCCTGGTGATGGCCAGTTTTTTGCTTGTCAGCATCAAGTCTATTTCTGTCTTTTTTTTTCTTTCTGGGGTGAGTTGTGTTTTCTGTTGAAAAGATTTTTTTTCTATTTGTTCCTGTGAAGGAGGGAAGTAGGATGAAGGAGAACTGAGAATAAGTAAACACCATGGAATTAGAGAAACTTACTTTAGATACTAAACCTATGGCATGAGGAGAAATTGATGGCTTGTTTATTATAGTAAAACTGTGCTGATATGCTCAAGCCTCATAACCCAAGAGCTGGTGAGAACCAGTGTCTTAGCTTTCAAATAGTGAGAACAGGAATATTAGTGATGCTCCTTCCCTGATGCTGTTTTGTCTTGACACTTCAGGTACATCATAAAATGAAAGTCTAGTGTGCTTTCATTGCTGAAGCATTTTTTAATAAACTCAGTGAAGCACCAGTTTACCATGGTAATGAATGACAGGAAACTCGGTGATCCCTAAACTTCTGATTTTTTGCTTTCTTAGTCTTAGGAGCTGCTAAAAAATATATAATACTGGAAAATACTGATTTGATTAAATAACTATGTTTTGTGGAATATCCCTTCAGTTGTAATTTTTAGTGTGGAATGGTTGCATTATTATTTTGTAATTTTGTCCAAGTGAATTTCTTAAGAATATGTCATCTTTTTCACCCCTGTTTTACAAATGGTGGCCTGAATTAGAGCAAAATAAAATACTAAAAATGCCTGCAGGAGGGGAATCCTAGTTTTAGTCCTCTTGCTGGAATGACTTTTTCTCATATCAAGTCTGTTTGGTTTGTATTTGACAGTTTCTTAATTTCCAGGACAATAGTGATGTGTAAGAACCAAAGAAGGATGTGTGGTGTAGGTTTGTGTTTGTCATAAAAATCACTCACACACTGCACTGAAAACATAGAAAATATAGAAATGGATTTTCATCTCCCTTGCATTTTCACTTCGAAATGTACTCCTACTTCCCTTGGCATTACACAGGCATTGCTGATGTATTTTTTATGTTCCCAAAATGGCCTGCAAGGGAAATAACAGAGTGATAGCTGTGAGATATAAGAATGGGTGGCACGGTCATTGTGCAAACATTGTTCTTTTTAAAAAAAAGGTAACTGTGTCTCTGTTTTCAGAAGTATACATGGAAAAAATGATTCTTAAAGGAATTTTGACAAGAGGATACAGAGGATAAATTACCAGAGATCTGGAGGAAATAAGTTGTAATTTCCAAATCCATTTTTTTCTTACACCTTGTGAAATCTTAGTTTCCCTTTCATGCTAAATAGATCATGCCCTTCTTAACAGGCTGAAGAACATGATGCTGTAAGCTCTATCTCTTCCTCTCTGGGTCAGTTGTTTAGTAAAGTCTTTTGCACTTCTGAGCCTTTTTGAATAATGCATGGGTTAACATGGAAAGAGTGGGACAGACCTCGCTGTTTATTTTGGGTCACACTTGGGCGAGGGACCCCCAGAGAGGAAGTCACTACTAGAACACAAGAAACATCAGACTGTGGCACTTGGAAGGGGAGCAGACACTAAATCACTTAGATACAGGAAAATTTCCAAGATGAAGTAGAGGGAGGAAATGATTAATTTTTGTATCTTTGAGTGAAAATGGTGTTTGGATTGGCTGTCTTGGCAGACTATTTAGGGCACTGTTCTAATAATGCTTTTGAGTTTTCCCAGTGCCTTTCCACAGAAGGCTACAATGAACTTTTCTAGTACTAACGCCTTAATTGTCAGTTTTGTGCTAGTCCTGAGAATCCCTTGTGTGGGAGCAGTGGTGTCGGATCGTGCCCTTGCTAGGGCTGGGAGGGTAGCAGTGAAGTTGAATGAATACCCTAGGTTTATATGCGCTGAATCCTACAGAGCTGGGAATTGAGTTTCCCTCTGATAGTCTACCCTCTTCATTAGGAACAAGGCCCTCTTTTATCCGTCGATAACACAGAGGTTGTTTATAGTATTTTTAGATGACAAAGCATCGTTAAGGCTTTGTTTCCTTGACACTTGTTTACAGTGCAGAGCTGTCAATCAGCAGTTGCTTCGGGGGATACGTTTATCTTCAAAGGCAATGCAAGCATTAGCAGGGAAAAGGCAGAGGACTGAAAGGACATTAGTATGGAAATTGAGCATGATCTGTGCCCATATACCTGGTAAGCTCCTGGACATACAGGGCCTGTGGGCAGATCCTGCTTTGGCTGTCTCCAGCTGGTCAGAGGGTTGCATCTTAATGGACATCAGTGTTTTTAATAAGTGCTGGGTGCCTTTGAAAAGATTTTTGAAAGGTTTCCCCTACCTCCCTTCTTCCCTCTGTGCTGAGTCACAGGCAGGGCAGCTCTTTGTTGACCTTTAATTGGTGGCTGTATGTTTGTGTAGCAGCTGGTAGAAGATGCTCTAAGTGGGACCTCTCTGGGCATATCTGTGTCTATCCTGACACGCGTGACAAGCTTGTCACCAAAGTGGAATGGTGACTGAATTCTGCTTGAATGTAACTGCTTATTGCAGGACATCACCATTGTATGAAGCCCCAGAATGAGCTCTGGTACTCAAACAGTTCCACCTATATATCTGGTCTCCTCAGTGTAGCATGAACTCTACCAGCGGCATTTTATCTTTTGCAGATTTGGGGTAGTTCAGCATGATCTCTGTTCTCCTGCTACATGCCAATAAGCTTTTCTAGTTAGTGTGAGATGCTTTTTTCATGTTGACCCACATGTTACTGTCTTATGATCTGTCCCAAGTTGGACAGTTCTGTGCAGGTATCATAACAGTATTTCAGTGATAGTGGGCCCTATGACAGTGGTCTAATACTGCTGTTTAGACTTTCCTCTCCTATGGATACAGGAAACATACTTCAACATGTTGGACTTGGTGTTTTCCTTTGATGAGGTTTAAGAATAAATGGGTCTTTAACAGTTTTATAATATTTGTTCTAAAGTAATGGAAGAATAAAATTTCTTGCTAAGCTTATAATACATGTATTTATCTGTTTTTGTATCTCCCAGCATGTGAGCTGGTTTGATTACTGATGATTTTGTTTGTTAATCTGTTGTTAAAGGTGGTTACCAGAGTTTAGCAAAGCTAAAGTACTACACAATCCACTCCTAAAGCCTAGAAGAATAACTGTGTCTTTTTATTCCCTTGTGGTATACGTGCAGCTAGCAGAATTGTTTCTCTTCAAATGGAAGTGTCTTTTGATTATTAAAAGTGGCAAAATACGTGGCAGTTAGAAAGGCAGTTAAGGAAAGGGAACACGTAACATTTTCCTCACTTGAATTTCTGACCACCTGAAACTGGATTCAGCACTGATCCCTGACCTGTGACTGGACACCCCCAGAACACATTTGGGCACATGTGCTGTTCAGGTGGCTGTTATTTTAAGAGTTGAATTGGAATGTATTCCTATAGTGCTTCCTCAAATACATGAATTCCATTCTGTGAACAAGGCTTCTGGGAGACAAAACCAGAAGTTCTTCAGGGGTTTCCTGCTTTTCACTCATCTCTCCTTTTTTCCTCTAGGACAGTCTCTTGCTTCCTTCTTTATCTTTCCCCTGAGGGGTGGTACTGGGTGGGTCCTGCTTGTGTTTGGCAGTATGTCAGATGGCCCTGGCCCTACCTGCCAGTTGGGTCTTCTTGCTCAGGTGTCAGTGACATCTCCACAACGGCTAATACCGTCCCTGCCCGGCTCCGTGGGGTCCCTCGTGCTCCCACAGACGCTCGGGCAGGTTCCGTATATGGTCAGTGACAAAGAGTCGGGAAGGATACTTGCTTGCACGCCGGCAGGAGCATTTATTGCATCTTCACTGTCGAAGGTCGCAGTGGTGAATACCCCGAAGACGTGACAGGTCGATCTTAAGTACAGGGGTGTGGCTAACTCCAGGAGCCAAGCAGGGAATCAGAACTGGGTACATTACCACAACCGAACAGGCATCCTGGGAGAGGCCCCTTTCCCTCTCCATAACTGATAAGCCTTTGGCACCAGAGACTGTCTTACAAGAGCTCCCTCTGTCTCTTGTACCACTGGCTAATCGGCCACCACACGTGGCCTCTTTTGGTTTATCTGGCTAGGGATAATCTGATGGAACCAAAAATGTAGGAATACTGTGTTCGGAGAGTGGCAGGAAAGAAGTCAAGCTGCCAGCCTTTTCCTTGGGGTGGGAATTGCTCCTTGGCTGGATACAGTGGAGCTTCCACAGTCTGATTGTTGTAATTTGGCTTGTTCTGGCAATCCTAAAGAAGGAAAGACCTGCCAAGTAACCTGGTTGTGTGGCTGCTGTACATCTCTTCTCACATGTGGTAGTATGGAAAATACTGCAAGCAGAAAAACGTACACTGAAAGTAAATGCAGTTTTTTCTGTGCGTCTGTTCTTTGTCATGCTTGGTTTGCCTTGTTTCTCCACCACAGTAATAAATACCTGGATATTCTCCTTGACTGGCTAGTGCTATGGTTGCATTGTGGTTGTGTTGCATAGTTTTGTTTTTCTTTTTGAAGGTAATCCAAAGACAGGTGGTGTGGTGGTCTGGGGGGCTTTTTTCCCCCATCCCCCAGCAGATTCATCCTTCAAACTTTCATTAGTATTTGCTGCAGTACTTTTAACATCCATCCCTTTTCTTTGTGTTTGAACTTCAACTATCCATCTGCCAGCTCCCTTCCCCCAGTCTTTTGTCTGCAAAAATACTCTAATTGACAGGTCAAATGAATCTCATCAGTGATCTCAATACATGAGAATCTGGCTGTGTCTGTGGCTCCTGCTTTTGGCCTTGTCACCTTTAACCAATATGAAGTTGTCAGACCAGAAGCTGGGTATGACTGGAGCTTTTATAACAACGTGGTTACATTTCACTGGAAGGGTCATTGCTGGGATAGGTTAAAAAAAGGATTGGTCTTTATGAGCTGGTTTGGATGGAGTACCCAGATTTAGAATGTTCCTTTAAGAGAATGATTCTTTGAGAATATGAAAGAGTGACTCTTTTTATGCAGTTTTAAGGTATCTTAATCTCTTGTTTAAATATGTATCTACATATTTGCTAAATATTTAGGAGTAGTGTTGGTGTACAGAGCTGTCAGTCATATTTCCAGTTTCTATGAGTCTTTGTAATCAATCTACTATGTCATGATTTCATTGCTTTGGTGGTTTTTTTATAAAAAAGTTTATGTTTACTGAGGGAAATCCATGAGATTGTTACTTCACTTTCAGGATGCAGAAGTAAAAAATATGCATAACATCTATTTTGCTTTGATTCTTAATAATGTAAAGTTTGTAAAATTGTCTGTTCTTTATTTCTTCTCATATCTTCTAGTATATTTGGAAGTTTTTGGCTCTTTCTCTGGAAGAGAAGTGGAGGTATAAAAGCCATTAAGTTCTTGAGAACTTTGCAGGTAAAGGTGGGAACTTTTGATCAGTGAGATGATGGATGTACACATTCAGCTTGGCCAGTGGCTCAGCACAGCTGTAAGTTGTTACTGAGCAAGGTGCTCAGTAACATGTCCCTGCTGATGGTGAGGAGTGCTGGGAGTTCAGGAGAGATTGGAAGAAATTGCTTTAACTGGGGAAATGGAATACATATAATAAGCAAATCTGTAGGGGAACAAAGCTTTGATAGTCCTGCTGTTTGTAGAATTTTTTTCCTTTACTCCATTTTCATGATGCTGAAAGGAATGGTCTGGCTTGGAGGTAAATAGAATTGTTTGCACTGGTTGCCATATTAGTAACATGCTATACCTGCTGCCCATCACAGCACATGCTTTGTATGTTATCATTAATAATGAGCAGAAGAGAGGGGAAGGACTGAAGCTTTTCTACATACCCGGCCAGTGATGCATATAATGTGACATCAACAGGGACAAATCTTGCCAATTGTGTGCCTTATTTTCTAGCTCTTCAAAGAAGAGAAAGTTACCAAGAAAAGCCTGTTTTGCTTTGGTTCTGAGCTGACAGATGCTAGCAGGATGCTTGGTGGTGAACAGCAGTGGGTGATATAAACCCAGTATAAGATATAAGAGCCAAATACCTCTGTCTGCTGCTTGCACTTAGAGGATAGATGGGTAGTGGTACTTTTACAGCAGCTGTGTGAGCCTGCCTTCTGATACCAGCTGGAAACCAGCAGCCTGATAATCAAGCCCTGCCTCTTCAATTGTCTTTGTCTGTCAGAGAGGAGCAGTTGCAGTCTCTGCACAGTGTCAGCGTCAGAACTCGGTTATATTTACACATACATCAGACACACACACACGCAAATCCATATACATACCTGTAGCTCTGTCACTGCAGCTAAAGCTCTTGGGTTCAGATCTATTTGGTGTGCTGAGAAGTCTTCTATCCTGTTGTATGGATTGGGTGTTACCAAGCTGGGGCCAAAAGACTGTTGTGTTTGGGTTTTTTTTCCAAGAATCTGGTGCTTAACAATGGACTTACCCCACTCATTTGCAAATTGCAACAGACTGTAAGTATTTAGTGATTTAGTCTGGGATATTTAGGTGTTTTATATACACACTGGCTCTGGAGAAGGACAAGCATTAAAAACAACTAAGTAGTCATGAAAAAGCTGGTGGTCTTGGTTAAACAGTGGCTGTGTTTAGACATCTCCACTGTGTGTTCCAGTTCTCATGGCAAACAGCAAATCCCTAATAAACTGCTTGATGATACATGGAAAACCCAAGAGTAGATCTAAATTTGTTCTGGTTGGAACTTAGAGTAAAAGCTCACACGCTGACACAGCTTTTGGTTTGAAGGTTTCTTTTTCAAATTTCGCTCTTCCCTCCCACCCCATTTTTAAATGTATGTATTTGAAACAAAGACAATTGTAAATGATCAGTCCAGACTTGAATATCTGCTAACTGGTATGCACTGTTAACTCTATCTGTTTCCTTATCTAGAACAGTCATGGACCAAATCTGGTCAAAATCATAAAAATAGAGACTGTGGATAGGTTGAGTGGGCGTTTTATCCATTATCCTCTGCCCAGCAATGACTAAGTAAATATCCCTATATGAGTAAGAACATGGCAGTTGGACATCTCCTGTTTGGTCATCCTTGCTTCTGTTTTCAACTCAGGTCAAATTTTTGGAGGAAATCCTATTGATGAATTAGTATTTCACATATTTTCTGGGCATTCCTTGACTCAGTGTTAGAAATATGTAACTACATATGAATTACAACACTTAAAAATTGATTTAGATGTATCTTCATTTGTTTTTTACTAGCTATCAGTTTCATTTGATAGTTCTTGGAGTTGTTGTCTTGAAGGACACAGTGAACAATCGAACACTGAGCATAGTGTTTGAGATGATTTACTCAGTGACACAGTGTATTCCTAATTATTTTTGTGTTTCTTGGTAATTCCAAACACTTGACAGCTTTGTTGGACAGCTGTTGAGACTAGTTTGTTATATTGTTCCAATTTTTTTCCTCATGAAAACAGCAGCTCAGGTTCTTTCTGCACAGTAGCAGGTAGATCAGAGTCCATATGCTGCCTTTGCCCCCTCACTGTGCAATGCTGTATCAAGTTTCATTGATCTATTAATTACAGTTTTTTTCTTTCTTGTCCAGCTTCTCAGTCTCAGGAACTTTCTGACGTTCATTGGTTGTCCTTTGTCCTTACTCTCTTGAATAGCTTCTTAGAGTTTTCTAGTATCCTTTTTAACAGATTGTAAACTAATTTTTAATCTAGATGTTAAGACAAGGAAATTGGTTGAAGGAGAAAAGCTGTAGCAGAAAAGCTTCATTATTAATAAAAAAGCCACAATAAACATTAAGTTGCTTTTGCAAATTAATTAATATAAAATTGGTGAATTGCTAACTGTGAGATCTAAACTGTCATTTCAATTGACTCTAGAAGATGGGTAAATTTGTAGACAATGAGGTGTCTTGAATGGCAGGGAAGTAAATGGATAAAATGAGCAAGTGGTGGAGAAGAACTCCAGCAAAGAGATGAGAAAGTAGTCGTTAACTCAAGACATCCCAAACTGGAAGGTTTCCAGAACATCTGGAGGTCAGGGATTGTATCCTTTTATCTTTGCTCTCTTCTTGCAGCTTTTCCATAAAAACCTGCTCCTGTCTGCTCGTGAAGGCGACTGAGTTGAAAGGATCTTTGTTTTAATCCAGTCTGGCCATTGCTGTGTTCTTATGGCACAGGGTACATAACAGGCTTTCACCAACCTGGAGTATTTTTGCCGTATCTGTTTTTTAATATAGGTGCCTTCTCTTGAAAGCTGTGCATGGAATGGAAAGCAAAAATTGGTTGTTGTTGCTGCCATGAGGTGTGAGTAATTCTTTTAAAACCAGTTTCTTTGTGGCTTTATTTTCTATATGGAGTCTGGAAGTTCTTTGTTCATCTTTGTGCTCAAAGAGCCTCAGTAGATCTTAATGTTCGTTAAACTGTTTTTGCTGTTTGAACACAATACGGACGTGTTTGAACTTCGCTGCCTGCATATTTTACAACAGCTGTTGCCTTTTTCTAAATAACTTATAATCAAAAGGAGAAATTGTATTTTTTCTCTGGACAGATTTTTACATCGTGTCAGTTTGGCGTGGCTGAGTTCTTGGTGAGATTTTTTGATGTGTCTTTCTATAATGTAGTTAAATCACAGCTGGTGGCAGATGCTTGTCAAAAAACAACAGGTGTGTTACAATCCTTTTTGCATCGAAATGCACAGCACAAGCCACTGCTGCTCTTGGAAGCAGAACTTCAGCCCCAGCTGTCAGAAAAAAAAGGGATAAATTAGAAAAGTACAGGTTTCTCCTTACATGGAGAACTGCATGTTTCTTATTTTATTGCTAGCTAAGCTACAGAGACAATATGCCACTTGTTTATCCAATTAAGTGTTCTCTTTTAAATCAGGAAACAGATTTCACTTGGCTTTGGAAAAGAGATCAGAAGTCTGAGAGTCGTAGCAGTTCAGGAGAGAAGTGCCAAGGAGAGTTATGAAGCTGAATGACCATTAGTGCACCTGTGAAAGCAATCCAAACCTAAGGAGGGAATGAAACTGGAGAGTGTAAATTAGCTGTGACTAACCACAAAGCCCCTGCCTGCAGTAGTAATCACTGTCTGCCAGAAAAAGTGGTAACTGTCTGTTCAAAGAATATAAAATTAAATATTAATATTTTAGTAAGGCAATAGAAATAATAAACATTAAATTCATTAAATGTCATGCCAGATCATCAGCTACAGTTATTTATCCAGGTGAGGTTTTAGGCTATTAAATTTATTTTGCAGCAGTGCTCTGAATTGCTTTGGTCATTAGAAGGGAGTATTATCTCCAACCCAGTGTTATCTTTCTGGCCATTTTCTCATAATTAGGACACGTCATCTTCTGGCAAGGCAGTGGAGCAGCTTTTGGCATAGTTTCTTCATGTTATGGCTCTGAATGTTGCTTTATATGGTACTATTTCTAGTTAAGTTGATTATCATAACCCTTCTCAAGAAATGTGTTCTGTAAAGGACTGAATGACAATTAGATATTTTAAAATATAAACAAGCCAAGTTTGTTTATGTCAAGCTTCTTTATGGAGACTGGAGCTAGCTGAACTGAGCTGCATTTTTTCATCCTTCGACAAATGTTCCATGTTTCCCCATTACTAAGAACTTCTGTTCTTTGAACTATCAAGTCCTGTGTAAGAGGTGAATTGAAAGCCATTATTCATCCAGACAGTCCAGTGTGAAGACTCAAGATGCAGAACATAGAGATGATGTACAAAGTCTGTAAGTGGATAAATGTTGTGCGATTTAGAAGCCCAAATCAGAAAAACACATTAGGCGTAATAGCTCAGATTCTCACAGTGAATGGATTTCTGTGAAGTGTAGGAGTCTGTGAATTGTCCATCTGCCACAGGCATTCTTAGCCCTTACACAAGCTATTTTTGTACAAGTCAAATCAAAGCAGAAAACCTTCACTCACCTACCCCCTCCCCCCAAACCCTTACACTTCAACCAGTGTCCTTAGGGCCTTTCTTTTTAATTTTTTTAACCTGATTACAAAACAACGTCTCTTTAGGAGTTTAACCTGAACATGGCAGTAGATTGAGCTGTTTGTCTGTATTAGATATGCAGCAATGCCACAGAGAACAGAGTAGTATTCTTCGCTGTCATTTGTCATTCCAGTGCAGAATTAAATCAGGTTACTGATTTTTACTTGCATGGTTGATCTACCATTGGTGAAGTGCCACTGTGACATTGCTAACTGGAGTCATGTTAGGCATTTGGGAGCTGCCCATCATCCTCCCTAGGCACCTGGCTGCATCCCAGTAACTGGGCTAATGACAAATACCTGGCAAGGTGAGTATGTATTTATTTGTGTGTAGCATTTTCTCTTGCGTATTTGGGCTGAATCAAGGGTGCTGATAGCTCTGTGTTTCAGAGCCCTGTGTCACTTGGCATTACACTTCTCAGTTCCATGGTATTATTGGGAGAAAAAAGACTGCTCATGTGGTCCCTTAAGTCTCTGTTCTGGGGCTGCTTTTATTTAAAATTTTCACTGGTACTCATGGGACAAGAATCAATTATGTGTAATGAACTTTGCTCGGGATGCAAATCTAGAACATGTCATCAGTACCGGGAAGGATCGGGATGTTGTGTCATTAACCAGGAAATGGTAGGTGTGGAGTTGAAGAGGGGAAAATTCAAGTGTCATAGTGTGGAGTCTAGAGTCACAGACTTAGCAAATAATAGAAATTTCTACCTTAAAAGCTTCTCTGTTAGAAGTGTGAGGCTACGACTTGAATATGTTTGCTTTATACTTTGGAGATTTTTTGTAATTTTTTCCCCCTGCCTTGGGGGAAGGGGGCAGGGGAGAAAAAAGATCCTAGGATTTGAGCAGAGATTAGAAAAATACGGGAGAATGTGACTAAAGGTTCACTCAGGATACAGCAGGTATTTCTCATCACTCCATTTGAAAAAGACAGGGTAAGAACTTTTGGGAAGTATTACATCTTATTTTACTGTTCTCCAGGTGTTTGCTTTCAGCAGTTTTGAGAAATAGGATGGGGATAAGAGATGTTGGTCTGAGTCCTTTCCTTCTTATGTGAGATTTAGTTTTTTAAGGTAGAACTGGCAACAGGATTTGTGGATTTAGGGTTTCTTTTTTTGTCTTGTTTCTAGCTGCCTGAGATCTGTTTTGAATGCTGAGACCACAGTGATTTGTGAGGATTCACAGTCTTTTCTTGTAACAAGCAGGCTGACATTCTTGGAAAGACCTGGAAAACTAAGAAAACTTAAATAAAGTTTTAAATTGGAGGATAAGAGATAAGGTATCTGTGGGAGATGATTTAGACATACTCGGCCCTGTATGAAGGTGAGATTTCAAGAAGTCAAGACATCCACTTTTAACAGTACTCTGAAATCTGATTGATAAACATCTTGTGTTCCTTGCAAGTGGCCTTTGTTCACGTCAACCTTACCTTTCTTTTAAGGATATGAAGAGTAAAATTTGTATAGGTATAGGTATTTGTATTTATATAGGTCTACATAACATGATTGATATACATAAATAAAACCAACACCTTTCCCAAGTACAGTCCCACAATTACCCAAAGGCTTCTGAACCAAGTGAGATACCTAACATGAGCTAAATTAACACATTTGTGAGTGATACAGGAAGGGAGGAGAGACAAGAAGTAAAGGAGAAATAGAACTTTAGGACAAAGGGGAAAAAAAAGAAAAAGGACAGGGCATTGTTCATGCCATTGACTACAGAGGAAAGATCTGGGCAGCCATAAAGTTCAGTTGTCTGGGAGCTGTTGTGCACGGAAGCTGAGGCAGCACAGTGTGTGCACATCCAAGGGATGTACAGCAGTATTCCTGTAGGGCTTGCATCGAGGGGTGTTCTGCAGTGGTGTAACTCAGCTTCGCAGCTGGGGAATCTCACACATGCTGTTTGTGGTAGAAAGGGTTGTTCTGGGCAAAAAGCATGTTTACAAAGGGTTTATTTCATGGTGTCCCGTCTGCCTTCCTGCATGAGGCATGTCTGTTCTTTAGTATTAGGTGTTTCTCTACTGATCACCGCACTACAGCAAGACAAAATGAAGTGGATCCTGAGAACGGGGTTTGCATGAGGTCTGTACTCTGGACCCGATCCAATATCATCCTTTCCTCATCAGACTTTGCCTAACCTTGTTCCTTCAGGGGAATCAAGAATGAGTTACTGGGTGGTTTAGCTCAGAAAAGCAGGCGAGATCATCTCAGTACATTGGTATGAGAAATGTGCACTGCCCACAACAGCAAGTGCTTTGGCGTTTGGTGCAGTGAAAGGAAGGAGGCAAGCATGAGGTCCAAGCAGGGCTTAGGATGTTTTTATAACAACTTTCTTTGTCCCATTCTGAGATGAACCTACTGATGCAAATACATTTCATACTTGTCCGCTGTAAACAGTGAACCCTGGGGAGCAGCAATTGTATCACGTTTTCTTGGCCAGTCTTCAATTTAAAAGAATTTCTGAGCAGAGCATTGAGGGTTGCTGTATCATACAGGCAGGATGCACTAAAGAGCATGAGTCCATCACAACTGTTTTTACCAATATGAAACAGGAAAATAATTTCTCTCAAAACTTTCCTTTTGCTTTGGTCCTGCTGTAGTTGCTGGAATATTTTCTATCTGTTAGTTATACCTTAGAGTGTATGATGTCTGAAGCAAGTTAACTTCTCTGTCTTCACAAAACCTTACGACCGCTTTTGTCCCTTCATGAGTGACACACTGATGCTCTGTTACTTTGTGAGTGCAGCTCTTTAGAGTAATACTGGCTTTTAGGGTTGACTTCTCACTCTGCTCTGTGTGGTGTGGCTCAGGCCTCTTCTGTTCTTCCCTTGCTCTGGCTTTTTTTGCTGCCTTTGACCCCATCCTGTGGCTAGGGCCAACTGCTTGCATGACCTCTCCAGTCCAAAAACAAGGAGGGCACTGGATTTGGAGGTAGTCCGGGTGTGCCTTTTCCCCCCAGTGGCATCATTTCATTCTCTTCAGCAAAGTGCTGTGGTGCCCTTGGGCAGTATCAGAAATATTTGATTGCGGGAGAAGGCTGGTTGAGAGCAGAGATCTCATACACTGAGGGAGTATTGGGGTGATGGGGGTACAAGGTAGTCTAAATACAGCCTCTGACTTTTGTAATTAGATAGGCTGCAATTACTGCTTAGCATCTTTTGTTGGTGTCTCCCGGGACCGTATCCTTACTTGTCAGCAAGAGTGGGAAACCTGGGAGTGACTGTAGATGCTGCCCAGAGCTCACTAACCCTTTGTCCAAAAGGCTTAATAGTACTACAGTTTGTGACTATCATGTATCTTTTTCGGTGTTCGTTTCATGAAGGATTCAAATTCATTGCTTTCTGTTGCTGAAGTAAGATAATGTATCTTAACATTGGTTTGTTACATGATCGCAGCGCAGCGGAGTTGCAGAGGGAGAAGCCTAGGCATTCTGTACTTGCATGCTAAATTCTGCAATGTAAGAGCTGGATTAACTCTTTAGAGAATTATTTTCTGAGGAGTTTGCCAGGGCTGGAAAGGCTTTTGGGGGTCATCTTTCACTTTAAGAAGTTAGTGAGCAAGTATGTGAGGCAGCAAGCTATTTACTTTCTGGCTTGGATTCTTTTCTGCATAGACTTGCACTGGTTTTAGTCAGACAGCAGACATGGTGCTTACTCTGTAGTCTCTGCTTTTTTTAAACCTCTGAAAGGCTTATTTGTGCTCCAGCAACTGAACTAAAACCAGAGGTGAACCTGATGTGAACAATAAGAAATTCTAATTATTTGACTGTGCATAGGTGTTGGACAACATCACAGAAAATACACCCTTAGTGCTTCCAAATCTGACTTGTACAGAGGCTGAGGCAGAGACCAGCTCTGGTTTTCTATTTTACTGTAATGCTGAAGAATGAAATGTGCTGTCTTCTGCAGCAGTGTAAACTTAATGTCTGACTTGTGACACAGCTCTGTGTGTTGCATTTATGTGTTACCGGAGCAAAGGTTACCCAGAGGGGCAGTTCTATTCTGTGGATACAGCAGGAAAAAAGAAAGTAGTCCTAGGTTATAAAATGTGTTGGTTTTTACTCATCAACTGTGCCAGATTTTTTAAATCTGGGAAATGGGTAGAACTGCTCCCACTAGAGACGAGGTGCAGGAACAGGACTGGGGTTGGAGGAGTTGGATAGTTGGAGCTGGGCAGCAGTGAGTTGGTGTGGTGGGTGCCCATGAGGGACCAGTGGGTGCTGCTGGAGACCCTGCTGTGTTTTCTTGGCTACCTCTGTGGGCTGTCTCTGACAGGTTCCTCCCATGAACAGGCCATCTGGCTCTTCTGCCCAGCCAGCTGAGTGGCTGCTTGCCCAACCCAGTTGTGAAATACAAATTAAAGGGAGTATTTAAATGCAGAGGATTTGGTTTTGCACGTGAATTTAGTGTAAAAGCTCTAATAGTACAGCAGCAGTTTGGCATACTGTCTCGTGGGGCTTTTGGAGTTTGAGAAGAGCGGGGATTTTTGTTATAAGCAAAACATTTTTTGAGCCATAGAAAATGATAAGATTATTTGCAAAAGTCGGTCACAGCTAAGGGCCAAGTTCTGCTCTTGTTGCATAGCCAAGAAAAGGGTAAACACCAGAGTGTGATGCTGAATGTTTTTGTATGCTCAGAGAATTTTAGATCTTTTGAGTATGTTGATACAGATTTCCTTGCATATAATGAAGCAAGAATGTAGTGCTTTTAAATAATTCCATTTTTGCAGAATTATTAGACAACATGACTGTCACACAAGGGTGGGATCTATAATCTGCTTTACTGAAGACTGTAATGTCAGCATTTTCAGTGCAGCTCAGGTTACTTATGTGGTTTTGTCAAGAACTCTGTGCAGAAGTACTGTTGCTATCTAGGGGGCTTTATTAAATATAGTTCAGTACCATTTGAAACTGGAGTTGTTGCTTAGTAGAAGATTTGAAGTGAACTACTTGTCTCTGTAACTACTAGTGGTAGAAGATAGAGTACAGGCAAGTTTTCAAACCTATCAGAGAAATCTGGAATCATGTCTGATAAACTCTGTAAGGAACGAGAAGAGACAGGCATGAGAGGCAAAGGATGGAAAGCAGCAGACAGTGGGATGTTTGGGAATAGCATCTTCATCTTTGGGCAGTATTGAGAGGTGAAGGTTACCAGAGAAAGTGATGCCTGTGAGAGCTGAAGTCTGCCTGCTGCAGTTCAGACTGTTCTGTATTGCTGTGTCTCATGAGGTGTAAGCAGCTGTGGAAACTGGATGTCTGACATGAGAATGCAAGACCAGCACACTCCCAGTTTCTGTACTTCTGTTATCAGAACAGCTTGCACACATCCACAGTGGTTGGGGGTTTTTTTTATTGTTTGTTTGTGTGTTTGCTTGGGTTTTTTTTTTTTTTTTTTTGTTTGTTTTGCTTTTGGTTTTGTTTTTTAATTAATCTATTTTCATTTTAAAGTAGAAAACAATCTCATTGCATTCAGAAAACTACAGCAGGCTGCAGATGATACTTATTGAAATAACAAGCTCATAAGAAAGAGAGGAGACATTGGGAAGAATCCCCTGGGAATATAATCAAAGTTAATTTTGAAGCAGTAGTATTTTTTTGTGTTGTTTCTGCTTGCATGGTAATTCTTTCAAGCTTAGTGAGAAAAATAGAAAGTTTGTGTCCTTAGGACAGGACTGACTTGAGCCTGGTTTAAAACTCATAGGATATTCTTTGCTGCCACACACCCCTTCCTTCTACTTTATACTCTGTCCTAAAAACACCTTGTGTGTGTCACTGCGGAAACACACATCAGAGAGTCGTAATTGGAGGGCTGAAAATGGGGACAGGTTTAGACAGTTCAGATCATTGATTTTCAGGAGCTGTGTGTGCCTTTGCAAAGAAAGGTAGGTGCTGCATTGGGTTTGCCAAAATAGAAAGATTGGAGAGAAGCATAAAGCAGTGGCAGTCATTGTGCCAGAGAGAAAGGTGTATTTTCCCTTGTTTCTGAGAAAACCTAAGTGAGCCTGCTCATGTGAGCAAATCAACACTGACAGGTGAAAGAATAACAGGGTGGCAGTAAGTATATCTTGGGTAAGTTAAGCTCTAGCTGTACAGACAAGAAGACCATGGAGAAAATTACGAAGTACTGTGTGGTAGGTAGGTAGCAATGTGCAATTTTGAAGTGTGTACTTTGTCTTGTAATTTGGTGTGGCAGCTCTGAAGAAAGAAATCAAGTCTAGTCTGGTACCTGCTTTCCAGCAAAGCTTTTCTGTGCTGGCAAAAGCCCAGATGTTGGTGAAAATAGAGTAAATGTATTGCTTAGGCAAAGCAGAAGTGGCTTTGCCATCAGAAGAGATGAAAAGCAGCACTTCCAACAGGACATGGTGGTGCAAGGAGAGATTCCCAGGTCTGTTGTGTATCTTGTAGGATTCTGTTAAACCTTTTGATTGCAGACATACGTTAAAGGCAGTTTTCAGTCATCCTAAGGTGACACCAAGACTCTCGGAGTTACTGCTTGGCAGACTACACCCTGTTTCCAGAAGCTTAATTTCTCTGTCATGTGGATTTTTGTGGGAACATATAGAAATTTGTGCTGTTTCCTGGAGCTCAGATTGCAAATGGTTGTGGTGGTTGTGTGTCTTATCACCTGTCTTCCTGAGAAAGGTGTATTCCTGCAGTGTTTGTACTGTCTACAGATGGGACCAGGAACATTTTCATGTTGCCTTTCAAATCTTTGTAAGAATGTTCAGTGCCAGACGGACAAAACTGATACCTCCAGAGAGTTCTGGTAGAAATGTACCTGCTTGATAATGGCTCTTCATTTATAACTGTAACTTCAGCTCTCAATTTTCTGGTTTTGAATCAGAGGAATGAGCATAGCTTTGATTTTTTTAGAAAAATCATTCTTCATAAAAATGTGCCAAGATAAATGCCTTAGAAAACCTAAATGTGTCATAAACATACCGTATGTTTTCTGGTCAAACTTGCAATCTAATTAGGAAATGTGATTAGAAAATGTAGAAAATGTAATCTCGTTAGATAGGATCTGTTGGCTTTGGCCATACTTCCTGCTGTTAATTTTTTACCAGCCTGGTTAATATCAGCTGTCGTTCCTTCTTTCCCTTCCTGCCCACCCTGAATCATGTCAAGCTGACACGACTGTGATGTTCTGTGATGTTCTGTGAGCTTCCAAGACAAAGTCTGCCAGCACTGACGTTTCTGAGCTCTTGGAAATATTTCTCTTGTTTCAAAATTCATTGAACACCACATTAAATTCCCAGGTGTTGTTGACCTTTACTTTTACAACTCTTGGATACAAGTTACCAAAATTTGCTGGCCCTAAAAGTGTCAGGATTTAGGGATCAAGCTTTGCTCTTTAACACTTTCCTTAATTATTTTCGAAGTAGGAATAGTGTGACTGCATTGCAGGACTGTCTTCCCATCTACGAAACAAGAACACTTGGGTTAACAATTCTGGTTTATTTTGTTTTGCTTTCTTCTATATGTCAACATTTCAGTCATTTTGGTTTAGTATCAGAGGTTATATTTGTAGTTTCATTCCCAACAGGTATTTTGTATTTGTGTTTCACTGCTTGTGTAGTGCCCTCAGTGTATGAGGGGTAGAAAGGGTGTAGACAAGGTGGATGTCTACCACAGTTGAGTTTTTTAATTCTGCCTCTCTGCTGACCTGGGTATCTGTTCATTTTGGACACTTCTGGAGAGATTTGTAAATACCAGTCCTTGCTTTTGAGCCATGACTTGTTCCTGCTGTAAATGGATGTCGGTAGTTACCATTTATTAAGGTGAGATTGCAAAGACAGTATCAGTTAAAATAACACAGCAGCATGTGGGCAGCGTTTCAGGCAGATAAGTCATTGTGTTTGAACTCCATTTGGACTTGAAAAAAGCCAAGTTCTAGTGGACAAATGCAGAACCATAGCTTAGATTTACCAGGTTTTGGTTGCAATTTGAGCAGCACTAAAAGCATTAGACTCTTTTAAAAATAGTATTTTCACAAGTGTAGTTCAGAGCAAATGAAGTTATTCAAATTGTGCCATCTGCATAAGTTTGATCCTTTAAAATACCTAATAAAAAGCTGAAAAAATGAAGACCTGCACATCTGTCTCCCTGATAGTTTTATTACATCAATTTCTTCCTTCCAAAGATTTCTTTATTTTATTGCTGTGTGCTTGTATCATGTTTTAAGATGACTTTCTTTGCTTTAAGATGACTTTCTTTGCTTTGGATTTTCACTTTTAGTTTCAAAAACTAGTGTGAGATAAAAATACAAAATAGATGAACTATATAAATACCAAACATTACCAAAAATTTTGTTTTTCATGAAAGCCAGAAACACTGTAGTAACAGCATTATGGCTTATGCGTCAAATTCTCCCCTGTTGATGATAGCTTATGTTCACTCTCTTGGGTCTTTTATAAGTTTTGCTTCATTGTGCAAGCTTGTAAATCTCAATTATACTAATGGGTGTCATGCTTTCACGTTATAGGAAAGAAATGCCAAATACAGCCCACAGTGGGATGCCCTCATGCAGCAACTAACTCTTACACTATGGAGCCTTTCTCTTAGCTATCAAAAACATTTCACACTTGGGAAAAGAACATTAATACAGCTTGTATTTGAGTCCAGGGACAATGATCCGGAAAGCTGTTTGCCATTGTATCTGTCAGGCTGTTGCATATTGAAATGAGAGGTAAAGCACTTGTCACAGGAAAGGAAGTAAGTGGCATTTGCAGGGTTGATGGTCAGTTAATTATTGCTGAAAAATACATAGCAACTTGCTCTTGTTCTTTTTAGAGATGGTATTTGATATGCTACCCTCATTTACTGAAACGTCTTGTAAAATAATTCCTTGCTGTGAATTAGAAGGCCAAACATTTGTGCTCCCCTGTTTCTGAGAAACCGGTTCTCAGAAGGACGTGAAACATAGGCTGCCACCATGATACAACGTTTTAATGAGGCCTGATGTCCTGTCTCTGTTTTGAAAGAAATCGAGTCACAGATGTTAACTGTGGTTTCTTGAGGACTGCTGAGTAGGACGGGTAACTCTCTGATTGTTATTATATTGCTGGTTTGGTTGCAGCCTTTTAAGAGAGGCTGAACAAAACCATGTACATTCACAGAGATGTACGGACCAGTTTTAGGGGGTTTTGATGCTTTAAACCAGTGCTCTTGGAACTGGATTCATAAGGGTTTATTTCAGACACTTCTATGGGTTTATTTTGGATGCTTATCAGAGGATCTTGAGGTGGGAGCATGTTTGCATGGGATGGGGTCCAGCCTGCTAAAGGTCAGAGTCATCCTTATGAAGGCCTGTGAAAGTGTCCTTCAGCAGCTGAGCTCTGAACTGAGGTAATTGGTGCTTCACAGCTTCGAAAAGGCCTTATCTAGCACAGGTCATGTTTATTTTTCATTAATAACTTCCATAGGTATTTCAAGCCCATAAAATTATGTGGAGGGAATCTATGATGTTATCTCTGATTTAAGCAGGGGTTAAGTCTGCACATTCAGAAAGGAATGAAGTTACTACAGCCAGGATTTTGCTTTGGTTAATCTGGTCTTGCTCCAGGTTTATGTCATACCTAGAGGCTCCCAGAAGTGTGCTCTGATTCCTTACGCACTGACTGGTTCAATGAGATACTTTGTCTAGGCAAGGCTTCATAATTTAACATCATCTCTCGACAAGATGGTGTATTTTTGCCTTCCTCTGTCTGTTTTCCTTTACTTTCTCCATTCCAGCCAAAACAAATTATCCTGATAAATATTTGAACTCACTGAGTGTGCTTGAGACCATAGCCGAGTTGATGGGGTTTTCAACTCTGGGGTGCAATAAACAGATTGACCCTGGAGAGATTAATGTCCTGGTTCTTAACATTCCCTGAAAGTCTCTGCTGCAGGTGATGCAGCCATTAGGATTTCTTAGAATTTAAAAACATGTGCAAGCAAGACAGTAGCAATACTTAATATGGTGGAGTAATGATTTCATGTTATAAACTTGTAACTCAGAGGGGAAACCATCTGGTTAAAAATATGTGCATTTTTCTCATTTCAAGTATAGCCCCAGGGTTGTTTTTCCTCATTTTATTTCTGACTGCTTTTGATTTGGTTGAGGAACTAGTTAACGATGTGTGGCAATCAAAGCCATCAATATCTAACAACAAAAATGAGAGTTAATTTTGGAACACTCTTGTCTCTCACTCCCCTCTGTTATCCTGTAAAATGCTAAATGAACCTGTTATTCCTTATCTTAAGTTAAATTATCAGGAGTAGACACTGTGGTGTTCTGTTGGATATTTGGGGAGGGTATTTGGAGATATTTGGATTTGTTGGATATTTGATCTTTCCAGCAATGTCTCCTACAGGTGTTTAATATGTACATTGTGGAGATATCCACAGATGCAAGAAAAGGGTATCAAATAAATAGAAGTGTGACTTCCTTCTCTGTTTATAAATGCTTTTATATTTTAAAAACAGCTTTTATGGTATGATTTTTTTTTAATAGAGAGTGAACTGTCTCTAAATGTGTAATAGAAAACACTGGGTTTTGTAATTGAGGGCCAGTTGTTGCTCTTGATATAACAGATGTAAGTCTGCTAAATTCAAGGATTATTTCTTCTCAGGTAGTTGTAATGAAGGGAACAGACTCTGTAATGATATTCCAAGAGTGAGGAGCTGGACAGGGGTGAGAGGCAGTAGGGCTGCTCAGATGGACAAGAGGGCTTAGTGGCCCTCTGTGAAGTGTGAGGTAATTGAAGGAGAGTATCAAAGAGATTGTGCAGCAACTCACCTCATCTGTATTTTGTAATACAAATATGAAGATGCATGAGCAAGGATTGGACAACCTCAGGTGCCCGGAAGGTGCAGCTCCAGCAAACTCCACCTCCTGACAGCAGCCCAGACCCAACTCTGCCATCCAGGACAAGCTGAATTCAACACCAGCTGTTGTGTTTTACCCCATTGCTGTCTTGTGCTGTGCTGTGAATAAATACAGGCCCTGTTATATGTCTTAAATGAGAGGCAGTTTATTGAAATATAAAAATATATTAAATAACCAGGTATCAAGGTTTATTCTTGTTACCAACAGCTGCTAAATTACCATCTGATTACTCTGGTTGCTTGAGTCCTATCACAGCTGAACGTTAAAGGCGGTGTGGAACTTCAGTTCTGACTTGAATAAAGATTTCTGTTCAAAAACTTAATAAAGTCCAGAGTTTCCCCTCTGTGTTTTTGCCTGCTTTGCAGCTCTGGTGTGTGAAAGTAATAAATGAAATTGAAATGGCTTTTTCAATGTGGCTCTGGGCTATAAGACTTTTCACACCTGGTGGTATATAGGAATGTCTTTGAAAGAATAAGTCATCTCTTTAGAGAAAGTGAGGGGTGTGCGTGACTGACACAGATGGCCTTCCTTTATATCACCTTCAAAGAAGCTCTTCTTTATTATTTTTATTATTTATTGTTTTATGTGCTCAACTTGGGAAAACTGGTGAATGCTCTTCAGCTTGCATGGAGAGAGTACGTAAGAGAAGAGTGGATTTTCCAGCTGAAGCATGCCAGAAATTCATTACAGCCTTCTTTTTTTTCTTTTTATTTAAAGCCTGTCAGATCTGAGTTTTCAAATATATTCTCCTTGTAGAGTTGCAAGAGTGTAGACTGTCCCTGCAGTTGTCAGTTTGCATTTCCCTTCCTTTGGTGTGGCAGCTCCAACCTCAGTCACTCCTTTCTCCTGTGAAAGCAGGCATCTGAAAAAAAGGCCACCCTTGTGTTTGATACACTCTTACTCAATATAATACCTGTACAATTCTGTTGTATGGCGAGCTTGAGACAAGTGACTAATAAAGAATTTTGGGCAGTACTCACTTCCTTTGCAATGATAGTGCCTCATTAGTGACGGGCAGAGGTAAGGAATTTCATTTCAAAGGTGTGTGTAATGCTCAGTGAAATGGATATTATTAGATTGGTGGGTTCAAGACATTTCCTACTTTTCAAAGTAGTGTTTGCTGAAAAACATACTGTATTCTGACAAAAGTTACTACAATATGTATTTTCATTCAGTCCTGCTGAAGGGAAAAGAGGGAGACCAGATATATGAAGATAAGATCCTATCTGAATCCAGTTCATTTGTTAAGACAGCTGTGTAAAATCCCACAGTCCCACGAAAGGATTTAGTCTGCTCACTTCATGTATCGGTCTTACCCTGACAGCTCTTGAACACACGAACACCTCACCTGCAGCTTGGCTGCAGACACTGATTCTAGTGAAGGCAGTGCGAGGTTAATTGTAGTCATGGCCATGATTTTGGGAAATAACACTTACCTTTTATGTTACAACCTACTTGCGTCAATATTGTACTCAGTAAGGAGGTGAGCCATGTCAAGGCTCAGCTCAAGAGGTTTTCATTTCTCTGTGGCACATCCAGAAAATGCAGGACTTACTTGGTTGCCTTGGATCTCTACTGTCTGTAATTAAATGCTTATATCTCTGGTGTATCTGCTGAAATAGGTGACTAAATTGATTCCATCTGAAGTAGTCAAAGCCACAGAGCTGAGAGAACAGACTTTGTTGTATAGCCCTTCCCTGACATGGACCACGTGGATCTTAATGTTGTTTGCTTTTTTCAAATGCTTTTCAAAGGAAGATCTCCAAGCTTTCAGAATGCGTACATCCCAGAGATAGAGAACTTTATTTTTGAGCCTTCAAGTCCAGTTTTTATCTGAACCTCCAACATCAGCAGCTCTACAGATGTCATCAAATTGGGAAATGAGACTGTTTTTCTGGTTTTGACTGTAGATTCCTTTGGACTGTGTGGTGCCCAACCCTTAGATATGCAGTTGTTGGGGAACCAGAGCAGGGGAATGATCAGGAAGGTTTGTCTCTTTCTTTTATCTGCGCTCAGTGTAGACAATACAGAGTTCAATTCATGCTCTTTTTGGGGGAAGAGGATTCTCTCTATGGAAATGAAGAGGGAGGCATAGCCATTTAAAAAAACCCAGCCCCAGCCCCTATGAAGAAAACCAAACCGAAATCCACAATAAAAAATCCCTGACCAAAAGTATCTGGTGCTGTGCATGCTGAGGAGAAACTGTGCGAGACAGTACAGTAATAAAACCAAAATGGATGATGTGCAGCTTCTTGTATTTTTTTCTTGTGCTTTAATCCCACAGTGCTAGACCCGAGAAAGATTTGTGACGTGCATAAATGGCAGAGATGGGTCAAAATGCCGTTTGAAAACAAACACTGTACAAACACTGAGTTTAGGTCCTAAATGGCTGAATCCAATCTACTGCTTCAGGTTTAGCAATTTCAGAATTATTGTTTTCAAACCCATGCATGCAACATGCTGTGAAATTACTTACTGAAATGCTAGTGAAACTGTGGTGGTGGAGATTTTTTTTTTGGTTCGAAGTGATGCAAATTAATTCATGGGGCCTGAAAAGATAATACAACATATCTACTTGAATTGAGATATCAGACTCTTACCTTAGATTTCACCCATTTAGACATGTTTGAACAGTGTTTAACATGAGGAAGCTAAACTTTCATGCGCTGCTGATGCGGAAGGGAGACCAAGGGCACCTTAAGTATCTGGAGTCCCGTGAGTGCAGGGGTTGTTTGGTATATCCAGATGGTTCTTGTAAGTAAGTTTACTGTGTTGCAGAAAGTGGTGTAGGTTCCTTTCAGATATTCTTTGACAGTTCGATGTGAGGAAGAACTGTCCTAATCCCACAGATGGGGATTAATTTCATCTTCACTGCTTCAGTTGGACTATCTAAAGATAATGTTTACTGGCACAGATTGTATTCGTGTTCTTTTATTCTTTCTTCAGAGTTTTGTTTTTTCTACATAGATTTTCAATTACTATCCCAAATACGTTGGCCATACAACAGGAGAGACCAAAGCTGTGTCATTTCGCTGGCAGATACGGGGTTTCTGTTTGTGTGGTAGGTGGTTGTAATCATCTGTTGGATGACTGTGTTACTTACTGAAACTTATCCCTTCCTTTCCCCTGTTTAAGATTGATAAGAAATCTCCACTGATGCAAAATGTAACCATTTATTCTTTAGAACGACCATTAGAAATGGGTAATGTCTCTTACTTTCAGTGGCCTTTGCAACTGCATTGTTGCTGTAGGTGCGAGGTGGCAGTTCTGTGGAGGTATTCTTGCTGCTTCCGCAGTGTTTAAATGAGTGAACCAGATGTGTTTTATCTGTCTGAGCTTGTGTGTTTCTTTGCCAAAGGCAAATTTTCATCGAAGGCAGTTTCTCTAGGCTTTTTCCACAATGATGTGCAGCTAAAAATTTGATTAGGCTGTTTCTGAAGGGTATTACCACAAGTGTTTTTTCCAGTCCTTTAGCTGGGATGCATTTGCATCTGACTCATCCCAAATGTCAGCAGTTAGAAGGAACTGGTTTGAGTTGAGTATTGCATCTGAGTTCTGAAGATATTCAGATATTCTCTTTCTGTCACTAAGGACACCTTATCCATCATTGCTGTTTGCTCTTTATCATTTTTCTTTGGTGAGATTGAGAAGCGCTGTCCTTCTCACAGGTGGTAAATTTGTACAGAAGTGTCTTGCCTGAGCCTCACAGGCAATTATTAGAGTTACTGGGAGAGGAGAAGGGTTTCCAGGACCAAGGTGTAGGTGCTGTGTGTGGTTGGGTGGTACAGTCTGAGCACTGGAAAAAGTGTGCACAAAGAAAAAATGTGGGAAATGATATGAACAATACAACAATGGGTGAATCTGTTTCTTTTTGATCTGCTTTTTCTTGCTGGAAACTCTTATTGAGGACTTCCCTGTTTCTGATTGTGTTGAAGTAAACTGAGGTAAAGAACTGTAGGTGAATCTGGTGAGAAGAACTGCTTAATTTTCTTCAGGAGAAATTTTATTGAAAGCTGTTAAGTGCCCTAGAAAACTCTCCTCAGGTTCCAGGAATAGGTTGCTGACTGCATGCAGAATAAATTAAGAGTAAAACAGATCCACAATGGCAACAAAAAAGGATTATTGTATCCAGAAGTTTGTTTGAGATGATGAATGCCTATTTATGTCTGGATGTTCAAAGTAAAAAGCTCAGTCTCTAGGAAGCAGACTCAGTGTCCTGCATCCTTTTTAGCTTTTAGAAATAAGATTTTGCTGATTTCATGTGTGTGAGACTAGCAGATACTGGAAAGCCATATGTATGGTCTTTTTTACAGTCCAATAATTGTATTATTACTGAGAAGTAGAACAGTTGTGTTAAAGCACTGTTCTTGGTGGGTTGTATGTGCTTTATTTTCTTTCTGGTTTTGTTTTTGGTTTTGATTTTGTTTTTTTTTAACACTTGCTACTCCGTGCCACCTGGCAATTTCCATTCTGCTGTATGCTCTTTATTATTGGTGGAAGATGCTTTGGAACAGTAGTCATAGTGTACTTGTCAAATATATCACTCCTGCAAAAGATGGCAATGTGTGGGAAGAATACACAGCAAATTAAAAAAAAAAAAAGAGTTTTATTGAAGAAATCCACCTTAACAGCATTAAGGTTGATAAGTGCCTGCTGCAGTGTTTTTGTTACAATAATTATTGAATCAAGGGTGCATGTGGTATGAGATCTTTCAAACACTTGGTCATAAATGCTTTCTGTATTGGTTTCTTTCAGTGTTCCTAATGATACTTAATTGTTGCCAGTCCAACAGTTTCTCATTGCTTGCTGTGTTTTGTTTGATGAGAACATGTTTGGTGTTTTTATTTTTGTGAACAGACTTACGTGATTCCTTTGAGTATTTTTGTGCTCATCAGTGTGACACACAAAAATTCATTAATTTTTCATGAAGCTAAATTGGCTAACCTGGTGTTATTGTCCCATTTTATATATATTAACTGAATACAGGGAGATGAAAATCAGATGTGCTCACTGCTTTACAATATTTATTATAAAGTATCAGAGAGTTCATTTATTCTTTCTCTGACAACATGAAATCACAAGTTTTTGGATGTTCAGTTCCTGCCACCTTCCACTGCAGTTTGGATATAAAAAGAAGCAAAAAACTAATATGTTATCAGGTCTTGATTATGAGGTTTTATGTTGGTGATGTGCCCATGAATTGTATGCTGATGTTTAAAGAAATGTTAGTTAAATACTTGCACAGGGCTTGAGAAACTGGTGATTGTATTGGGGAAAAATTGAGTTACTGCAAAAAACTGAAGTGGAATGTGCCCCTGCTTTGTCTGTTAATTTTATAACTTGGCTGATGGGGCAGATTTTATTCAGAAATAGCTTATAAGCACAGTGCAATGGTCCAAAATCTTGAACTCAATGCCATATTAGGTATAGCTGCAATAAACTGCAACTTTGTTGGAATGATTACACATGGGGACTGGAATTTGGAATGCGAACATGATTATTAGCACAAAAATGCCATTCTGATGGTTATTTAGCACTTAGTTGTTTGAAGAAACTACACTTCGTATTAATGGAGTTTCTAACACTCTCCTATGTTTCATCACCAGCCTGTGGAGTTGTTGCACTGGTGAAGCAAAGCTGATGTAATTTGGACTAAAAACATAATGCTGTTCTCAGGTGATAACTCTCTATTTTGACTAATAGAATTAGTGGAATTAAGGGGAGGAATTTAAGAAGTATCCTGAAAAGTCTGTTGCATGCAACTGGCAGTGAAGACCTTGTCACTAAGCCTGTATGCAGTTTTACCCACATTGCTGTTTTAAAACCAGTTAGAATTCCTGAATAGCCAGGAAAGGTCCCATTTGTCTGATCAGCACCTCTGCTTCAGGAGCAGCCAGAAATTCAAGGCAGACGTGGGCTGTGTGGGCCACTGCATTAATCCCCGTTTAGCTGCTGTTTGCTAAATCCAGTTTGCAATTACTGGAAGGCTGGTGCGGAGCCTTAGCGAGGAGCGAGGGAAGAGGGTTTGAAAGGGATATATAAACATCAGGTTCTGGCTGCTGTTGCAACTGTCTAGGAAAGGACTCTGCAGGACAATAAGGACCTTCAAGGAAAGCTGTGAGGAAATGGTGCTCAGCTCCAAAGCATTTTTATAGCACTGCAGAAGCCAATACATGAGAGCAAAGTTGTTTTTATCTGGCCCACCACACAGTACATAACAGCTTTATTGACATTATACTTTGGAGGAAGAATGTGTTTGTCTTTTCCACTGACATGAAACTAAGGCTTGCCCCCCTTTTCCAACGCAATTATCCTGCATCCAGTTGAGAAGAGTGTACTCTTTAAACCTTGCTCCAGACATAGGCTATGCTTGCACTGGAAAGCACTGGCAGAGTTCTCTGTGACTGAATTCCCCTTCATCCGTGCACACTTTGAAGAAGGTCAGTTTTCATAAAGGTATTGTATTCTTCTTGGCATTGGAGATAACAGTGTTGGAAAACAAAAGCGAATCTCAGATTTCATGTTGCAGTCTTCCAGCAATCTCAGTTGAATGAAAGGTTCATACAGAGACTGGCTGTGCTTTCACAATCTTTCACATCTCTAATGTTAAGAATCCAGATTTAAGAAACTGAATGGTCTGAAGTGGTAGTGTTTCCTGACTTTATCTGCTTTATGGGGTCCTGTACGTTATGCTTTGAGAATTGACATAGCATGTGTAGCACTCTGTGCTCTAAACTATGCCAAGAGGGCATGTATAATAGGCGTCATCTATAGTAATTAGTAAAACTTATACAGATTAAATGACATTGTTTCAGGGTTAACATCTTTTAGTGTTTATGGAGTGTCACTTTACAAACTGCTTTGTTACATTTTTATTTCATTATAGCTACTGATGAGTATGAGCACTATAGTTCAGCTGTATTGGAATGGGATGGAAGAATTAAATGCCTTACAGGACTGCTTTGTGAGGTGTAGGAATAAACACAGTACACGGAGGTAGTAGTCTTTGAGTAGTGTTATTCACAGCAGCAAAAATTTACACAGAGGCATAAGAATCACACAGAAGGTCAGCTGTCTGGTCCAGTATTTTATTCACTGGTATTGCCACTGTAACTTCAGTATTATGAAATGGTCATCAAAAGGAAATAAATGAAAATAATAGATTAATAAAAACCTAGATTAAAAGCAGAAAAGATCAGAAAGCTGTGGGGAAAAAAATTCCACAAAGATTTTGGGTTACATAAATTAGTGAGAATATTTAGGTATGTGTTTCTCAATTAATTCTCAGTTTTTCAATTTCTCAATTTTTATATTTTGCTTCCAGTTCTTTATCATTTTAAATGTTTCATTAGTTTGATGAATGAGGAGTTACTGCAAATGATCATTTAGAAATTAAACATATTCCAGAATGTCCACCCATTCCTCATGTGGTGATTAGAATATGTATACAGTGGAGAATATCCTCAGTACTGCTTGTAGGGCTGCAGTTTTACGTATACCTGCCAAATTTTACGTAAGTTGAATGAAGGTGTTGTGCCCCAGGTGTCTGAACTTCACACAGCAATACAGGCGTGGCAACACTCAGTTTTTTGCAGCTGAGTAGAGGTGGTGTTCACCAGTGCGGCAGAGAGAAGGCTGCAGTGGAACACAAAATACTGTAATGGTATCCCAGGTCACTGTAAATGAGAAGTTTTGGATGGAATATGACCCTTTCCCCTTCTCAGCTTGTCCAGACCTACAGGATCAGTGAGGAGGACACTTGTAGGACACTTCTTTGTGTGCAGTTTAACTCATCCCAGATGAACTTGCCAGTTCTTCAGTGATGGTGAAAGAGATTCTGAGGGCACAAGCTTAAGGGTATATATTTACGTCTGGTCTGATGAGTGCCACGTCTGGAGTTTGATATTGGCCTTGAAAAATATTAAATTACGGGTGGAGCTGAATGGGCCCAATCTGCCCAGTGCTAGGAGGGTAATTATTTTTTTGTGTGTTTCAACTTGTAAGAATAAATTTAACATCTGTGATTCATTTTTACCAGCTTTGCCAGAGACCAGACACTGCAGGGACAGGGGGGAATCCGAAGGGAAAAATCAACAATGAAAAGTTTCCCTAAAAGTATTCAATATGTGGCCTCTTTTCTAGTGCAGGACATTGGTTTACATGATTAAAATAGTAGTTTCCATGATAAGGGTTCTGTAATCAGCTAGCACATAGCCACAAAATCTGCTGAAGAGGATCTTCTGAGTTACTTAAGAGGTGCTGCTGAAGACTCTGCAGTCACCTTGCTGCATAATGTGGACTGGTGGTGGCATGAGTTCCTTTCCTTTCACAACCAGTAATCTCTTCCCTTCCAAACTTACGCTTCTGACTTGTGTCTCACCTTGGGATCACTGACCCGCAGAGTGTAGTCGTGGGTCCATTCACCATAGTCCAGTTCCCACTGATGGGAATTCACTCAACAAGATTTACAAAGAACTCCCTCAATTTGCGGTATAGCATAGCTTAGGGAAGAATCAGAGCATAAACAAGGTCCTTATTGCACAATAACTGCTTAAGTGTGTTTGGTCAGAATTTGAACTGGTGGCCAGCTGTAGCCAGGGAATATATTTTCTTCTGCAGCTGTAGTGCTACACATGGTGACTCCTCATGCTGTTCTTGAGCTCCCTTTTGTTTCATGTCACTGCGGGAAGCTTGGTAATGTGGCATTTGAGCAATTGATTTATTTTAACTCTGTCTGTTATTCCTTACTGCATGTATTGCATCAGAATGCGAGTCAGCCCGACTTGAACAAGTCAGAATTAAAGAAGGCACTTCCAGTGTTGCATTCTGTGTGTTGCAGATTAAAACAGAATAATGTCTTTACCTCAGACAGAGTGCAGGTGCTTCTGATCATGATGGTAACAAAGGATTTATCAGTGAAGAATAGGGATGGACCAACGTGGCTAGTCAATGCCAGGGAATTAGAGAGCTTTAATTGAACTGCCCACAGGCAGTCATTGTCAGGGGAGGAAAGCTGTTTCTTTCCAGTTCAAGAAGAAAAAGGCAGTCTGTTTCTTGAACCTTCATGATTTAGCACTCCCCATAGGTGCAAGTAAGTGGGTTTTGGTGGATTGAACTAACATGAAAGGTTTTGAAACTATTTTTCCTCCTGGCTATTGACTGAATCCGTTATTAAAAACAAGAAAAAGTCATTTTTAGGGAACTTTTTCTACCAAGCTAAATTATTCTGTCTGGAGTCGTCACTGGGTCTTAGTCTGTCTCTTAAATCACACCGTCAAACTTTGGAAGTTCGAGAACATTCCACTTGTGAGGCTCAGTAGTTTTTCAAAAGATCAGAAAAAGACCTTTTTTCAAAAGACTTTCCTGACAAAACATCCTGCTGCCCCTGGTGCCGTGCAATGGCACGGAAACCACGGGCTTTTCTGTTCACTGCAGCTTGCAATGCCCTCACTGGGTTTTCTTCTGGAACCAGCAGCCAACCTTCACATGAGTTCAAGGGCTTTGTGTAGCAGCCTTTTCTGCTCCCCAGCCCTCTCTGTGGGCTTGGCCATTCACATCCCTTCCAATCTCTGAATTTTCAAAGATGCTTTGGTGTCTCTCGATGAGGAAAGGCCTGAGTTCTACTAAGGCTGCCTAATCATTCAGCAACATTCAGTGCTAGAAGGAGCAAGGTGAGCGTGAAGGAAGGAGGGAAGACTTTAAGGTTATTTCTTGCACCAACATGGCTTAAATATTGCCTTTTCAAAAAGTTAGTTTCTGGCTTATCTCCAGCTTGACTCACTGTTTAGCACCCCACAGCAATTCAGTCTGGAATTCCACACAGACCACTGACCCCAGAAGCATTTGGGAAGTACACCAGAGATATAAGGATGCTCAGAATATCTGCTTGAACAGAACAGCAGAGCCTCTGTCATGAAGTCTGTTCCACCAGAGTCCAGATCTCCACCAGTAGATACCTTTCATGAGGTGACCTGCCTGATACCTTAAATCTCATCAGGCTATCAGCCCTCAGAATCAGTCCTTATCCTTCCAAAATATATGACTGAGATTTAGCTCAGCAGATGATTTTAGGTGGTTCTTGGATGGCAGACTCAGAGAGGTAGAATTCTGCTACAGCAATCTTCAGAGTGAGTTGAGCAGAAGCACAAACTTTGTTCCTTGATTCCTGCCTATAGCCTGTGAAAACAAAGTGTGATGGCAATACCACTGACTGCCCCAACCTTTTCACTTGGTCAGTCGTGTCCAAATGGACAACTGAGACATCCAGTGCAGATGGAAGGGCTGGCAGAAGGATAAATACATGGCTGGCAGAAGGATAATTACACCATGAGGAGGCAGTCAAAAGAGTACTCGCCTCAACAGTGGAATGAAAATACTGTGGGGAATTTTTAACAGGATCTTTGAACCTAATAAAGTTTTCTGTGTGCTCCTCCAAATGCTGTAAAATGATGTTCTTCTTTGATGGTGAATTACAAAATGTGCCATTTATTAAATGGATGTGTTTTTGAAATTCCAAATGTTGGTAGAAGGATGCTGTGGTCTGAACTTGGATAGAGATGTAATAGAAATTAATCCAAATGTACTTCTGGTGTGCATTTCACTATTCTGCTTGCAGATTCTTTTTCTGTTTGGGCTTTCCTATTAGAAATCAATCCACAGGCTTTCCTATTAGAAGTCCCCTTGGAAGTCCCCTTGGAAGCAGGGGACTGATGAAACCTTTATTCTTTCACTCTTTGCAGAGATGCCTGGTGTTAATTATCCATGAAAAGATTGGGATTAATTTGCAGCATAGGGATTGTGAAACTTTTCTGGGAATGTGATACTGTGTTTGAAAAGTAGTAAATATTGCAAAATAAGAATGAAAAAGTTTACCCCAGACTTTGTTACAATTTGGGAGGAGATTAATAGATTGCTGTTCTTGGAGGGCCAGAAGTGGCCTGGATCAGTGCATCTGTGGAAGTACAAGCAGGCAAACTTCAATACACAAACAATTGTCTCCAGTATAGACTGGCTGTCTGATATGCTTCTGATTCCTCTGTATATTGTGCATGTTTAACAGATCCTGTCAGACATTTAAAAAAAAATACTTAATTGGTGAGATCCATAGGAAGCATATTTTTATAATGAGCTGTGCCTTGGCTACCACACAAAGAGTTTGCTGGGTACCTCAAGAGGTAAAGTGTGGCCCGTAACGTCTTCTAGCTTTGGCTGTAACATGGATTTTTTTGTTTCTGAGACTCACAGGGAGGTCTGTAAACCCACATATGCATCCCATTGTGGCAAATGAGTGTACGTGGTATTGTTTGTTGGATTGTTTTTCAAGCCATATCTCTATAGGGAGCCCAAATGATAAAATAAACTTTTCTCATGTGGGGTATTACTAATTTTTACTGTTGTTGTTATGAAGAGTACTAATTCACATGGCAGTAGTGCTCTGTGTCTGAGTCACAGGCATTGTGGTAGGTTCTGCATAAATATCACCAAAAATTGCTGTGAGACTGTGAGTGTAGAATAAAAGGCAGCAGGATGAGTGCAAGCTGGAAGGGATGTTTTTCTTCAGAAGATGTTATATTAGGTGCAGGTTTTGCTGTTCTAACTTTTCCTCTCAGCAAAAGGAAATAAGTTTTCTATTTGATTCTGAGAATTTGTTGAGCCTTTCAGTTCAGAAACCCAGCTTGCAAATCCTGGCAATTCCATGAGTGTCCCTAAAACGTGCAGATGGTGTGTGTCACCAAGGAGGCAGTGTTTGCTACTGGATATTAGTGTCACTAATATTAGTGTTACAATCTTTTGGTTTTGGCCATTAGTCCTACAGATAAGTTGGAATTGTGGCTCTCACTCTGTTGTCCAAAAAATCCATGTGGATTCTTTATGTGTGAAGAATTTTTATCAGTGGACCAGCAATATTTGCTGATGCACTCTGTGTCTGTTTCTTTTTCATATGCAGACACACGTGCCAGCAGGAGTATGATATTTCTAAAATACCTATGGCAGTAGAGGATAATTTCTTTGCAGTTTGAAAAGGGCTAGTGTATACATATATATATATTTGTTTGTTTGTTTTGTTTTAACAAATGTTCCATCTGAAGGGCCGCAAATTCAGTTCAACTGATTTACTTGTGTTTATGCATTACCAGTAGAATGAGACAAAGGTCAGAAGGTTTGTTGCAAGTAGAGGATTAATTGTGCTAGGAATTCTTTTCTCAGTTCTAGTGCAGCTGTAGTGCACAGTTGCTCAAATACGCTGTAGTTGTAGGGATCCAACTGAGATGCCTGTTTTATTTCTGGTGTTTCATGTGTGCTTGATTTTAATCCGTGTGTGTGTGTAACTCTATCTTTTGCTTATCCCTCATTTGCTTGCTTTCTCCACTACACATTGCTGTGGCTCAGAGCTGAACATGGTTTCAAATGCTGGACCTAGAATCTTTCACTTCTGCAGCTGTGTTACAGTCTTCCTGAATTAGCAGGATTATTGTTTAAGGACATCAAACAATCAAATCCCAACCGCTTCCTTGGAGCCTCAGAAGATAATGACTGAGACTTGAACTATGGAAAAAACCATCAGAAAAAACTGTCTGAAAACTACAGAGACCAAAGATAAAAGCATCTTATCTTTATATATTTTCTAGTGCTTCTCACTGAAAGGTACTCAAAGACTGTGTCAAATTAATGGGGTCACATTATGTGAGGAAGCCAAACACGGGGTTTTGGACAGTTTGGGCACTAACTGCATGGGGAGGTCTGGAGCCAAAGAAGAAGGGACCTGAGCAGTGCCTGGGCAGGCACAGCTGGAGGGTGGCCGTTGTCCTCTCAGCAGCACTGTCCAGACCTGTTGAAACTACAAAAATATATGTGTGAGTCTTGATGTTTTGAAGAAAATCAGTCAGAATGCAGAGGTCTCCTACCATTTTTGGCTGTGAAAGGGAAGGAGAAAATGTATCCTGGGCTAGGATTAGGTAGTGTAGCTGTTGGAAAACAGCCAGCAGCCCTGGGGAAAGAAGCCTCCTCAAAGTGATTTTTAACTGCCAGTTGCACTAAACCACCTCTGTGATCCTGGCTGCTCTGGCAGAATCTGTCTCAAAAGTCTTCTCATACAAAATTTGGGTTTGGGATCTGTAAGTGCTGCTATGTTTTGAGTACTGAGCATAGAGTATGGTCAAGCATATTTTAAAGCGACAATAGAAGGGATGGGAACAATGCATGTGTTTTCATCTGAGCCTAGAGGGGATTATGCATTGCCTTTGGAATCCACATGTAGTTGGTTGTGTGATGTAGGCTGTCAGGTCCATTCCTGCTGCAGATAAATCAGTGGGGTTGAGAGCCAGGGATGTACTTGTTTATTTTCTGGTCTTCATTGTCATAGAGGAGAAGTAAAAAAGGCTGACAAAGAAACTGAATTGTTTTGGAGACGAACATACACACACACACACACACACACACACATACGCACATAAAAAAAGCATTCGTTTCCCTTGTGCAAAAACATTGTTTGTCAACGATAACATTTCCATTACTGATGCTTCAGTGGAATTTTCATGATCTGGCATCATCCTGTAGAAAAAAAAACTCATTTGAGAATGTGTCTTTCAAAAAGTCATGGTCTCATGTCTCAGTTGAAAAGATTTCTGCAGTAAAATTCTGGTATTTACCTGTGCAGCTCTGGCCAATAGTGAGAGCAGAATGAATTTCTTGTTGTGTGTACTGTATTTTTGAGTTCAACTTTGAGAGAGGTTAGTTGTGAAATATTGATGATTCAGTCCAGAATTCCTTTAAAAATTTGTTTGTAAACAGTTCTCTGAACAAACAAAAGCTTGTTAGATGTGTATGAGTAAAATACACCTCTCTTTTAAAGAACTCTTAAGTCCATTGGGGTTCTGTCAGGACTGCTTATGAACTATTTAGTATCTTCTATTTCTTTCAGTTGTTACCAAGTTTTTGAATTTTTAGTATTCCTAAATTAGTAAAAATCATGCTGAGTAGTAGCTGAAGATACTTGGTATGCTTTGGGTTTAAGTAAACCTTTTCAGTAAAACATTTTATTGTACGGAACCATGAGCATATATTCAGGAACATGTCTCATTTGCAGACAACGTCTTTCTTAACTGTACAAAAAGTATTTTCTTATATTTTTGCAGATTTTCTTACATATCACTGTATCAATGTCATGTAAAAAGTATTGAAAGTCCTAAGGGAACAAAAAGCTGAATTCTTGGAAAAGCTGAACATCTGTGCCTTTTTTTTTTAAGTTTAAAGGGATGTTCATGGTTTCTGAATTCTTGGGAGGTACATCATGAGGGTTTTAAAACATGTCAGTTTTAGAGATAAAACTTTAACGTCCTGTGAGCAAAAGAAGACAACAGAACTTTAACAGAAAGAAAATGAGTCCTTTTATTATTATAGCAAAATACTTTTCCTCACCTGCTTGGTTCCAAAGAATGTTTTACTGCAATCTTTTCACCAGATAAATGGCTCAATTCTTCTCTATTTTGGCCGGTTTTTTTGTGCTACAGTATACTGCATTCAAACCTAAAAGTCTCACTGCTGCTTTTAAGACAAAATTAAATGCTTTTATTGCAAAAAGTATTGTATTTCCAAAACAGCAAAAGCAATCTCTTTGCAGACAATGAATGATTTTGATGGAAGGTCTAAGTCTTGTCAGTTTGAAATAAAACCAGTAATTTTTTCAACAGTCAAAACCTGTTTTTTTTACAGAAACTGTTTACAAAGAGAAAACCCACGCATGTCAAAACAGTGTGAAATGGAAATCTTAAATTAATAATTTTTAGACTGAAACCTAATCCTTTGATCCTTTGAACTCGTGGGTGAGTTGTACAACTAAGACATTTTCTTTTTGCAGGCAGACAAAAGCGTATTCCTCAAGAATGGTTTGGACAATGGGCACTTTTAAAAAGAAGTAAAGCTGCTTGCATGAGGAGTTAAAACCTCGGGCAGTACAGGGTCAGCCCAAAAGCCCAGTCTGCCCCATAGTTAGTCTGGCACAAGAAGGGTTAGTCTGAAGTGAGAGAGGTGTGCACGTGTTCTGCTGTGAAGTCCCTGAAGGTTGTCTTGGGCTGATGTTACAGCTTCAAGGAGATAGAAACCTGGAGCATGAATGGTACAATAGGAACAAGCCCGTTGGAGAGCAAAAAGAATGAAGAAGCACTCAAGCAGGAGAGCCTCTTTTTTCTACCGAAAAAGCGCTGGCAAAGACAGCATCTGAGCAGCAGATTGAGAGTTCCTTGTTGGTGGAGGGTTTTAGTTTTCCAGACCCTTGGCTTTGTTGAGTATGTGACTGACTCTCAGAAGGAAATCATGATCAATAGCAGATTCCTGGCAAGAGGCATAAGAGCAGGCTGGAAAGTAGGGATATCTCCTTGACGTATGGTCTGCTTCTGAGCTGCAGGAGGTACTTTTCTATTCAAAAATGAGGGACTGATCTTTGCTGCATAGATTTGTCCAGCCATTTCTGGTACCTCTCTAAAACATTTCTGATTTCCAGTTTTTTTGTGGCATCTAGCAGGACTTGAGCAAAGCATTTGACACTGTGCCACATGACATACTTGTTTCTACCCTGGAGAGACACATTTGGCCCAGAAGCCAGCTGTTTCCAGGGCTTCACCCAGGGCACTGTGGGCAGCAGGAGAGGGAGAGGATTCTGCCCCTCTGCTCCGCTCTGGTGAGATCCAGCTGGAGCACTGTATCCAGCTCTGGGGTCCTCAGCATAAGAGGGATGTGAACCTCCTGTCTTGGGTGAAAAAATGTTTTGTTGCCTGCCAGCATGTTTTGAAGCTCCCTACCTTTTTCTCTAGGGCAAACAGGCAGGAACTCTCCAGATTGTCTGTGCCACTTGCTGTTTCCCCATGTTGTCCATTTTCCAGCCTTTTAGGAGCTTATTACACACAGCCTTGCTCTGGAAAGTGTTCGACTTGTTTTTCCAGCAGGTACAGAAGCACTTTAAAGTATTCATCACCTCAGACACCCTTGAGATTTCATCAGATCACGCTCCTGGCAGAAGGGTCCTGGAAATTACAAGAGTTTTTATGCTAGTCTTAGCCTAAGTTACTGGTTTACTGAGTTACTGGTTTTGTACCAAATTTGATTTGGTATATTTTGGCTTTAAGTAAACCTTTTCAGTAAAACATGTTATTGTACAGAACCATGAGCATGTCTTCAGGAACATGTCATTTGCAGACAATGTCTCTCTTGTCTGTACAAAAAGTATTTTCTTGTTCTTTTGCAGGTAAATACTTTCGCTGAGTATGTCCTGCCAAGTTTTGAGCAGAAACTTGATTGTTAGTAGATTGAGGAGTATTTGTTTGTCTTGCAGGCTTTTGCTTTTAATGGAGTGGGCTTTTTGCACAATTTGTGTTTCAGAGTATAGGTGATCTCTCTGCAGCTCTGAGAGAGAAGTTAATTTTCTGCCTGTGAGCTGTAGTGTCTTGTGTGCTCAGGTAAATTTGATGATATCTCAGTGTGTGCACTGTGCCTCTCATATTAGTGGAAATGAGTTTCAGTCAGAATTCAAGCTTCAAGGAGGGATTTACATCACATTCAGAGCTAACTCAAATGCTTTGTGCTTTTAAACTGACTCGAATCCAGTGCTGAATCAGATCAGCCTCCAGCTTTAGTATGCGTGGGAGGGAGCTGGGACTCGTACTAGATTTGCAAAAACATTCGTGGTGGTGTGCCAGATGCAGTCACGAAAGCACATCAATTCTCCCTTCTCAGGCTGACAGAAATAACCAAGAAAGTCAAGTGAGTGGCATGTGTTTTGCCCCAGGCCAGAAGGAGCTTAGCACTTCTGTGGTGATTGCCAGTTACCGTCATGCTGGTTCCCAAAGTGGCACATGCTGAGCATGGGCTGCGTACTAGAGACTGCAGTTTGTCCTGCAAGTTCTGGATCTCAGTTTGTTTTTATAATTTAGTTTCTTCTCCCCTCTCCTTCCACATCCCAGTTCTTACTTCCAGTCCTTTTCTAAACAGAGACTGGTTTGTGGCACAGAATAACCTTTTTGGTGTAGTGTGTCATTCACTTGCCACAGCTGCCCTCAACCAGGACTGAATTTTCCTGTTTTGTAAGGTATTTGGTTTTGATAAGCTCCCTTCCTCTTTATTCCTCCCCAGGGATAGCACAACAAGCTGCAGCTTGAGCATGGCTCGCAGGCTGTCACAAGGCAGAGCAAATGGAGCAGCTGCTTGCACACACCACTCTGGAAACAAGGGCAGTGTGTTTCAAGCTGCAGTTGTTGAGCAGAATCCATGACTCCTCATGTATTCATGGAAAGATTCTCGTATGTCACAGTGCTGCTCCTTTGGTACCAGAAATTCACCTTTTGGAAAGGCACTGGAAATACAGGTGGTAAGTAAAGTTGAGGTTGAGGACATCAGGATGAGCTGCCTTTAAGGTCCCCTTGAAATGACACTGATAAGTGATGGCATGACCCTTCCATGGCATGCTGAAATTCATTCTTAAGCCCTGTCTGTGCTGGGCAGCTTCACGAGTTTGGAGGAAAGAGAGGCAGAAGCCTCCTCTCCCAGCACACCTATGATGACAAATGCAGACCTAAAATATGCTGTCTGCTCCTGACAGCACTTCTTGGTTTTGGACTGAACAGTGTGAAGAGAGAACAGCATCAGCAGGTGGGTCAGTTTGATGTTGCTCTTCCACACAGACTTCTGTTTCATCAAGCAAAATAATTTCTATGGAGAGGAAGAGGTTTGGCTGTGACCTTCCCTTGCTCTGCTGTTGAGCAGAGTAAAGTTCCTGACAGACTTTCATCCACTGGAAAATGGGATAATTGTGCTTTCTTCCATCCATCTGCACACGTTGTGGCAGCTGTCACCATTTGTATCTCTGCTTTCTGGCTGTTGACTGGGGTTCCTGTAGGTCACAGTAATACAAACAATACTTGTCAATAGAAACAAAGGCATTTGTCTTTTGATCAAATGTTTGCCTTTAGTTATTCCCTAATAAAGTTTGAACTCTGCAGTATTAACATTGTCATGCTCAGTAGCTTGAAATTAGTTTTAGAATATAAGTGAGCAGGAAGCCAAAACAGCCATGGTGTGTTCTGTCTCTGTGGTTAGAGATCATGTTTGCTTTGTGGATCCTCTTGCCTGTCTTTTCATTCTTAATGGACAGCACTGTTTAGGCATGGAACCTGTTAACAATCTGGTGTTAAATCTTTACTCTTCAGCATTAGATAGGCTTTAAATCATCAAACGTAACCAGCTTTGCAAACTGTAAACATGTACTGGCTTCCAAATTAAAGCTTCAAAACTTCTCATTGGAAGTGTCAGAGGGGATTTCAAATGCTGAGAAGTACAAACTATTTTTACATTGTTAATTTGCATTTTCATAAAAGGCAGTTCTAATATTAATGAGGTATCCCCCCACACCAGTTTGTACAATATAAGACTCCTGGGTACAGTGCATTCTGAAAAAGTTCAATTAGGGCAATGTGAGTGAAATATTCCAAGAGTATTTTCTGGGAAGAAAACAGCTGTTGCTCTTTCTTACTGTCCCAAACTGTCTTTGGAGGAATTGGGCAAACTCTTTGTTTTGTCTCAGAACAGTAACACTTGCCTGAGTTGTTTTTCAATCCCAAATGTAGTAAAAACTTGATAGTCTCACCCTCCTATGATTACAGTCAAAGTAAACCTCTTGCTCTTGGAAAAGCAGCAAGGTTTTTGGTACTTTTTTCCCCACTAGTTGCTATTAAAGTTTCCAATATAAAAACAGGGGAGAAGGGGAAAGGGGAAAGCATAAATATGAGGAATAGTAAAAAACTCATTAAAAATATGTTATTGTTCACCAAAGAGTGTCCTTCAAGCTGGATAGCAAAGCTGATTGATTTTCAAATTTATATTAAGCTTGCTATTATATTCACCCTGAGGCAGAGCTTGAGACCTTATTACTTTTATAGTCCTTGCTTGATTCAGTGCCAGTGTGACCTAGCTGACTTTTGCAGGAGGAATCTCATCTGGGTATATTTAATTCTCAAGGTAACATCTGCAAGTGATGCAACTTGCTGTGTGGCTCAGAGCACTAGCTGGGCACCATGCCCCCAGCCTGTCCTGGTGGGGTGTCACCTCACTGCCTGTGGACAGACTGGGCAGCCCAAAGAACTGCGACCTAGTCTTCCTCAAAGACTCAAGGGGCTCACCAGCAACTGAGCAACAAGGGAACACTGACAGAAGGAGCTTCAGATCTTTGGAGTGCGCTGGAGTTCAAGCAGTCCTCGATGGTCTGTCTCTGGAAATGTCTGTGGAAATCACAGTTATAAGTAGAAGAAGGGTTCAAACTGAGTTTGAGTTGATGAATTATAATTCAACTGTGCCATGCCATCTATCTGCTGGATGCTCAGTGTGTGGCAAACACACCTGGTTTCGGCTTACTATAATCAGCACTGAAAGTTCTGTAAAATCTATGAAGTACTATCTTTGCTCAATTTCAAGACCTTGGAAGTGGCCAGTTACTAGTACTCTAGTGGGAATAAAGTTTTACCCTGTTGGAATTTAATGGTGTGTCTGAGATTTACATACAGCAAAGGAGGACAGTTTTGGCTTGGATCCAGTGCAACATATTTCAAGAAGTAGAATGTGAGAATGTGGAAAGGAGCTGGACAACATGAAGTGACTGCTGCTGGGCACAGTTAGAGATGTAGGAGCTTCATGTTCTTCATGAACTGCTGAGGATTTCAAAGCAGAAGGCTGCAGAGATGCTACCTAATGAGGCTCAAAGAAACTTCATGGCTATGCAATTATCGTAATTTGTAGATCTTCTCTAATGAGAAAACAAGATGGGATATTTCTACAATGCAAGTATAGCTGCAGCAATGGGGCACTCGCAAGTGAATGTAGGAATAAGATACCCGGACTGTTTATTCTTAAGGAAAATCACAAAATAGAAGAAGTAATAAATGTTTTTAGGATGGACAGTGAAGATGATAGTTGAGGATAATATGACCTGAATGAAGCATGAACAAAGATGTCTTTTAAAATCATGTGTTCCAAGTTTTACATTTTCAAGTGAGCCTGCTGCAGTCTCTACAGAAGATTAATTTCACAGAGAATTTCCTCAAGTAGAAGTGAGAGTACCTAAGCTGCTTCAGATTCTGTGTGAGATGCAAAGCTTGCAGTGAGTCCATAGACGTGACTCCTGATTCAGGATTATTTAATGAACTGTACCTGTGACACGGCAGAGGGGCAAATGAAGGCGTATTTTGGACATGTTTTCATAAAAGCTGGGGGTCTTTGATGCCTTAGCTTCTTAAGACTTATCCTTGTTAACCTTCATCCAGGAAGAGTGAAAAGAAGAAGTGAAGTCGGGAGTGGTTACTATCAAGCTGGGGATATAACCCAATGTATTGGTTCTCTGCCAAGTCTCTCAGCTGAGTGATTGTGTATCTTAAGTGGTTGTACGGTAGCTGATAGACATGGCCCTAGAGACTTGACTTCTCTCCTTGGCTGAGCATATGCCCCCAGCCAGAAAGACCCATCTCTCTGAAGTATCCAGAACTGATGTCTCTCCCTGGGGAACTGGAGGATGTCAGACACTCCTTCCTCTCAGATACCTTGTTTTCTTCCACAAAAGTCCATCTTGCTGTAAATTTGGGTTGTTTTTTTTTTTTTTTTTCCTGATCCTCTGTGTCTGAACTTTCTGCCCAGTTTTCTGGCAGCTCCTAAAATATTATAGCAAGCGTGACAAAAGAATGTAAAGTCTTACGGAATGATAGTATGCTGTTCTTTTACTTTCTTTGTCTTAAAAATAAGCTATTTTCATTTCAGACCAAAGGTATGTTAAACTACAAGTCTGTGTTTCAGTATCACAGCACCTTCTTCACTAAGCTGTGCTAAAAGCATAGTTTTATTCTGTAGAAGTGTGTAAGAGCTAGAATGCTCTCCTTTTCTATGGGTGATGCTCATAAAAGTCTTTAATCAAATTTCTCAGTACCTAAAAACCCCAACCTCTTTCTGTCTGAGCAACATCATGGCAGGTCTGGTTTTTTCTAGCTCTGTCTGAGGATGTAGTGAAAAATCTCATCTGGGTGCTAGGTTTTTGTTTTGGCTGAAACAGGAACAGAGAGAAAAAAAAAAGGGACATACAGAAAGGAACTAAGTGATTAGCTAAAATAAATTTAGCGTGTGTAATGTTAACAGATCATTTACTTCACCAGCTCAGTTTAGATTATTTGCAGCTGCAGCTCTCTGGTAATGCATGTTCCATATGTCACATTCTTTTCTTTAATTCTTTTATTCAAATTTAACTTCTCTTACGTTGTAATAAACATGTGGAGCAAAGTACCTAAAGGTAAAACCAGGATCTTGTTCTCTTATTTTTGTTTCGTGTTGCTTCTAAAAGTCATTGTATTTTCAGATTCTGTCACTGCCCTGTTGTCGAAAATATTGTCTGAAATTTGTTGTCAGAAATACTGCTTGCTTTCAGGGAGTTACACACTGTTCTCACTACAGATGTTAATTTTTTCGGCTTTATTGTCAACATATTCAGTTATTGTAATTTTAGATTAGAGATTGTTGTTTTTTCCCTCCCTTTTTCTCCTGAAAAACACCCACTAATTCCAGCCCCTCCTGTCTGCGGTAGTATTGCAATTCCGAAACCATAGCCAAGGGTAAAGCTGCTCTTTCCCTTCCCACAGGACTCCGTTTCAACTTCCTACGTGAAACTGATTGAAAAAAATATGCCAGAAAATGTATTTTGACAAGCCCCCAAGCTTTTGACCGAAAGAAATATGTGGAAAATATCTGCTTTCCACTGGAAAATGCAGATTCTACTGAAAATCTAAACACGTGATTGAAAACTTTAAGTCAGAAGTGTCCCAGGATCACCATTGTCCTCCTGGCAAGTGATGTGCAATGTAGGAGATGAGATGTGTTCAGGGAGCTGTTTGCATCAAAATGCTGGGGCACATGAATTAAAAATCCCATTAAGCAATACAGCAGCACTCCCAAACACAGCATGCTAAACATTTGCAGCCACACTATGTCAGAATCTGAGGGCAAAGAGTGAGATTTGAAAGATGGGAGAAAAACAATTTAGAAAAAATTCTGTGGTAGATCTGCAGGTTTTCACCTGTAGGCTTTAAGGGAAACAAATACCCCCCAAACAAACACACACACCCCATCCCTATTTTCTGACCATTTTAATTGCTGTATTACATGGTAGCTTTTCATAAGGACGTTCAAATGAGGAAAACTTCTCTGCAGTTATGTTTTTCTGTGTTATGTGATAACGGAACCCTTTCATAAATGTAAATATGAATGGCTTTCTTCTGACGAGGCTTTCATAACTGCCCTTCTTTGTGTATTCTGAGGCTGTGTGAATGCACTTAAAAGCAGCTGGTGCTACAAATGCCACAGAAAAAGCATATATTGTATTTGCATAGCTTGAAATCTGATGGACTTTAAATGAAAAATTCTTGCTATTATATTTGAGTCAGAAAAAATGGCTATGGAGAGCAAAACTAAAGACCTATTTAATCAGCAAAGGGAATTTTGCCAGTCCTCAGTGCTTTGAAGTAAGTTTAATGTGAAGATTGGCCTTTTTTTCCTTTGGTCTCAGTTGGTCTCAACATTTAATTTCTTGGTGGATAGCCTGTGCAGGGTGAAAGTGAAAATGCAAAGCAAGAGTTCAGTAAGTGCTGGAAGTCTCTGGAAGCTTTTGGAAGGCCCCTACATGCTAGAAATCTCTGGAAGCTTTTGGAAGGCCCCTACATGCTGGAAATGAACTTTGACCGTCACATTCATATAATTAAGTTTTGCTTTTTTTCCTGCTCCATACAGCTTGGATAGACAGCTGAATTTTAACATGCAAGCATTGATGAGGGAGTTTGAGGTTACCACTGCTAGACTTGCTTCACGTTTTATATGATTGCCTGGCTTTCTTGTTACAGATGCACATTGACACAATAATCCAGTGACTATTGCCACTTGCTCTAAAATACCAGGATCTGCAAGTGAAGATGGCTAGTTCTTCCAGGAAGAACTTAAGTAGCTTAAAAACCCAATAAATAATCAAATGATCCAGTCTTTAGAAGTATCCAGGAAAGACTGAACCCTGTGGAATGAAAAGGAATGGGCAAGGATTTTTGCATTGATTCCCTGAGCAGCATGAGGAAAGCCACGTCTCAGATTTGTTCATCTGGCCACTGTAGAGGCATTCTTGCTGTATAGATTCACTATTGCCTGACAGCTTTATCTAATGTGAATGTGGGATTTACTGCTTCTGTAGTGTGACTCTGGTCCTGTGCCTTGATTTATGATTTAAAAAGAAACACGAGCATTTTTTGTAGGTTGTTTAAGAATCAGAAGTCTCAATCTCTTTCTTCTTAAAAATGAAGCAAAACCTATACAGGCAATAGCCGTAATCCCAGATGAACAAACACGTGGACTATGAGTCCTGAACCTTTGGTGCTTTATGGGTGTAAACCAGACTTCAAACCAATGCCAGCCTCTGGCTTTAACTTTCACTGGGAAGAAAGAGTTTCTGATCTTCAGAACAGTTGAGTAGGCTGTGAAATGACAGCCACAGTTATTTATTTGTACCGGTTTGCTGTGGGATGTATTGGGCCCGTGGCAATCAGTGCGGAGGCAGGTGGTATCTCACTGAGCTGCCTTTTGTCTCCTTGTCCATATAGCCCGTGGTTATTTTATAGTTTTATAAGAATGCTTTTCTTCTATTCATGTAATTTCTTTCATATCCTTCCCCTCACACTGGCTTTCCCAACAGTCCATAGCAACTGTAAGGCTTTGGAGTGTTTCAGAAGATTTTTGGATTTGTCTGTCATTATGAGTGTTACTGCATTTTTTCCCTGCTCCAGAGCAGGCTGAGGGGGGCTGCACTGACTACAGCAAGAAAGTGAAGAAGAAACAAAGTCACAATAAAACATAATAAAACAAAGCTGGAATACCCCAGCCTCCTGTCACATCTGCAGTGTGATCTGTGTTGTCAGTAGATCCTTTTCTTTTAGATTTACTACTGCTCCATATATCTTGAAGTGGGAGGGCAATACAATGGTTTTGGAATGTTTGCAGTTCCTGCCAAAATCCTGGGACACAAAGGACCGAGGCCATGTCTGATTAGAACTGTCTGCTGGATCATGGCAGAGGGAGGTGTAAAATGATCGTGTGTAGTCCAGATGGGTATCAAAGGCCCTGTATATCAGACAAAGCCAGGGGGCTGGTACCAAAGTTACAGCATGTGAAATACTGCAGCCTTTGATAGCTGATCTATGGGACGTTCTCAATGGCTTGCTAATTCATGAAAAACTTCTTATTTCTTCCACTGTAGTGTTGGCCTGGGTGCCAGTTAGGGTTTCTAGTCTCGGTCAAGCATGGACCACATGGTCAAGCCCATCTGATGGGTTGGGTAATTGATTGTGGAACTGCAGCTGGGAGCAGAATTTCAATTTGCACTTATGAAACAGCTTCTATTCCAGTCTTGATCTTCGGGGAATGGATGCAAAATACCAGAAGAACAAGATGCAGCTCTTCCTCATGCATCATATTTGGCAAATAAACTTTTGACCTTTTAGTGGCTTTGTAAGAATGTGAGAGTCTTTGCCGCAGTTTCAGATTATTAGGAAGGAGATATTTTTTCTGTTTCCCTTTGGACTGTTATGTCTGTGACGTATGAAACAGCCTTGATGTATGCAGCAAATTAAATACTGAAAATCTGTTGTGTTCTTATTTCTGCAGTGTAATGATGGGCTTATGAGGAAAGCTTGGGGATGTTGGTAAGAAAAGTATATTTATTTTTGACTTCTAGTAACAGAACAGGAGAGATTAACTCTTTGTGCTTATTTTCAGACTGGGTATTTCCATCTGCCCCCTGGGGATTACTTCATTGAACCTATTAAAAAGCGTCCACAGAAGGAAGGAACGCCCCATCCCCATATTATCTATCGTGCAAATAACCTTCACAATGCTTTAAGGAGAAGACGGGCCATCCCGATGGAAAAGGAACGAGCATGTGGACTGAATGGTACTAATTTTGCTGGATTTCTGCCTACTTGCTTTCTGAATCTTTTTAAGCAGCTATTTTCCAGTGGTGTGTGCCTTTCCTTCTGCCAGGCTTTTTAAAATTCTGTAAGAAAAGATTATGCAAAATGAGAGCATCTCAATCAAACTGCCACAGGAGCCATGCATCTGGGTTTCTTTCTGAAAAGTTAAATCCTTCTTATGACTACTGGGATATGTTTTTCACACCATTGATCATTTCTACCCCCAATTTTTCTCCAACCAGAACTGTTCAGTGAGATTGAAAGTTGAATTCTTGAGGAGTTCTGGGATGTCAGGATTTGCAGTCAGGATTATTTTTAATAAAATGTTCTCAGTTCATGCAAGCTCTGTCCTCAACATAAAATAACTCCCCTCTAATACATGGTTTAAATTTAGGATTTCTAGATTTTCTGTGATTGTTAGCAGGTTATTTAAAGAGTTTTATTTAGTTATTCTGAAAGTGAAGTACAGGGCATCAACAGCAAGATTTTTTGTAGAACTATAAGTAAAAATAGCTTAAGTATTGGTGCAGTAATACTCAGGATCATGTATTTTGGGAAAACAAACTAATACACTATGCTGGAAAGAAAGAGCATATCTAGAGGGTAGTTGGCATCTCATAATTACAAAATTAGTTTCTTTATTTAGTAAAATAATTTCCTTGATTTATTTTACACCAAAAATGTACAGATTCTGTATTGGTTCTCTGATGTTTGAAGCCTTGAATCTGAGTCTGCACCAAACTTTAGACAGGTATAGTATTGGGTAGGGATGAATCAGTAATTACCTGCATGACCTAAGGCCCGAGTTATGTACAAATAGAGCTGCAGAATACACAGGAACGTGTTTCTGTCTTTCACAGGTCAGTGAAAGTTTAAGAGAAGTTGGTTCCTTTCCGGGAAAGGGAAATGAAAGGAGGAATGTAGGAATTTTTAATCCCCCATCATGACTGCTGCTGAAGTTTTACTGCTGTGTAAAATGAATTGGTAAATTAAAGAAGCAAAGAACAACTTGACCCCGCTGTATTTCTGGTTGTAGACCTGCACTGCACTTCTTGCTTGCTGGCCCGAGGCAGTGCAAAATGGTAACAGAGGAAAAACCTGAGAAAGCTGATGGGGGAAGTTACTCAATCTCCTGTGATACCGGGAAAGTAAAGATAAGGAGAAGCCATAAGAATTAATATGAATGCTGTTCCACTTTATTTTTCATCAAGTAAAAATGTTCTTATTAGAAAATAACCCTGGATTTGAAAAACCAGGAGTGTCTAAAGGTGATGTTTATCTTGGTGAGAATTTCAAATAGTTCCCTGAATTTTCATTCCTTCTGATGACTCCTGGGATAAACAAAAGAAGTTAGTTTAGATTTGCCTGTGAAGAATGAGGAAGTTGTTCTTGCCTACTGTCTTCCAGGTTTCTTTTATGGATGAAATAACATCTGTATGTAGTCATTTTAAGTGTGGAGAGAAGATAAGAGATCCTAGGGAACATCCTGTGTATGTGCTTTGTGTGGTCTGCTTATTTTCTTTCTACCTCTCACTTTTAGCCTCTTGTATCTTTTTTTGAAGTCATGCAGAATGAGACAGAAAAAGACTGGCTGTACCTGGACACTGGAAAAAAAGAGCATTAACTTCCCTGCAATTTCATCACTGCTCTAATGGGCTTTTCAATTGAAACTTCCTGTCTGATGTTACTCATTCCAATGGGACAGAATTATTTCTGGTGACAGTGTTCTCATGATATTGCAGCCAAACAAAGGTAGTGTCTTAGGAACTAACAAAGTAATATACTGTAATTTATGTTTCTGTTTTTAACTGAGCCGGCCTTTAGAGGTAATATCTGCTTTGGAACAAGTAGTAATCCTGGCTGTCATAAAAGTTAAATAATTAGTGTGAAAAAGTGCATGGGGATAAAACCATTTCCTTCGTTATATTTTCCCCCTTTGTGTGACAGGATCTAACAATCTGATTCCTCAAAAGCCGTTAACTTTTATGTTGGGTGTTATTTGTCCTGGGCTGCATCCAGAGCCCCGTGGGCAGCAGGGAAGGGAGGGGATTCTGCCCCTCTGCTCTGCTCTGCTGAGACCCACCTGGAGCACTGCATCCAGCTCTGGGGTCCCTGCACAGGAGGGACAGGGACCTGCTGGAGCCAGTCCAGAGGACACCACCAAGATGATCAGAGGCATGGAGCATCTTTTCATCCTGGAGGAAAAAAGGCTTTGGAGTGACCTAATTCCTGCACCTGAAGGGAGCCTACAAGAAAGATGGAGAGAGACTTTTTACAAGGGATTGGAGCGATATGACAAGGGGAAATGGCTTCAAACTGAAAGAGAGTAGATTTAGATTAGATATTAGCAAAAAATTCTTTATTTTGAGGGTGATGAAGCTCTGGAACAAGTTGTCCAGAGAAGCTGTGGATGTCCCATCCCTGGAAGTGTTCAAGGCCAGGCTGGATGGGGCTCTGAGCAACCTGGCCTAGTGGAAGATGTCCCTGGCATGGGACTGAAACTAGATGGTATTTCAGGTCCCTTCCAAACCAAGCCATTCTGTGTTTTGTTATCTCATTTCTGAGAAGCCAGCTTTTCAATAGGGGTAGAAGAAAGAATTCAGTGCCATCTTCTATTTATACTGTGTATTGTCAGAGAAGTTGCTCTTGTTAGAAGTGAAATACAGAACAAAAAGGGAAAGTGATACAGTTCTTGCTTTCTATGCCAAATGTATTCAATACTCAGGCTTTGGTAAGTACTTCGTGCATAAATAAATTGTAAAGGTAGTAAGTTGACTCTGCCACCTTTTCAGGATTTCACATACTTCATGCTTTTGAGGTTGGTGCCAGAAAGCTTGTACACCCACATGACATCACAGATAGCTTAGAATTATGCCTTTTGGGATCACTTCAAAACAAAACATTTTTAATTTAAAGTTCAGAGTTAATTGTAAAAACTAATTCTATTGTATAGACTAAACTTCATTTTGTGTTTTTGACCCTAGCATTGTCCCCACTCGGCTGGGGCTTAGCTGATGAAGAGTTGCCCACTGTATGTCTTACAGGAACTGGTGTTCAGATATTTTAACCTCGTGGACTGAGATTCATCATACAGACTATCTGCATTTGTTTATTGAGCTCTGAGTTTGTTTGGCTTTTTTAAATTAAGCTAAGATGCTTGAGGTATTTTTGTGCTTGGTGTGTGTTCAGGTTTAAGTGTAGTGGTGATTTTTGCTTGAAGAAGTTGAATCACCTGGATGCTTACGAGTCAGTGCACAAAGTTGAGTGGTGATAACAGAAATCTTTCAGTCAGAAACTAACCTATCTGTTAGGCAAGGAATAGAAAGACTAGTTGTATAGACAAAATCAAAGTAATCAAAGTAAAGGAATTATTACAGGACGGAATAGATAGAGGATCTCCTGTGCAGTCTTTTTCCAGGTTTTTTTGGTTTTTTTTTTTGTTTTTTGCAAGGTCTGTATCTCTTGGAAGAAGCTTTGTGCAACAACTTCTACAACTTTTACTGTAGCAACGACTGCATGAATATCCAGGGTCCAACCTGTCTTGCCTACATGCAATAATACTTTAGAATCAGTGACTTTCCTGTGCTCTTGCAATGATTACATTAATTACTTTAAAATTGGCATTATCTTTAACAGTTTCAGATATTTGGAGAAAAACCATGGCAGCAAATTACGTAAATTAAAACTTAGGTTTGTGCTGTACACTTCCATTGCTGCTGAGGCAACTGCCAGCTGACTCAGTCATCAGCTGCATGCAAAACTGAGTTACTAATCTTGAGAGTAGCATAACAGTACTGCACATTGCTAGCACCTGTCTTACTGTACCATTTGAAATATGTGTGAGAAGTAGCAGAAAAGATAAATGATAAGTGGCCCTGTGCCTTAAAAAGAACCTCTCTAATCCTTTGTGCCCACAGGAGAGGACACAAAGGATCTGGGAATTTGTTTTGTTCTTCTAAATAGGTTATCTTAAAAATTTGACAGTACTCTGAGATATACTGTAAGAGAAGAGAAACTATCCTCCCTTCTACAGGAGAAGATAAAATCTCCCATTTCTTCTTGTTTTTATGCAGTCTGTCACAAGGTATTGGTTTGTTTGTGAGCTTCAAAATAAGAGAAATTTTGTGAAGTTTGCGAGGGAAAATGCTATGATGTAATAAAGCTCTTCCTGACTAAGTGTCACTAAGAGGCAACTGATACAGACAGATGGACTTCTTTTTCTTGGGCTGGTGAGAAGGACAGGTCGCTGCTGTTCAGAGAGAGAGGACAGTTGAGTTTATTCAGATTGCAACCCAGTGATTGCTGCAGTAGGCCGTGATATATAACTAGGGAATGAAAGATTTGGGGTGTTAAAATATTTAATTGGAGCTTTAGATGTACAAAAGTTGTCATATACTTTACCCTCATTTTGGCATTGAAGGATTTGATAGATCACAAATTAGGATTAGTTTGGTTTTGACATGGGCCTTCAGCTCCTTGTCTGCAGAGAAATTAGAAATCTTAAAACTGAATTTTTTTGCATTTGGAGCAATTTTGCTCCAAAATTGGAACTGTGATGGGATAAGGGTGGTGTGGAAGAAAGGGGACAAGAGGCTGGCTGCTGTGTGAAATGATGAGGAGGGTAGGGGGAGTTAAAGGAGCAGAGCAACATTGTCTGTGCAAAACTGTTTTTTAAGTATTTTGAATGATGGTGGCATAGTTTGTTTAACAGAAGTCTAGAATGCCATTAAGCTGTTTCAGGCAATAACTACCTGCTCTACTTCCTAAGCGTTATGTCTGACTGCAGGACTTTATTAAATTGTGGTCTTGCTTTTTGATGATTAACTTGATACTGTCACAGGCTTCTCTTCAGTTTTTATGTCTGCAAGCATACAGCATGAACTAGCAGTACTGGCTTTTGGCCCTGAAATCCTTAGTTTAATCACAGTTAAGTCTCAAGCAATAACCTATCTTCTTTTCTTTTAGAAGGACACTTTGGCCAATGTAAGCAGCTTTGCTTGAACTCCTGGTACAGGCTTTTTAGCTTCTGTCTCTTTTACAGAAAGCTGCTGATATTTTTCCAGTATTTGTTTATCCTGTATTTAACCACATCAGTTACAATTCAGCTTAATTTGCTTGGTTTCTCCAGGACACAGAGACTACTATTCATAGGATGATAAGTTTGCACACTGAAATTTAGTAACTGAAGTTAATTCAACCTCAGCTGAGGGAAGACCACCTTTCTCCCTGCATACCTCTTCTTCCTACAGCCAGCTCTTCTAAGCTGTTTATGAGATGCTTGCCTTGAATAAAAGAGCAAATAGGGACATTCCGTCAGAATGATCTCAATTTTAAAGCAGGAACAGCAAGGCAAACAGCTTGCAGAAGAACGCGGAGTATCTCTCATCTCTGAAACGGTTTGCAGTGAACTGAAAAAAGTGAGTGCCTGCTTGTGTAGACAGCAATATTTAGCATTTCAGAGGTGGGGTACCTGGGAAATAAAGACTTGATAATTGGTTTATCTCAGCAGTCAATGATACAATTGCTGCTAACTGGTATCAAGACATTTCACCGTTCCCCAGTCAACCTCATGGAGTGAAACCAAAAGATTCTAACTTTCTTTCAGTTTTCAAGAGAACAGTGGAGATTTTTTTAGTTGCTCTTGGTACAGGTAGAGGAGGAAGGAATAAAACACTATTTGCTGCAATTCTTCCTCTCCAGTTAAATGAGTGAGGAGTCAAAACTAGAGGTTTACCCAAGTGGATCCGAAATTTGTGCTGAACAAGGGCCTGAGATGGCTCAATGCTGGGAGAGTGCTGGCACCTGCTTTCCCAGTCCTTGATTGTTTTCTCATGTTCTTCTCTTTTCTCACGGAATTTTACTTTCAGTATTTCACTTGCTCCTATTAACTGAGGCAAGGTGAATTTCCCAAATGCTTGTGTTACGCAGGAGGTGAGGGAGGAAATTGTGGCAACACAGAATTGTTGTTATAAGGTCATAATTGTCACTTGTTGCCACCAAGAGGCATTAGATACACTACCCCCCTCAATGACTGAATAAATTTTAAAGTTCTATGACAAGCCATTTTCCAAATAATATGAAGCAAAACTATAAGGAGGGAAAATATTTCTTCATTGTGATTCAGCAGTCTTTCTGTTCAGTCACTGTGCCACTGGAAAGAAATAGTGTTTGCTACACCATGCTTGCTTACTCTCCTTGCTTTCCTGTAGTTTTAAGGGTAGTCTGTGAACTCTTCCATGTCTTCATTGAAAGTTTTCTAACTGCTCATCAGACTGAGGGGTCTCAGTCTGCATCCAGGCTAACTTAGTTCAGCATTTCTAACTGAGAATTGTTTTAGAGGAATATGTTGTGCTCTTGCTCTGTACCTACAGCTTTCCTAATCAAACTGTGTGTGATGCTGTTGCACTTCATGATTCTAGTGGTTGATGAGGTAAACAAATACCTTGGTAATGTAAATGTTAAATTGCTGCAGTAGTGATTTGTAGAGCAATAGTGTGCTTTAAAATTAAACTGTTACATAACACATCCATTCCTTTCTCTTTTGTGGAGTAACAATAGCCTTGGATAATTAGAAACTGTATTTTCACAGGTGAAATAGAAAACCCAGAAAGCTAAGCTGCATTTGGTAAAACGCTTTTGATGCAGGAGTTTGAAAATTTGCTCAGAACACTTGATCCATTAACAAAGTGATTTTGGCAGAGATGTTCAGCCTTCAGTCTTGTTAGGGCCAGATTTCTCAGTCATACTGAACTCTCTGTGAACCTTCTAATAAGAAACTACACTTACCTTATTATTTCAGGGCAGATCACAGATTTCCAGTTCTTCTCAGAAGTGTTGGAGTCGTTCGGTGGGGCTGATAAACTGACATGGGCTCAGTGTTCAAAATTAGTTTCTCCGGAGTTGCATGTCCTTGATGAGCCTCCTGTCGTACATGACCCACTTCAAACAGGTGTCTGAGCTCAGTTTTTCTGCATGAAACACTGTGTCCTTGAAGCTTGTCCACTCCTTGCTTGTGGCTGTGTTCTCCACTCTTTGTGTCCCAGCAGCTGCTTGGACTTGGATACATTTTGTGTACTTGGAGAGACACCTTTGGATCAATTGTACTTCAAAGACAATCATAATATTCCTCTAAGCATAGATTTTAGCTTTCTGGTTAGTTGGGATGAGGGGAACTGCATAACTTGGAGAGGTTGTTTTTGCTGCCCACCACTATGTTGGTTAACTTGTAAGCGCTATGCTAAAAGATATAGCAAATGTTTTTAGTTGCTGCCCCTAAATACTGAACTAGTTTGAAGATTTTGTGAAACTATTTTGTTACATATCCAGGTTTCTCTATGAAAGAGCATAGGAGAGAATATTGATTTTTTTTTCCATGATCTCATTTAGACTTGTCATTTTTCATCTCTTGCAAATACTCAACCTAAACCTACTTCAGCAAACAACACGTAATCAAGTGTCTTAGCTGAAAAAAAAGGTATTCCTGTGCTCTTTAAACAGCAATCATGAGGTCTTTGTACACATAAATTAGACTACTGCAGAAAGTCTCTTCTAAGCTGTTCTAATCAGTGTCAAGAAACACTGTCCCAAAAATAATGTTTGTGCAAAATAAAAAGTCCATAGCTTTTATGTCCTTTATTAATATTTCTTGTAAAAAATGTCATGGTCTAATATTTTACTCAGCTGCAGAACAGCCGTTGTGTTTAGCTGCAGAGAGAGATATTTTTATATTTTAAATACTTTTTAAACACAGTTAAAACACAGTGTCAGCCTGTCTCCCATTCTGCCAAAGTTGAAATTAGCAGCAAGTTTCTTGCCTGCCCAGACTTTAAAACAAGCTGAATCAGGTTCCTTCCTCTCTGATCTGCACTGAGCCCCCAGTCTGGCTTCCCCTCAGCTCTGTGGAGGTTTGGATTAGAATCAAATTCTTTTTTTCAAATACTGCGGTTTTAACGAGCGACCATTCCTGTCATTTTCTGTATTATTTGCCTGACACTATTTGCCTGACATTCTCCAGATGAAATATTCACTGAACCACTCTATGGCATTTTCTTTTCAGCATCCCAGTTGCATCCATTGCCCATGGTGAGGTGCTTCTGTCAGTCAGGTCTTCCTCAGAGTAAATGGAAGATGATGAGAGATTTGAAATTTTGTCTTGTCAGGGAGGTCACAGGAAGGAAGGGCAGTAAAAGAAAGGAGTTTCCTGCAAAGCCTGGACTGGTAACACTACAGGCAGATGAAAGTTGTCCAAGCAGAGATAACCTTTATGTTGGGGAATGGATTACTAAAAAACCTCTTCCTCAGCTGAGGGGTGTAACTTGGTTTTATCCATCATTATCTATTTTTTTGGATATTTTTCTCTCCTTAAGTTATAATTATTCATACTGTTTTATGATGAATGTGAACTGGATGTTTCTTTCAGGCAAACCTGCATTTTTCCCTCTTTCTGGTCCAAAGCATTTACATACCTTTATCATCTTAAGGCTTCCTGGAGAGAATAGGAGCCAGGGACTTTTTGAAAATGAGAACTGAAATTGTCATTTAGAAAAAAACAGAGGCTCAATCTGTTGGCAGGGCTTTGTTTGATTCTCTTTCCACGGAAGTAGAAATTTCGAAGTTCAAACGCAGTTCTAAGCAAACACTTTCAAACTCCTTGGCATTTTAGTGTGGGAGCTCCTGTCTGTGAAGGAGTCTGGCATAGTTTTCTGTAGGCAGTGAGCACAGGGAGTTCAGTTAATTAAAGCTGGTGTTACAGGTGAATCTCCACTCCATGCATGACAGAAATGGAAATAAATGAATGGGCTTGTGACATCCAACAGGTTATAGTGCCTCTGACAATCATTTTTTAATAGGAACTGGAATCAAGAGAAAAAGTCGCTCTCAAAACTCTGGCTAAAACCGGAAACATCCTTTAGCCCTGCAGTGCTATTTGTGAAGAGCTGAGTGTGACACAGGCCACCCAAAGCTGGTATTACAACAATAGGATTGCTCATGCAAGATGCCTGGTGGCAGGAGTTTTTAACCTCTCACCTCAGAGACACTGTTGGCTGCCTCCCCTGAGATGATGTGATTTATGCTGTTCCTCCCCTAGCTCCTTCTAGCAGTTTACAGATGCCTCTGTCAGCTCTCCCCAGTCTGTCCCAGCTCTGCTGCTTCAGTGTCTGTTGTCTCTGTACAGCTGCCTCTTCAGTGGCTCAGTCAGGCAAAATGAAATCTTGTGGGCCGAGTTGGAGCAGGAGAACTTCAACAGTCACCTCTCAAAATGTCATAAAGCTGGAAAATGTTGTTATCAGGACTTGCGTCTAAGGATAGAAAATGTTAAAGGCAGTATGTGTCTAAGATTTTCAAGACGTCGTATTAGCATAATTCATTGTGGTGACTGACCGACCCCTTTCCTTTCTCAGGGGGGGAAGTTCTCGTCTGTAAGAGCTGTGCTGATGTTTGCAGCAGAAGCACAGCAGGGTTGGGGCTGAGCCTTTGAAGGCTGTATTGCTTAGTAACATCATCTGACATACAAGACATTTGGCCTCAGCCAGGGACAAGGAGGCCCCTCAAAATGCTAGCATGTGCTTTTTCCTTTCAGCACAATAGTGGGATTGGTGTATTTTAAATACGGTGGAGAAATGGAATGGAAAAAACAACAGCTGGTCCAGAGAAAGGCCAAATAAACTGTTGTGTAAGCCCAGAGATAAGAAGGTTATAGCATATGCAGTGTTAATGATATCATAACAAACCTTGAAAGAATAGCATTTTGTTTCAAGATTAATTCCAGACTGCGTTTCTCTTCTTTTCCTTAGTAATCTAAACCGCAACCAAACTAATTAGAAGTCATTGTTTAGCTACCACTTCAGATTATTCTGTTAGTAGCTGTTTCACATCACAGACATTATACATTAATTTAGCTGGGGTATTTTACACTTCTTAAACTGTGTTTTGAACATTTAAAACTGAGATGTCAGGTTTCAGGAATTATGGGTAAACTCTAGTTGCTACTTCTCATGTATAACAAACTTCAGTGCATGGAATGTTTACTTGATGAGGTGCTTGCGTGAGAACGTGGCTTCTGTGTCTGCAGCATACCTCAGGCATGAAGGTCTTCAGACAAGTGCGGGAGGGTTGAGAGATGGAGAAAATGAAGCATAGAATTTCACTAAGTTGACACCTGTCAGTCAGTGCTATCCCTTTCCTCTCTTCCTTTCAAATTTCATCTCACATAATGGTGCCAAAAAGACTGAATTACCTACAGTATTTTATGGAAATTTGTATTTATTTTGGGTGCTTCTAAGGATGGCTGATGAGGCAAGGAATACAATCCAGCCATTCTCTCCAGCCTTCACCCTTATTTATACATAATGATTTATGCTCATCTAGCTCCTCACAGTCCTTTCATAATGAAAATAAACTATGATAGCTTTGAGTGGTGTCTGGAAAAAGTGCTGTTTTCTTCATCATTTCAGAAGAAGAATGGGGAAAAAAGCAGTTAAAATTTAAGTCCTGTAAATTTAACATTAGAAGTCAAGCATAAGGGCTTGTGCAGTCCCTTAGAATAGCTAATTAGTTGTTATAAAACCAATGGCATTACCTATTTGTTTGCTGTGTTAGTTCAGGCAGATAATTTCTGAATAATACTGTCTATTGGCATCTTCAGACTGATTTGTCATTTTTTTTACATAGTAAAACTCAGTGGTAGCAGGTGAAATGGTTAGAAATGCTTTTCTTGTAGGCTTGGGTCTTGCTACAGAAACTGCTTTACTAGTGCCCTATTTTGAAGATCCTGAGGTGAGAGCAGGACAGTGACAGTGGCAAACTGGAAGGCGTGAAGCAGACGTAGCTGTCAGATAAAATGTGTTTGCCAGTGTTGGATTACCGTTCACATTGGAAGCACAGGTCTGCTTTATTTGCTCTCTGATCACGCTCTGTGGTCCAGCACAGTACGTTTTATACCGCCTCACAAGGAAAGGCACGGAGGTTGCTGTTTCTTCTGGATCTGCAGACCTTTCTGAGCTTGGAGTTAGCTACTGGCTTGCTGCTTGGCATGAAGAAAACAGAGGGGAGAGCTGAGCATCCTGCATGTAGAGAGGGTTGCAATGGGTGTGCGAAAGCTGCTGGGGATGAAGGCTGCAGGGAGCACAGCTAAGATGGCTCTGACAATATGGGAGTCTCAGAAAAGGCTGTTTTTACTTGATTCTCACCCAGATCTGGCACCATGACCTGAATTCTGTTGTGTTTCAGCCTGTCTGCTGTGCCATGTCCAGCTACAAGAAGTTCTTGTTTGTTCTGTATAAACTTAGCTATAGCTGAATTCATGTGCAGGTACAGTTTGCAGAATGAGATCGCTGGAGAAATCCTTAGGATGTCAATAACACATAAAATAGCTAATGTAAGTACCAAATCTCATCTTCACTTCACTAAAAGCCAAGGACACTTGTTTTTCCACAAGTTTCAGAGCATTTGGAAAGCATTGATTATTGTCTTGCTTTCTAGCTTTCAAAATCACTCTCAAGTCCTTTAAGTGCACACTACCTATTAACTGTGAGAAAATATTTTTGAGAAAACAAATGTGAAAAGGGCTGTGTTTATACCCATAAGCTAAATAAAACATTGACATGCAGCCCTGAAATAAAGTCTGGCAGTTTGTACAGGGAACTCAAATGGACCTTCTGTTCAGTTACTTGGATGACTTGTTTAGAAGTTATGGAGAGTACTGCAAATGCTTTATATTTGGTTTTAGAGCACATTTCTTCCACCTCCTTGTCCGTCAGTGTGCTTTGCTGAGAAATTGTATGATACATTTTCTTTGGTGTACCATAGGTTCTTCTGCAGCTGACATAGAGAATACCTTCTGGTAAGTTCTGAAAAAAGCAGGGATCTGTCTCCTATGTTAATAGACTTTAGATGAGGTGTAGAAAAAAGGGGAAGGTTTAATCTAGATTTTTTTTTTAACATTCTCCTGCCCTTTTGTGTTATAAGTCAGAATTTCAAGGCAGCAAAGAGACAGTTTTTAAACTGTTGATTATAAGATCAGGAAATTCTCATTGCCAGCACTCAGTGAAATAAGCCCATGTATATTTTACTGGATGCTTTGTTAATTTATGTAAGAAAATGCATCCTCATACATTTTTACGGAAGTATTTAAGAGCTGAAGTCAGATTATCTCTTAAAGAGTCAATTCTGGAAGTACAAACTTCTATCTGGAACCATTTAAAAAAAATAGCTTTATCTGCTTTATGCTTAGACTTGAAATGATCCATTTCTATCTAGTGCTTTATAACTGGACTGCCATGTTACAACTGGAGAACTCTCTCAAATCCATGTGTATTAAACTGAATTCTTGACTTATTTTCACATCTGAGGGAATTACAGTAGACGAATTTGTCTTCTTGAAATCTACCTAATGTTTCTGTGGTGGCAGTTCCAAAAAATAAGGGGATAACAGTGGGGGTAGTTTCACCTAGGCTCTCCAATTCCTTTGCATGTTCAGTAACCTCTCTGTTGACATCTTGAAAGAGATTGTTTGAAATATGTCACAGTCAAAGTAGTATGTTTTGACGGCTGAACTAGAAACTATTATTTCTTACAAATGCGAGCATATTTGAGTAACTGAATGATAAAATACCCAGAAAATACTAATCCAATGCCAGAGTGTGTAGCAGAAACCTGACATTTTAAACATACAGAATAGCTGCAAAATCAGGCAGTTTATATGGTGAACAAAAAGAGATCATCTTTAACAGCTTTGCCTGAGAAATTTTATTTAGAAGATGCCTGTGGTATTCTCTACAATACATATTCTGGTTCACCATAGAACTTTTTATATGTAAGGTAAGTGCTGAGCTGGCATTTATTCTCATAGTGTAACGCTGTAGATATTCATGTTCACCACTATTCCACACAATGAGATTAGGTTTGTGCTAATGAGTGAAATGCTCTCGTATTCTTTGGCGTGGCTGCCAAGTAGCACACAGCACTCTTCGTGCATACATCAGATTTTCTCAGTCTCTTGCTCTCAGAGTGGTCAGATCCTTACTGCTGGGAGAAATGGCTGTGCCCACTCCTGTGCCATGAACATTCACACTGTCACAGCAGGTCTGACAGGCACAACTGTTTGCTTGCTGGTTGTAACTCTTAGAGCTGTTTGGAGATTCCTGGGGGGTGAGCCAAATAGCACTTTCCGAGCCATCTCTGACCCAGAATGAGTCCGAGCACAGTGGAGGCGTCAGGGCAGAGAGTGCTGACGTCTGAAAGAGAGTTGGCCTGAAAATGGTGTGGGGGGTTCAGATGCCTGGGCTCACTCCTGGGAGTCACAGCTGAGCTGGAACCTTGCCGAGTATTCAGTGAGGGGAGTTGTTTGGTGTTTGGGAAGGGAAGAGGTGCTGTTAGGGAAGGAGGTGCAGAAGAGTGCTGTAAGGTCAGGACAAGGAGCAGAACAGGGATGGGATGATGTGAAATAGCTGTAGTTCATCCGCCGTGCCTTTCACAGATAGTTTCAAACCAAACTGCTGAGATTCGGTTTTTGTGAGGGTGAAGCTATGAGCTGGAGCAAAGTCTCAGCCTGCAGGGAGGCTGCATCCTCTTCTGGGACCACTCAGCAGCCTGGGTGATCACAGGAGTGGTAGCATCTCCCAGCTGTGCTGTGCTGCCTGTGTGTGTTTGCCTCTGACTTCCTTCCTATCCCTCCTGGAGAGGAGGCAGGAGCAGCTGGTCCCAGCTGGCTCTGTTCTGATCATTTGCAAGCACACAGAGATGCAAGTGGCTGATTTTGCTTTATTAACTTGAAGGGAAATGGTGAGCCAGTGAGGCGTTCCTATGGTGCACAGGTTGGGTCTTGGGGACCTAGAGGAGGCCCTTAAGCCCACTTGCCATTTGTGATTCTGCATGGGGGAGCATAAGCAGGCAAAACAGGGCTGGGCATGTGTTAAGGTCTGATTTGTGAGAGATGCCTCTGCCCGAATTAAGCTGCAAACAAGACCATATGCTGAAGTTAACAATATGGATTTTATTTAACAATGAATGTGACGTAGCGAAATCGAGAGAAGTAGAAGGGGGAGGAGGGAGAAGGGTGAGATCAAGCAGAAGGTAGTCACCAGCTGTGAATCGAGCACCATCCCCTTGGTCCTTCTTCACTCTCAGCATCCTGGAGTACCACCTTCCTACAGCCCAAGTTCCGGAGAGCCACAGGATGGTCACAGATGGTGTTCCCGTAACTTGGGGTGATACATGTATGAGCAGGTGCTTCCTTTTCCACAGTTTTCCAGAGCAGGAATTTTTGTCCGGATGTGTTAACAAGGATGTGCCTACCAGATCCTGCCATCAGTCATGGAATAGCTCCTTCCTGTTGCAAATTCCTCCCTTCTGTGCTTGACTCAAGTTCACACTGTGGTGGCTTATCTTACAGTAGGTTCCATCTGTGGCCTTGACAGCATTTGAGACAGGCACCTGTACTCCTTAAGCCCTTAAAACATACTGGTTTTGTCATGATGAGGATATTACAGGGAGCATTTTGCAAAGGGTATCGGCGTGGAGGGAGACCTTCCTCGGTTGTTGCAAGGCTGAAAAAGCCAGTATGAGCCCCTTGGGTGTATGGAGCAGCAGTCTGTCCTCTCCAGGGAGGTGCAGTGACATACTGAGGTGTTTGGAGAGGGCTGTTCTGTGATTCTATGAGCTAAACAAGAAACCAGGTGGGGACAGAAGCCTCTTGTTTTTCTGCATGTGGAAACACAAATGCTCCCCTTCAGCTCTGCAACAGTTTATCCTTGGTCAAATCGCAGGAACCTTGGCTGAGGATGGACCAGTGTGGAAGAAAGCACATTGCAGTCTGGAGGAGCATTATGCTGGCATACCTGCCTCCTTTGCTGTACTTTGGCTTCTGGTTCTGTTGGGAACAGAAGAAAATGTGTTCTTCATATTAGGTTTTGATAGATATTGGTACCATGTGGACTTTGGTGTCTGATAAAAGTGGAGCTGCCAATTTCTGAAGTAAAATATTTTCACAAGGAAATGCGGGAGTTTACTTAGAATCCGTGAATCAAATGTGATTATTCTCAGGTATTCTTTCATGAGGAAAGGACTGCTAATGTTTACCAGGCTTAGATTCAGTTGGTCTTGTGAACTTTCCTATGTAAGCATGAACATAAAAGATGCCCAAGTTGCTTTTGTGCAAGAGGAATGACTCTCCCCAGTCCCTGTGGCACAGCACCCAGCCTGCTGCTGCGTGCACGAACTTAATAAAGCCAGGAGATGGAGGCCCTTTTGATCTGCCTCTAGTCCCTTTAGAGGCTGGTTGCAATCTTCACAGCTTGAAAACCACATTCTCTCTTGTCTGAGCCACCTGCAAAGAGCAAACCTTCCATATAGAGCATTCACAGTGCTCAAATCCTTGGAATTACAACCCTTAGTAGTCCTTTCCTGTCCTTTGCTTCTTCCAGCATAGTTGGGGTGTTTTTTTCTGGCACCTTTCCTTGCCCTGATACTCTTTCCACCATTCCCATAGTCGTTCCAGCTCTTGGAGCTTGTCATTAGGGCAGCCTGCAGTGAGTGCCTTTGTGAAAATCACTTAGGTGACTTTGAAGAGCTAATGGGCACTCCAGAGACCTCTGCTGCCAGTTCCTGAATCCTGGTGGTTCATAACTCTCTACCTGTCCAAGAAGCTCCATCAAACATGTACCCTTTGAACATTTCAGCACTTTCTTTCACTGCTGAGTTCTGGAGTGACAGCACAAGCTTACCTTCAGCATGTAAGCTTAGGGAATAGAGTCACAGAATCATTTAGGTTGGAAAAGACCTCTAAGATCACTGAGTCCAGCTGTTATCCCAGCACTGCCAAGTCCACCAGTAAATCATGTCCTTAAGTGCCATATCTACATATCTTTTAAATACCTCTAGGGATGCTGACTCCACCACTGCCCTGGGCAGCCTCTTCCAGTGCTTGGCACCCCTTTTGGAGAACTTGTCCCTAATACCCAACCTGAACCTCCGCTGGCTCAACTCGAGGCCACTTCCTCTCATCCTGTCCCTTGTTCCCTGGGAGAAGAAACCACCTACCACCTGGCTACAGCTTCCTTTCAGGAGTTGTAGAGAGTGATAAGGTCCCCCTTGAGCCTCCTTTTCTTCAGGAGAAACACCCCCATCTCTCTCAGCTGGTCCTCATCAGACCTGTGCTCCAGACCCTTCCCCAGCTCTGTTGCCCTTCTCTGGACATTCTTCAGCACCTCAAGGTCTTTGTTGTAATGAATAAGACATCATAGCCTTTTAGCCGTGTTCTTGGTCCTGACTGCAGCAGGTTGGTGACCTCTGATTGCCAGCATGTAAGTGTGCGTTTTCTTCATTATTACGTGAATTAAATTTATGGAATATAAATTTTCTGGAACAAAAATATGGAACAGAAATTTCTGGAGTCTGGTTCAAGAGCTTCTGGATACTCTTTGGAAAACCAAACTGAAAATCAGATCAACCCTGACAATGCAGAGACAACTACTTCAAGATGTCACTGTAGGGTTTTTTGCATAAATTTTGTGTGAATGAATTTTCAGAGAGACATAAAAAGAGAAAGTATTAATAATGTCCATATGTTTTAATTCTTATTTTTGTCATAGTGGCACCCGAAAACTGCATTTCTCTGTTATTTTTAGATTAGCAGTTTTAAAATTATTTGGTAAGAGACATTATTACATAAATATAATTTATTGGAAATTTGTAATTGCAAATTTTTTTCACAGTGTGTATATTCTGTTTTAGAAGATACTTGTTTTTCGTTAAATTTTAATAGAATTGTTCTGCAAGTTAAATTGTCTTCAGATGGCATTTTACCAAGAGCTAGATTAATTCATAGAAATTTCACCTTATTCTTCTAATCTGTTTCATTAACGTTTTCACCAAAATAAGAGGCACCAGACACTGAAGTTGCCAAGTGAATGAGCATAGAATGTTCAAATTACATTGAGTAATGTACTCCTAGGAAAACATCTGACACAGCTTTAATTTTTAATTGTCCCTTATTGGCTTGGGTTTAATTCCTGGGTAAAAAAATAAGAACATTCAGGCAGAAGGACAGTCATTGATGCAAAGCATTGGCAACTTCAGGCATATGTCTCCCACGACAGTGTTCTCTGTGTACCTTCTGATGCCCAGCACATCTATCATTGCATCTTTACAGCCTGAGTGGTAATGAGCAGCAGAGACACTCAGCAGCAGTATCTGATTAAGTGCATCAGTCAAGACAGGTCTGATTTTAGCTTCCTTCTGCTTCAGAGTGGTGTGACTTCACTGTTTGATATACCATGTTTTTGACAGCAGGAATGTCAAAGTTAAACAAACCTTGCTGAGTTGTAAGCTTTCTTTCTCTGCGCTTGTTTTTGCTGGGACTTGGGGGTTGTCAGCATGGGCTTGTACGTGATTAAGTAGTTGTAATGGTTTCCTGTGTGAACACTTCTTCACACTCAGAAAGTGTTTGTGTGGCTTAGCTTGGCCTGTTTTAGGAATGCTTATAAAAAGAGCTGGTTTGGTTATCTGTTCGGTTTTAAATTCACACACTCGCTTTCTTTTTTTACAACAGTTTTCCCATTATAACATGGGAGTCCTTACTCTCACATTGTCATCATCCAGGCTTAGTTTTGTCTGTTCGTAAGCAGATCCTGTGTGTACCGAACTACCTTGTTTATTTCAGGAGGGGTAGTTAGAACAGGGGAAGAGAATTGCTTACTGCATTTGTTTAATAAACAATTAGTAAGTTCTCGCAGTAGATCAGCTATGAAAGTTGCTCACTGTCTTATATAGAGTGAAAGAGGAGAATATCGCTTGTACGGTGACTGTTTCAACATAGTTTATTGACCTCTTGAAAAACTCACCCCTTAACTGGACCATTTTGTTAAAACTTAAACTAAAGGCATGTCTTAGAACAAAGTGAAGGTTTTTGGAAGAATCATAATGTAGTAAGTTATGAACTGTGTGGAATTTATTCGTCTAGCATCCGTAGCATCATTCACACCTCCTGTCTGGGGTTATAGTATTTTGACTGTGAACAGTATAGAGTGGCAAAAATGACAGAGCTCTTGCGCAAAGAGAAGGCAGCTGAGAATAGAAAGTGAAGACACAGATCAATGCTTCTATATTTTGTGTGACATTCTTCATTTGTAGGGTGCATTCTCCTCTTCTGGGAATTTCCAGACATTTTCACCTTGCTTCTGCGAAGTCCAGTGTACCTCCAAAGGTGTTGAAAGCTGACTATGTGTAGTTAGCACCTGGAGGTCCCCTTGTTCCCCTTGTGTTGCACTGTACGCTGCACTCTTCCTTGAGCAACACCAGCAGGAAACAAAAGTGGGAAAAAGCCATCTTTGTGGAAGTCTCAGATAACACCTTTAAGTGAGGCGAGTCATGTTTGCTCTTTAAAGGAGTTTAGAGTAGTGGAAGGCAGGCAGAAATTAGCTGCTTAACAATCAGGCATAATCAAGCTCATTTTGAATGGATGAGTTGTTCAAAGTAAAGAAGAACTTACATGGGGTTTTTTTTATAAATGAGACCATTGATAGTTAAAGATTAGAAAGCACTTTCTTACAAAGGACTGGCAAAGAATATTGTCACCTGATGAAAAATAAAATTGATTCATTAGAGAGTATAGCTTTTCTTTCGTGTACAGAAGCCATACAGCTTTAAACCGTCCTAAAGAAGTTTGTACAATACTGTTTTCTTCATATATAGCTGAGTCTTACAGATAACTTAAAATATTTCCTTGTAGCTGAAAGTTAAGGGTCTTTTATGTTGTTGTTGGTCCAGTAGGATTTGTAGGGTAGTTTTAGGGGACGTTTTTATTTTCACTAAAAACAATTTGGAATTTGATCTTAAAAACCAACCATTTTACTGAAGTTTATCAGCCATTTCTATCTAGAAGCTGATGAAATGTTATCATCGACACCATTTCTTCTGGTTATGCAGTCAAATATCTGGATATCACATATCCATGTTGGGACACGGTATGTTACTTGTTGGGCTGAATCAGTTTTTCTAATAAAAGCCTCACATCTGCAAAATTATCTCCCACAACAGCTAGAAACTTCTGAGTATTGCTGCTTTAATTTCATGCAGTTTCTTACTTGAATCTCTTACCAGCCGCCTTCTTTTTTAGTCTTAGACTGTCCTGGGTACACTCTCGGCAGTGCATCCCTTTTCTGTTCCTAAGGACTCCAGCACTATACTTCCCTGCGCTATACCTCTTCCTCAAAAATCCATGGAAACTCTCAGGGTAGGAGTACCCACTTTCTCTCTTCTGTTTCTTGTGGAATGTGCTGTGCTCAGCAGTTGTGATGGAAGAGAGGCTTTCCTCAGGCAGCACTGTTCCTATTGTCAGCCCATTCCTCACTTCTTGGATAGTCCTAAGCTGGTGGGCTCCCAGTCAAGACTTCCATGCCTGGACAACAGGGTGCCTGGGATTTTTCAGTAAATCTGAAATCACTTGTAACACTTTACTCATTGAAGGTAAAGCAAGGTAAGGTTATATCACTTCAGAATTAGATGGTGAAAAGAGACAGTCAAAATTTGGAGAGACATAAAAGCAGAAGTAGAACTGAACTTTGTAGCTGCCTGTATTTTAGTGTGGCTCCAAGAAGTTATCCCTCTCTGCTTCATCTAACTAAAAAAGCTGCCAGGAGACTTCACACAGTGGGGATCCAGCCCTTAGATGTCACCTATCCTGGTGACGTACCCTGCACAGGAGGTTGTCCATCACCAGGGAGAGAGTTTTTCTGCAAAATCCTCTGCCTATCTGGCATTAACTTTCACCTCTTCTGAGATTTTCCTACATTACAGAGCCTCATGCTTAATCAGGACTCCAAACTTTCCCCGACAGTTGTTCACCACTGCAGCCTCCATGATTTTAAACATTTTTGCCTCCAGTGCTATCAGCTGCCCAGACAATTAGCAATACTTTTTGCTAGCTGTAACAGAAAACCTGACAGCTGGCCTGAGGTTTTATTTGGCCATAAACAAAGCACTTAACCAGCAGTCTGAATGGAGTTTTTTGTTCAGATAGCTGTGGGGAAGGTTTTTCTCAGCACAAAACCCTTAAAAATGTAGATAATGAGAACTGTGCTTCATAGAAATAAGAATGCTGAGAACTGCAGATGAACAAGGGAGGTTAATGAATACAGCTCATAAATAGCCCCTCATTGAGGAGACGATCGCTGTAACTGAACAAAGATTGAGGGAGACAGCTGGAGTGGTGCTGCAGCGTGGGTTAGTGGGGTTGGGGTGGAGGTTATAGCAGTGACAGCTCATTGCTGCTGTGTACAGCGCACTTGTGCACGGCCGCTCAGTTCTAAATGTGGCCGGTGTTATTTTGTTTATTAACGTGGCATATTTCAGTCGTACACATTATGTGTTATCAGGATCCAGGCATCTTTCAGGCTGACCTCAGAGAACCCATTTCTGAAAACCTGAACCTATAAACCAAGATACTTACCATCTTTTACACTGAGAGATATACACATCTAGTGGTGCCACATTTTGTTAGGTACACAAGGTGCTGTGATTATTCTGTCTGTGCTTGGGTCTAAAGGGCAAGCAGCTCATTCATGACAAGGTGTAGCTGGTGTGAACGCAAGGTTTGAGACCCAGCTGCCACGTCATCCAGTCTTCTAGGGCAGAGTGTCTGGGCAACTGTTCCTCAGGACTGGGTCCTGCTGGGCACGGAGGTAGTGCTGGATAACTGTACCCTGCCACAGTCGTGGAGGTGATGCTGGAAAGGCTTAAGGACTTGCAGCTGTCTGTCTGGCCTGCAGATGTGCCCCATCTGGAATTAGGACATCCTCTTTCATGAGTGAGATGCCAAGGGGCTACTGCAATATATGTAACAGAAACAAGTGTTCCTGATCCTTTGTAGGGTTTGGGAAATCCCAGCACCGTAGAAGCCTTTCTCAGGATTATGGGTTGGAAAAATGCTAGATGTCAAACTGGCATCTCAGTTGCTTTTCAGGCCTAGCAGTGTTTGCGTCGTTGGTATTTCCCTGGTAGCACAGACAGCTGGCATTCAAAGCTAGAGTGAGTGGAGAGGAATTAGCCCCACTGAGCACGGTGCAAGGTTGCTAGCAGCCCTGCAGAGCAAAGACTTTTTCCTGAAAAGCTTTAGATGCACAGATCCCAGAATTACAGCGGAAGCAGTGTCTGGCCTGTCATCAGGCAGGACGACAGCAGGCGAGGATCCCGTGGCTGCCCTGCTGGTATTTAGATGACACCTGCTGGTCAAGTGTCCCCACTCGTCAAGGATATTCTCCATGTGCAGAACAAGGTATTCTTGCATGTGCCACAGCACTGGGCTTAGTGTGCCATCCTGATGTGAAAATGAGCTGCCTGTGAAGAAAGCATATCCCTTGTCTTTCACTATCAACTGGTGTCATTAGAGGGGTTAGAGCTAAACTACAAGAGAGAAACTCCTTGAAAATGGCATCCCCAATTCAATTTTTTTTAGCTTGGCTCTGTCTCATAACGTAATCCCTGATGTTTGAGTGGGTAACTTTTTGGTGCATGTTTAATCCATCTCAGGAGATTCAGAACTTCACTGACCAGGGCCCTTGGCAGTCTGGTGTCGCTCTGGAGTTGGCCCTGCAGTGGGTCAGGCGGGTGGCAGCCAGAAGAGTCACTCCCAGCTAATATCATCCTGTAAGTGTTACAGCCATACAATTCAAGCTTGAAAATATGCTCAAGACAGCATTACTTTTTACTCTTCCAGATACCCACAGCTTTTTCAAACAGCAGCAGCATCGGAGGGAGAGATGGGAACAAAATCATGCAGCTGTCAGGAGGGTTTCTCGGCGCTCTGTCAGCAAGGAGCGATGGGTGGAGACACTTGTGGTTGCAGACAGTAAAATGGTTGAATATCATGGAAGTGACCATGTGGAGTCATATATCCTCACTATAATGAATATGGTATGTACAATATTTTGGGGCTTTTAGATAGACAAACAAAGCAAATCTGAATTTGATTATGCTGCTGATCTTCTAACACGTCTGCAACAATGTTCACAGAGAAAAATGTAGTATTATTCATATAAATTAATTAAGACTCTGTATTTTAAAGTATTTTTACCTTATATTTTGTATAGGAACAATTTTTCCCTGGGTTTATGCGAGAGAAGTCTTATAGCTATAAATGCTAGCACTAGCTTTCTTTCCACTGAAATTCTCTGTCTCCCTTGGAACCTGTTGCTCAGTGGTGATTTCAGATTGTTGGCTACGGCAGAGAAATTCTACAGGTTTTTAGCGTATGAATTCTTTCGTGTATTTGTGGGTGAGAAAGACACACAGGAGCCTGATGGAAATTGCAGTAACTTTGCAAAAGCCAAAATACACCTTTTTACTACTTTGGTCACAAATCCAAACAGCAGCATATGAGCTATTACGAAGCAAGTTAACTGTCCCAGTTGAAGCCAATACAACTGCTTTTCCAGATAAGTATTCTTCCTGGAGTACAAAGATCACATTGGAATAAAGAAAAGTTGATCTTCAAGTGCTTTCCTGTGTGGCAGGTTCCAAAATATAAGTTGTTCTGGGAAAATCCATAGCATCTGCTTACAGATATTATTAATACCTGTATCAATATTATGTGTATCATGGCAGATACTGAGCTTGAGAGTGTATTGAGGATGTGTTCTGTGTGGTTGTCATGTGCAATATATGTGCAATGTGCAATATATGTGGAGTTAATCAGAGTGTGATTCTAGCCACGGTGAGTGATCTGTCCCGTGTTATACAGTATGTTCCCAGCTGTGCCCCAAGCAGTCCGAATTGCTGCTGAGGCAGTGAGCCTGAGTAAACAGGTACATAGGTTGTTCAAGCACGTGAGGTTTTGTCCACACACGGAAAAATGCTTGGAATAAAACCCAGTCATTATCAGCTGCAGGAACAAACAAGACTCAACATTTTCTCTGCAGTCTGACCTTAGATATTAGGGTTACTTAAAATGTTTCCATTTTCAGTAGAGTACCTTGAAAAAGATCCATACCCAAATCAGACCTCTGTAAACACAATTTCCACTTCATTTTGGTATTTTCTCCTTTAGTGGTCTTCTCCATAACAGTTTTGACCCAAAGGCAATCCATTTTGTTCATTCGTATTTCCTGTGATAGATGGCATGGGTCAGATATATGGATAGGTTGTGAGTATCTTCTGCTCTGATTCCTTTTCCTCCTGCCTAATTCAACGTTGTGATGATGTTTATGACAATCGAGTCACATTTTTGCAGAGATCAGTTCTTGTTCTTTTTTATGTGGAGTCTTTTCTGAATGGAGTCATTATCTTTGCTTTTGTTCTCATCATCCTCTCCTGTACTCTGAAAACACAAGAGTAGCCATCATTCATCTAATTTCTCTTTGCCTAGTGCTGACTAAATTTTGCTTTTTTGTGACAGAGTCCTGTTCATTTCAAACAGAATGATTTGATATGCTGGTTTATTTGCACCCTGAGTGAACCACTCCATTAGTGTTGTATGACTGTAGATGTTGTGTTCCGTTTTGCTAGTGTTTCTTATGAACTCTGATATTTTTGAAAGGGAAATGGACATAATACAATCTTGTCTGGGCTTTTGCTCTTTAGCTTTTGCCAAGTGCTATATCATCACTCATTTGGCAGAGCTAGCCTTTGCAGTAGTTGTAATATTTATTGCATTTCAGTAAACTTTCAATGATTTGAGAATTTAAAAAGCAAAACCATCCCCAGATCAACAGTATGCTAGAAGTAAATGTATTTTCTCTCTGAAGTTGTGTTCTGCTGTAGAGGAATCAGTTAATCTCATATCTCCTGGCTCTGGCACAGGTCACAGGGTTGTTCCACGATCCAAGCATTGGCAATGCAATTCACATTGTGCTGGTCCGGCTCATCCTCTTTGAGGAGGTGGAGGTAAGGTTTTTATTTACCTCAAAATATCACTTACTAAACTTCTGGGTTCAGTGCATTGAGCTGTAATCATATTTGCTTAAAGTAATGTTTTAAATTTACTCTGTTATTGATCTTCAACATGTCTGGTTTTAGAATAAATGCTGCCATCGATAGCAAAGTATTTTAGCTGATGACTTCAGGTATTTCTGCATAAAATTGCTTAGGAAAATGTAATTAAAACAGGGAGGTTAAGAATGGGGAACTGGAATCTCCCCAGTGTCAGAAGAACATGGGATGCCAAGGAACAGTAGAAGAGAAACAGAAATTACATATCAACACTCAGAATCTAATTACCAAGCATTACCTGAAATGTGTTATGAACTGTAGTGCTGTGGTATTTGCAGATCTCTGAAGAAGTTAATCTCTTAATGTGCAGTTCAAATACGTTTTTCTTTTTAATCTCTTTTGAAACAAAGAAAAATTAGGACAAAGTAGATGTTAATTGCTGTAAACTAGCTATATATTGATAGTTTCCAATGTCTCTGTTTCACAAGTAAGTTACTATGTGCTTGAATACATGTTGACTGTCATGGTGTTATGGTTATTTTCAAAATGCTGTGCATGATATAGCTAGGTCTGACCACAGGAATACCTTAAAGGGATTTTCTCGGTGGCTTAAGTTTTACAACCACAAGCCAATGGTCCCAGTGCTATTGAAGGCAGTAAACCAAGCCTCAAGGCTATGTCGTCAGAAATATTTATTGGGATAGAGTCTGTCCTTATAGCTGTCAGTGTAAGTACAAGTGGGACAAAAACTCGAGTTTGCATCTAAACAGAACAATTAGGACCCGAAATCCACTATGACATCCAATTAACTGTATTTGCTAAATTTCTGTGGCAGTTTGAATAAAAAAAGGTGGATTCCTGTTCAACTGAGGAATAGCATTGTTGGACATAACAGTTTTAAATATCTTTCAAAATTTGTTTCGAAGTTCCCCAGAAATTACTGTCTGGTAACAGTTAACCCCATACTTAGGTGGTTGTTAATAATAGAGCAAACTGAGGCAAGATAAAGTGCGTGTCCAAGACCAGAAATTAGACAATTCAATTTTTGATTACTTTATTTTGCATAGTTTTTATTTCAGATTTTTCAGCAATTTGCATGTAAACTCTATAGTAAGAAGTTGAGGAAGAAACATTTATGACTGCATTGTTTCTCTTTGGAATTGAAAAATATTGTGAAATAAATACTCTGTTAGAAGCATAATTGTTTTCTGAATATGACACTGTTCACATAACATTGAGTGACAAATTTGATCACGAAGTCCCACAATAAGTAATCTTCACCTTCTCTTCAGAGGAAAATTTGATTTCAAGAGAATATAAAATGTTTGAAAGTTTCAGTTCAGTGTTGGATCTTATGAAGCTCATTTATCAAAATGTATGTAGAGTTCTGCATTCTGTAATTTTTCCTTTAGCTGCACCAATTACAGAAATGTCAGCATTTTAACTTAATATTCAATGTTAGATAAATAGGAGTCATTGCTCCTAATGATAGCTCTAACTTTAGGCAAAAGCGTAATCGATTACATTTAGATTACCCATTGTCACAGCTGACTTCACCGAAGTGTTATTGCAATGCAGTGTGGTCTTTACAGTAATATATTCCTTCATTTCCCATTAGCAAGGCTTGAAGATAGTGCACCATGCTGATAAGACATTAGCCAGCTTCTGCAAGTGGCAGAAGAGTGTCAATCCCAAGAGTGATGTCAACCCCACACACCATGATGTGGCTGTTCTTCTTACCAGGTATAACAGCAGTGACTGACTGTTGTTCAGTTGCATTTCTTTGGTGATGATATTTATTTTATGGGCTCATGCCATCATTTAGTTCATCCTGCACAGAGCTCAGTTAACATGGTCAAAATACTTATAACACTATGTGTGCGTAGGGGTTAGAGATGCATCTTAGTCACAAAATCGAGATCTGTGGGTCCCGAGAGGTGAGCAATTTCCATAGCTCAGGTCATTTTCCCCGCTTGATCCTATCTCGTTTTGTCCTCAGTGGCTGCTCTATTCTTCTGTGAGACAATATACCAAAACAAAGCAGCATGTAGATGTAAAACTCCTGAAGAAATGTGCGGGTGCAGCTCAGAAGGGAAGAGTATTCTGCAAACATGGTGCCATTCATTTTTAAGCTTTAAAGCATATGATTTTTAAATATCTCCATATTTAAGGAGACACATTTTTTTTTTTTTTTTTAATGTCCGAGCAAGGGAGGAACACAAAACTTAAAAGTGAGGTTGTCTGAGGTTATTCAGGGAGTTCATGTCATGGCATGAAATGGGACTTCTGCAGGTCTGTAAAAATGGATTCAGTCTGCACACAGGTGGCAGAAAAAATTGGGTCTGTGGTTTGAAAAAACCAGTTCTCAGCTAAAGTCTGTCAGGCAAAAAAACCCCAACCTAAAACACCCCTAAAGTGGCTCAGTAAAAAACAGTCACAGAATTATTTAGGTTGGAAAAGACCTCCAAGATCATCAAGTCCACTCCTTGACCAATCCCCACCTTTTCAACCTTTTTTTGGTCAAAAATCTTAAAATAAGAATGTGAAATAAAGTCTCACAATGATGTGAGACTTACCTCTCCAAATAAAAAGTGCTCAGACAGTTCACGTGAATGAAGCTGAGGTATGGTGACTGTAGTAAACCATGCTTCAAAATGCTGCCAGACGTGGAGGTTCTAAAACTTCGACTTATGGGAGTTGACCATAAATGTATGTATCTAGGTACTACAGCCCCATAAATATGGCTACAAATTATAGGAGTGTAATGATAGAAGTGGAACAAGTGCATGTTGTTGCATACATGTTTGTAAAAGTCTTGCCACTACGATTTACTTAAAATGCAAATCAGCACGTTATAAGATGGAAGCTTGCCACCCACTGTCAGTGACACTCCACAGTTGGTTTAAAGCTCTTTAAATGGCACACCTCTCTTTTGTGATTCTAGAAAGGATATTTGTGCTGGCATGAACCGTCCCTGCGAAACCTTAGGCTTGTCTCATCTGTCAGGCATGTGTCAGCCTCACAGAAGCTGCAACATCAATGAGGACTCTGGCCTTCCCTTGGCTTTCACTGTTGCTCATGAACTGGGACACAGGTACAGTTGACAGGGAAGGGGGAACCTGTCTGAGTCAAATTTACTTGTTTGCATGTGAATACTCAAATTGCGAGACAGAAACAAATCAAGAAGTGAGTTAATGTCTCTATTATTGAAATCAAAACTGTTTTTTATTTCAAAGCAAAGGAATAAGGAACAAATTTTTAAGCCTTTGACCTGTGTTTTGCATATACAACTGTTCAGTCTGCTCTAGGACAGTACATCAGGATGAAATAATTAAGCCACAAAGAAGCGTGACTCAATCGTGCTAATTTTGCCATACATGTGCTAGATTTCCATGCAATTACTTTAGAAGATCTCCAGATCAATCCAAGACATTTACAGAAAATAAAATCATTTCATTATGTCAAGGCATTTCAATATTGCAGATTAGCTAGAAAACATTTTTAACTCATATAGTCAATCTTTATATTTTAATCTTATAATATATTATATTTATTATTTATTCTCCTTTCTGATGAACCAATAAAATCACTTTAGGGCATTTCTTAATAAGTGATATCATCTGTATAATAATGCTATTTTGGGTACACTTAGGTCAAGATAACTAAAGTTCCTGGATATTTCATTTCAGTCATGGTTAATTTTTTTTATGATCGGGTATTTTTGCTTGAACTAAATTTCTCAGAATTTTAAATTTTTGGGGGTGTTTCTGTTGGTTAGATGGTTTATTAACTTCCCTGAAAAAAAATTGATTTTTGAATCTGTTTTGACACAGCTCTTTTCTTCAGGGCAGAGCGTTATCTCATGGAGACTCTGGTTTGACTGTAATGCCTGCACTTTTCAGCTGGACTGTGTTGCTTGGCTAAGTCACATGTTCCTTGCTGTATCTACAATCACATTAATTTCACTGTGAGCCCAGCCACCAATCAGGATGGAGTCTCTATTTCCTGATAGGATGATGATGATGATGATGATGATGATGATGGTAATGACCCTGTCACCCTTTAATTGGCCACTCTTTATTCAACCTCGCCATTGCCAGAAAGGAAATAGTGTAAATAAATAACACTGTAATCACTACAGTCGAATCTGGGTGCTGTGGGTTTAGTTACGTGGTCCCCATAGCCTATTGCTGACAGGGAGCTCTTTTCATTCATACTGCTGATCTGAAGAGGCTTCTTCCCCGTGGATTGATCTTTCTCCTGGTCTAGCCTGGCGGGCTGGTAGCTCTGTGTCCTTTGGATGCTGTGAGACTCAGTACAACTGTACTTGCCCTTGCAGGAGTGGTGCAGGGCCTTTCCTGTAAGGGCTGTCTCCGTAAGGAACACTGAATACCATCGGGTTTGGTGTCACCTTGTTAACCTCAAGACAGGTTAGTGTACACATGCTGAGAAGTTCAGGTATGGACAAGTTTGTAAGAACAGATGAACAAAAAATGAGAATACAGACGTGCACCCATGCCTTAGATGAATGCCAAAAATCAGCTCTTCACCACGCTGTACCTCTGGATGTTTGCAGCCTTAAGATTCAACAGCTCCTGTTTGTGGAAAAAAGCACGTCAGAAAGGGGAGAACCTTGCTTTTAAGCCTCTGACTCATCACTGGAATTGATTCTGACTGAAATTAGCTCTGCTTTTGGAACTTTTGAGTCACGATATGATTACATTTTTGAGAAACATAGTCTTAAGTGTTTTGAACACTTTATCTGACTTTTGACTTAATCATGACCTGAGTAAGCTCTCACTGCTCTAAGGACTTGCACACCTCCAAATGTTAACAATGTAGGTGTCAGCATCTTCATATATCAATATCTTTGTATATTACTATTTCAGATAATCCTCACACTGAGGTGCTGAAGAGGGGTGTATGTTTACTCAGTTGAATCCCATCCAAACTTTTGTGTTTATGACTTCTGCAAGCTGTTGAATAAAGAAATTTCTCAGCAAGTCAGAGAAGCTGGAGAGAACCTGCTATGGAGATCTGTTTCTAAGGCACAGATTGAGAAAGTTAAATAGGATGAAGGAATAGTTGTTGGAGGCAAAATCATTAATTATTCATAAACATTCAATAATTTTGTAAACAGTATCTCTCTTGAAGTCTACCAAAAGAGTTTTAAAATTAAGCAAGAAGTAGAGACATGATTATTAGAAAGTCTAAGACAGAATGTAACAAAGCCTGATCTTTAAAGTGGTCTAGTCTGTGACAGTCTGTTCTTTATTTTGTGCAGGGCAATATTGCTGTGCATAACAGACATGTGTCAAAGCCTGTGGGAGTGTAGATTTTTCATAGGTTTTGGGTCGTTATGTTCTACATGTGCATTTCCTTTTAGCTAACAGGTAACTACAGCTCTGCCAGGGAGGAAGCAACGTGTCTGTGGAACTGCAGGTAGGTGTTGAGGTACAGCCAATCAGCTGGAGTTATTCGATGTTGTTTTTCATCTCCAGTTTTGGAATCCAGCACGATGGAAAGGAGAACGACTGCGAGCCTGTTGGAAAGCGCCCATATATTATGTCCCGACAGTTGCAGTATGATCCTACTCCACTCACCTGGTCACAGTGCAGCAAGGAGTACATCACACGATTCCTAGAGTGAGTGATCAGGTTGTAGCATTTGCCTAAATTGAGCATAGCTGTGCTGGAGTTTAAAGTAAATTTTGTGCTACTGTACTGGTAATGGTTTTAGTGTGCTTGAGTTAATTTTCATGGGGTACATACCACTGTCCTGTTGTTTACTTATTTGGGAAAAGCTCTGTTATAGTCTTGCTGTCTGGAAGTGAACTCAAGTCTTGTCATATTGGCTCAGGTTTGGTGCAATCTGCAGCTTTTTGCAGTTACCAGGAAGAAAGAAGCCTTTCCATCAGGGACACTGACAGAACTTGACAGACTTTGCCTTTGGCCACAGTGTCATGTGCTTGGCTTCAGTGACTTGTTCAAATCTGTTCCATTGTTTTTAACAGCAGCAATGTGGTATAACTTTAACTGGAGGCTATGGGGCTCTCTGAAGCCACCCTGCAAACCATAATGAGCTCATGATATTTCCCCTTTGACAAGCTGTGTTTTGCCATTTTAAACCATCTCTTGCTAGACAGAGTAACTACTTTGTTTGCAGCACTTCAACATAACTTAGCTGGAATCTGGAGGTATTATTTCCATGGGCCATAATCAAAATTACTCCTAAGAATTAGATACTAAGAGTCTGTACAGAAGCATCAAAAAACTGTGGTGGTAGGGATTTTTTTTAAATGGAATTTTTGTCTTTTAGTCGCGGGTGGGGATTCTGTCTGGATGACGTCCCCCAAAAAGAAGTTCTAAAGTCTCCAATCATTGCTCCTGGAGTGATTTATGATGTGCACCACCAATGTCAGCTTCAGTATGGTTCCAATGCTACATTCTGTGAAGATGTGGATGTAAGTGCTGAATGTTTTTCTTCATTCTCCTAGTAAGAATTCAAACTTTTTGAGCAGCATGGAAGTGTATTCAGTGCACCTCATTTGCTAACTACAGATGCAGCATGTTTAGTGTCTCATTGTCTAGATGTACAGTGCAGGCATTGCCTAACACTCTTAATTCTGAATATTCTGGAAGTGAGTCATTGCACTGTTTGCCTTGTATTTCACAAGATCTTTGCTGGATCTTAACCATATCTATGGTTAATGCCTGTTCTTCAGCAGTGGAGTCATTTTGTTTTCAAACTTGTAGTACTGATTCTTAGGTAAATTATTAATACAACTTAAATCCCATTTAAAAATATTCTTCAACCTTGTGGCTTTCAATTGATCAAATCATTCTAGGAACAAATCTTAAGTTCCAGGAAGAGGTTTCTGAAGAAATTAGGGTTGTGTTCTCTTCCTATATATCCTGATTTTTCATGCTGTTGATGATATAACTAGCAAAAGAATATTTCAGTCTCTGTGAAAAATATTTATTTTGAAAAACCAAATTTTTCCATCAAACCCTAGATTTTTATGCAGAAGTGCTTAATTCACAGAGTACCCTGGGGTCTGTTTCACAGCATTGCAAAACAGTGTTGTGTGGAGATGCAAGGGAGCAGTGTAGTCACAACAACCCTCACAGAATCTTGGAGTCCTGCAGAGTTACAGTTAGCTAAAGTGCAGTGGTATGGTATTTTACCTGTACCTAGCATGTTCAGAGCTCTTTGGGTCTGTACAGCATTTTTATACACAGAACAGCTCACAAACAGTGTGTTCAAGTGCTAGCCTAGCTAAGTGATCACTAATTTTCTCTGTGTTTTGGGCAGCAGTGTTCAGTAAATACTGGAGACAGCGCCCAGCCTGCTGGCCCTGTCAAACACAGATGTGTTTTGGCTATTGGCAGTGCTGGTATGAGCACAGCGATGGACTGGGCACTGCTGGTGTTGACTGTTTATTCCAGTCAGATAATTATGTGTATCTCCATCCACCCTTCTATTACAGAAATTATTTCTGATTAATCTTTTCAGCCTTAACAGATAACACAATTACCAGTGTTGAACTACAACTGCTGAATCTGAAGAAGGTATTGAAAGATTGCTTTCATTACCTGCTGTTACAGTTTCCTTAGTTCCTGTAATTTGTCTGCTGGTACAGATAGAAAATTAGGATGTAATTCTGCAGTATTGGTTCAGTCGTCTCTCCTTGAGTTTGAACCTAATAGGCCTTTACATTCGCATCTCCTGATTAACCAATTTTACAGCTAGACATATGTCAGAAAATTAATTGGTATCATCTCATTTTGCATTTTACTGAAAGGCCTGTATTTTGCTGGTAGCTGGCACTGGCAAGAGATGGAATTGTGAACAGTACAGCCCACCTGGAATGTTGAATCACCAGTCTTTTTGTCATTTTGTCTAAGAGATCTGACTCTTCTTTGCCTTTCCTCTCTTTACTTAACCTTGCTCACTGACAAGCTACTTTTGTTCTGTACATTTTAATATCTGACTGAATTTGATCCACAGATCCTTTTTGAGAGAACAATCTGCATTTAGCTGAAGATGCCCTAGGGTTCAGTGATTACACTTAGCAACAACTGATATTTATAATTCAGACAGTGGTTTCCATGAAGCACTTAGGTAGCAAAGTGTGCTGTGAAGTATATAAATATTGTCCCTCTAATAAGGTAAAGAAAAGCAAAATATGTATTAGGTGGAGGAATTTTCCAAATCATAGCTAGATCCATAGCTTCCTATCGAACAGGCTGTAGGAGCTCAGAACCCTCATCTTACTGCCCTTTTCTCCAAAATTTCCACTGGCTTCAGTGAAACTGAGTTTTTTTGGATTCAACTTTCTTCAAGGCACAGACCCTATTCTCATAGATTGAGTGGAAAGTGTATATCACGCTGCTGATGAAAAGAAAACCCACTTGCTTTGCAGTGTGTCCATGGCAGAATCATGAACTTCTGCCGGTGACCTCCAAAGGCACAGAGTACCTAGTGCATTATCTCATAGTGTTGTTGTTTCAGTTCATTCTTAGAGATGGGAAGCAGTTCTGGTACATGGGGATCAGTATGGAAAAATCCTTGCAGAGCTAAAGAATTCCCTCTGTGAATTCTTGACTTTGAAATCTATGGGTGCACCTAATAAAAAAAGTAACTGCCACTGAAAAGCTGTGTTCATTTTCTGTGCCAGTTTCTCTGGTATCGGAGGAATGGTGCAAGAGTACACTTCATACATTAGAAACTCAAAACATATTCTAGGTACAAGAGTTAAATAAAGGATGACTTTCGTAACAAGAGAAAATTCATCACCCAGGACACTTTGGTAGCTCTGCCTTGAGAACCTGGCAACGATGGCTTCACAAGGCCTTCATCAGGAAAGCTACTCTTGGACTATGAACAGGGAACTGCAAAACAAAGTTTGTTTCATGTGCATTGCCCAAAAATAGTAAGCTGAGATGCAGTGGCCCAGACATTGTATTCCATCTGGAGGTTTGGAGTGCTTTGAGATGTTCCATGCCATCAGCTTTATTTCTGGTCCCATTGTTGGCAAACCAAGGTAAACACACAATGGAGAAAGCAAATAAAAGGGAACTCTCTCAGAGCTTGTGCCCAAGCTTAGCCATTTTAAACAGAAGCAGGTCAGAAATGAGCAGCCAAACTGTGGATTTCTCAGTTGGATGAACATTGCTGCTACCTTGTTGGGGCTGCATTATAGGAAGTGCACAGTTTATATGTTGGCTTCCAAACCTGGCGCGTGGCTTGCTTTGAGAATCCCAGTGGGAGCTGCTACTGGGTTCCTTCTTACCAACTCCTTTCTCTGATGACACTTAGAGCCATCCCTACTTCACAGGTTGATACTGCCAGATCTGTTCCCTTTTCTAGTGCTGGACTGTGCCATCCAAACAACCTGAGTCAAGACCTGGGCTTTTGCTGTTGATTGTATGTTTTCAGGGAGACAGCAATCAAAATTGAACATTGTATTGGTTAGTACTCTTCAAATGAAAATTGTGCAATTTTCTGTTCACCTTATCTACAAACAGTAGTGACCAAAGTTTGTTAAGCCATTTTTCTTGTGTTTCTCTGGCAGCTGAGCAGGCAATTAAGAGCATATTTGAACTCACGAAGTACAGGGAATTCACTTGATTCCATTAAAATACCATTTTTTAATTTGTCAGATAGTCCCTTTTTGCACAGTAATGATGAGTACCTAAATTTGGACCCTTGGTGTTGCCTATCTTGTGAAAAACCCTGATCCCTGGAAATACAACCCTTACAAGGATCTTTAAGTGGCTGTACAAAATTGTGAGACATTTTGGAAAATCTTGGCCATAGGAGTTCAGCCCTGCCTCAGACTGCTGCAGTTTTCTTTCTTTTCCAGAACCTTTGCCAGACACTCTGGTGCTCGGTGAAAGGCTCCTGCCGCTCCAAACTGGATGCAGCTGCGGATGGCACTTGGTGTGGAGAAAACAAGGTGACTGTGAGCCACACTGTTTGCAGGCTGTGCTGCTTGCCAAAGGGCAGAGAGGAACCATGAGTAGCTCTGCCATTGTTCAGTGTGAGAGAGGGTCATCCTGTGACATCTCCATTTGCATTTCCACTTAAGTGTTCAACCCTTATGAGCTGAAATAACAAATAATTCACAGGAACATTTTTCCTGCGATAATGATCGGAAGCTCTTTCTGCTTTCTCTTGTCTCCTCAGTGGTGCTTCTCTGGTGAGTGCATTACAGTAGGGAAGACTCCTGAAGCAATCCATGGCGAGTGGGGCGTTTGGTCATCCTGGTCCCATTGCACAAGGACATGTGGGGCAGGAGTTCAAAGCGCAGAGAGGCCGTGTGATAATCCAGAGTAAGCTGAGTGCACTGTCTTTTCCTACCTTTTGTTAAAGATTTTTGAGGTTCTTAGGACATTGGAAGCTCTCTTGTATGAGACTGTTATCAGCAGGTGCCACATCAACACATGCCACAGATACTGACACCTCTGTTCCCAGATAGGCATACCTGTGTGAAATTCTGCTGGCTCATCTTTTAAAGTAGTCATCTTGTTCTTTATTCCTTACCCTCCACAGAGCTTAGTTCAACATAAAATGAAAAAAACCTCATACTTAACGTTTAAGCTTTGCAGGAATTGTATAAATATTGCTTTATTGATACTGCAATGATTAAATAAATGTCCTCAAAAACCCGGTGAGAACAGTTTCTAGCAATCTGATCCTGAGGACTCACCTTTCATGTTTTGTTCTAGTCATCAGCTTCAGACACCTGGGTTGTAAGGTACAGAATATGAGAGGCAGAATTCCCTAATACATATCTGAGTTCATGAAGACTCTACATCTCATTTTCACAAATCACTAAGAGAGTGCCTAACAGCAAGAATCATTTGTCTTTTCAGAGAGAACTATCAAATGCACTGGAAAGTATGGGTTTTCAGAGCAGTCCATTTGATAGGTTAATTTGTTGTGAGCTCAGCCAGGTAGCGCCAAGCACTTCTTTGGGATACAGGAGTTGTCTAGATTTCTGTGCTTCATACTGACATGTCTGAGTACTTAAACATTGGAACAGCGTCCCTACCCTGTCAAGGATTCAGTGTCACCTTGTTATGCCACTGGTACCTGAAATACGTTGTTCTTTTAAAACTATTTTTTTTACCCACAGTCTCACGTCCCAGTCTCAATGTTCCTTTTCTAGACCCCAGTTTGGAGGAGACTACTGCACTGGAGAAAGGAAACGCTATCGCATGTGTAACATCAGCCCCTGTCGCAAAGACTTGCCCACCTTCCGTCAGATGCAGTGCAGTGAGTTTGATACAGTTCCCTACCAGAACGAATTCTACCACTGGGTTCCTGTTTATAACACAGGTATGAAGCTACAACATTTTTTAATATCTTGTATAAAAAGTCAAAGTTACGTGCCTATGAGAAACCTCTGTGCGGGCAAGAAGTCACTGAATTAAAAGTTTTCTAATGAATTAGAGAGAAAAATCTGGTGTGGCTCCGTATGCTGGTGTGACTTTTGTGTTTACAAAAAGGCAGTGCTTCTTCTCTACATGCAGATGTTTTTTCAGAGCTCTGGTGATAATGGCTGTGATTGTAACTAGTTCAGTTCCTGAAAAGATATTACACTAAGGGAAGCTATCAAGGTCGTGTCTGTAATAATTGTTGGGGATAGATCTAAACCATCTTTTCCAATGTCAACCACAGAACAAGTAGTAGAGTAGTGTGATTTATAGCTGCATCTTTGGGCCTGCAGGTTTCACTGCACCCAGTAAGCAGAGCTGTTCCACTGCACAAATGTGGCTCTACTACTTCCAAGCTCAGATGTGCATGGTAGGTGTGCTTGGCCTTACAGTGAAGAAGTGATATCTCAACAGGTTCAGTATCATGCTGCCCTGCGTTGTAGAGGCAGAGTCAATGACTCTGCTTTATAACTTGCTTCACAACAGCTAGTTATTAAATACAAGGGTAATAGTCATTACCATGCAGTTTGATTCTTGGTTTGTGCATAAATGTAAGGTGTGGATTATCCAATAGAATCACAGAATTGTTAGGGATGGAAGGGATCTCCAGAGATATCCAGTCTAACCCCCCTGGCCAAGGCAAGGGCACCTGAAACATGGTGGGCACAGCAACATGTCCAGGTGAGGTTTGAATGTCTCCAGAGAGAGAGACCCCACCAACTCCCTGGGCAGCTGTTCCAGTGCTCTGCCACTCCCTACATAAAAAAAGTTCTTCCACCTGTTGAGGTGGGACTTCCTGTGTTTTGGTTTATGGCCATTGCTCCTTGTTCTGTTGCTGGGCACCACTGAATAAAGTCTGGTACTATCCCCTTGGCACTGACTTTGAGATATTTATATGCATTGATGAGACCCATTCTCTTTAGTCGGCTCTTCTCCAGACTGAACAGGCCCAGCCCCCACAGTCTTTCCTTGTAACAGAGATGCTCCAGTCCTTTAATCATCTTTGTGGCCTTTGCTGGACCCTCTCCAGTAGCTCCCTGCTTCTCTTATACTGAGGAACCCAGAACTGAACACATACTCCAGGTGTGGCCTCACCAGGGCCGAGGAGAGGTAGAAGGATCACCTCCCTCAGCCTGCTGGCCAAACTCTTCCCGATGCACCCCAGGAGTCCTCTGGCCCTCCTGGCTGCCAGGGAACACTGCCGGGTCATGGGCAACCTGTCATCCACTGAAACTCCCAGGTCCTTCTCAGCAGAGCTGCTCTACAGCAGGTCAGACCCCAACCTGTGCTGGTGCTTGGGGTTATTCCTCCCCAGGTGCAGGACCCTACATTTGCCCTTTCTGAACCCCATTGAGTTGCTCCCTGCCCAACTCTTCCCCCTGTCAAGGTCCTGATGAATGGCAGCACAGCCTTCAAGTGGATTGGCCCCCCCCCATAACAGTTCCATAACATCAGCAAACTTGCTAGCAACGTATTTTATTATGAAAAAATAAGACAGTTACAATAGGGAAGATCAGGATTAAACTTTCAGTTTCATTTGCCAACAGTATTTTTCAAGATGTTAATTGCTTTTTCAGTTATTGGCAGTTCTGAATTGGTTTGCTAAATTTCAGCTACTGTTTCCATTTCATCTAACAAATACACCATTGAAGATGAACCTAGAGCAGGCAGACTTCCAGTAAAATTTCTGATGAAAGAAAATACGGTTGATAGAGATTTTTTGGGAAGAAATCCCAGTAAAGCCATGACAAATGCTAACAGCCTAACACTTAGGCCAAAACCAAACTCATGAAACATTTTCTGCAGTCATCTGTAATTGAAATGAAGATTCCAGACCTCTGTTACTCAGGGTGTAACTACTGCAGGGTACAGCGTTCATTCTGTTCATGTCCTCTCTGTGACGCTGCAACAGAACAGGTAGTTCTGCATGTGCATTTGTTACAGAAGGTCTGTTTTCAAAAGACATTGAGAATCGTGAGTCAAATGCTTCCTACGCACTGGAGGGCAGGGCTGTGCTCTGTCTGTGCCGTATTTCAAATAGAACTGTTCGGAACTGTACAGACAAACCACTTCTGTTTAAAAGGCTGTGCTGCTGAACCTGATATATTTCATCTGGGAGATAATTTGCAAAATCCTTCAAGTACCAAGGAAATCTTTTTTTCTGTGGCTTGAAAACTTTTTGACTGTTTTCACCCATTTTCTCAGCAGCCAGAATTTCAGCATTGATTTCCATATCTTCCCCATGACCTTGGAGACCCTTAATGTTTTCGCTTTCATTCTTACATTCCACTAACAGCATTTGAAGTGTTTTCCTGCTGCTAAACTCTTAACTTAAAGTAAAACTGGCTTCCTCAGATAGACAGGCTCTCCTGGTAACACTCAAATAAGCAGGGAGCTGGCTAAATCCTGTGCTGATTCTTCATCTGACATCATTGTATGACTGAGAGTGTGTGGCTCTCAGGGGCACACTGCTTCCAGTTTTGTCCAGCCAGCATTACCTGAAATACATCTGAGAGTTTTCCTCCCATCTCAGTTTCAAATATTCTTTCACCTTCTATCTGTGGTTAAAGGTGTCCTGGGCAAAATACTGCAAATAAGGCCATGAAACAGAGCTGTCTCTGAGAGATACAGCAGTTTGAGCCTGTCTTGTACGTGTTTGTCCAAACAGACCAAGACTTTAAACAAAAACAAACCAACAGCCTCTTGTAAACCCCCACAAAAATGAGCTGGTGTTTCAGGGCTCTGGAGACTTACCCACAATGTCCTCCATATGTACGCCAACCTTTGTCAGTGTAAACCAGCTTCCCTTACTTTCTCTCTTAACTTGTGCAACCCAATTTCAAGGGCTTTTCGCGGCATTCTGTTACTACGTTGTCTTGCTGCCAAGCAGGCTTTGGCATTTGTAGTGGGTTAATCCTGCCTGGACACCAGGTGCCCACCAAAGCCACCCTGTTCCTCCCTTCCTCAGCTGGATAAGGGAGAGAGAATGTAACAAAAGGCTTGTGGGTCAAGATAAGGTCGGGGAGAGATCACTCACTCATTACTATTGTGGGCAAGACAGACTGGACTTGGGGAAATGAGTTTAATTTATTAGAAATTAAATCAGAGTAGAGGAGTCACAGGAGACAGTATTCCTTGAACCTCTCCAAGTTCTTCCCTATGGGAGTCCTTCCCATAGGCTGCAGTTCTTCCTGAACTGCTCCAGTGTGGATCCTTCCCACAGGCTGCAATCCTTCAGGAACAGGCTGCTCCAGCAGCTGATCCATGGGTCCTGCCAGGAGCCTGCTCCAGCACGGGCTTCCCATGGGGTCACGGCCTGCTTTGGGCACATCCCCCTGCTCCAGTGTGGGGTCCTCCAGGGGCTGCAGGGGAATCTCTGCTCTGGTACCTGGAGCACCTCCTGTCCTTCCTCCTTCACTGACCTTGTGTCTGCAGAGCTGTTCCTCTCACACATTCTCACTCCTCTCTTCCAGCTGCAGTTGTGCAGTTTTTTTCTTTTCTTAAATACAATATCCCAGAGGTGCTGCCACTGTCACTGGTGGTTTGGTCTTTACCAGCAGCAGGTCCTTCTCGGATCCCTCTGGCATTGCCTCTGTCAGTCATGGGGGAGGCTTCTGGCAGCTCCTCACAGAGCTGTAGCCCCCTGCTACCAAAACCTGGCCGTGCAAAACCAGTACAGCTCTTGTTTTAGTATCAGGCATTTTTCATCCTCTCACGCTGCACTTGGGATGTAAAGGGAAAAGAAAACATAATGAAGCTTTCCCAAACCCTGAGTGCACATAAAGTTTTTGTGTGGAAGTGTCTAGCTGAGGAGATGAATTCCTGAGCTAGACATTCTATGGCATTTTAGACATTCTGTGTTCCTTCATCCCACTGGAAAAAGCAGTAGATTATCTGGATGGTCACAATTCTCTCCCCTGACTTAAATTTCATAGCTTACATAAAGCAGTTATAGTGAATGTCACATAACTGAAGAGTCTGTGTAAATTGTAACTTCACAAGAGAGCAAAGACTTTTGTGAATAGCTTATGATTTAACGCAACAAGCATTGTTAACAAGGAGTTTCACAGAAAAGCAGTAAGTGACTTCTTGCTGTTACCTAGCCTACCTGTGTTTGAGGTTTCAGTTGAGAATTTTCTGGTTTAAATGACTGTGCCTGTTGGGGAACTTGCATAGTCCTGTTATGGAATTGCTCTGGACCTCAGACACCCATGTGCTCAAGCTGGAGCATCAGAGTATCCCTGGGAATCTTAAAATGACAGAGACTTCCAAGTTCAAGGGTGATAAACCATCCAGCAGCCTGAGTAGGATATTTTCTGAATTTTTCTCATGACCCAGGCCCCTATTTTGACACTTTGGTCCAACTTCAGTACTTATCCACTTCTCTTCCATCAGACTGACCCCATGTTTATTTATTTCATACCATTTGACAAATTCCATTTGTATGAATCTGATAGCTTCTCAGGGCTTAACTTCCATCTATAAGTCCTACATTAAATAATATAATTACTTTTGTTTTCTCTATCAGTGCCGGTATCATTTACTGTACTGCCAGATAGGGGTTGTGTTGTTAAAAATGTTTTAAATTTCATCTTTCTTCCAAAATATTTCTGTGTATCAAATAAGATATGTTCTGATACAGTCACAGCGGCTGAGCAAACAGCATGAAATAAAGTTTCTGCTGCCCCTCTTTCAAAATTAAACTTCCTTTTGGAGCTCCAGGTTTGGTTAAAGTGATAAGTAGCTTCAACTCAGCTTTTTTTCCTGTTTTGTCTGTTTGGTAATTGTCTTTCCTAATTTTCTTTGTTTGGGATTTCCTCAGCCAATTCTGAGTTCTCACAGAGATGAGGGTTTGAAGAGAAGAGGCCCACCTCTTTTCTTCCTTGTGAAGTTGGGAAAGATATTGAAGCCTTATCTTCTTCTGACAGACACGTTAATCACATCCTTCTTAGTCAGGTTAGGCTGGATCCTTCCTGCATGTGAACTCATGGGAGTCCGCTGTGAGGTAAACAAATTTAAATTGGGAAGGAAATATGTTCCTTTCTACTTATCTTCAAGTCGTTCTGTTTACACTTGGTGAATCTGAACTTTTTAATAATATACACAGGGGAAAAGAATCACATGCTGCCCAAATTTTAGGATTTTTAGTCAGCGTTGCTGGTTTGCTTCCTCAGTCGCATTCTGATTACAGATAAGTCACTGGGCCATTATGGGAGCTCTGTGACTTGGAATTCCACTACATCTGTGTTTCTTCTATATATTAGGGGATTGCTCATGTCTCTGGTCAAATCAGCAGCAGGTGTAAGATGTGGACACCACGTAAAAAACAGATTGTAATTTTGCTAGGCAGCTGCATGTTGGTAGCACCTCAGCTAAAATCTTACGTCCAGCTAGGAGCAAGGCACTGCCAGAAGGATGCAGCCAAACTGAAGGAGGTTTACAGGAGAGCAACATAGAAGTCAAAATGTCACGGAGAGGGCCTTTTTACAAGGGCTAGTAGAGGTAGGGCAGAGGGAATAGTTTTAAACTGACATTGAGTAGGTTTAGATTAGATAAAAGGAAGAAAATCTTCACTATGAGGGTGGTGAGGCACTGGCACAGGTTGCCCAGAGAAGCTGTGGCTGCCCCATCCCTGGAAGTGCTCAAGACCAGGTTGGATGGGGCTTTGAGCACCGTGGTCTAATGGAAGATGTCCTTGCCCATGGCATGGGCATTGGACGATCCTTAAGATTTCTTCCAATCCAAAACATTCTATGATTCTGTGATTTGAAAAACACAGACTGAGAAAAGCAGGTTTGGCTCTAGAACAGAAGGAAAGGAGTGAGGTAAATGCCAGCTACTGAAGGGAACATTTAAGGAGTGTTTAGCACGTATACCCCTGAGCCGGTAGAGATATACAGTCATTACTGAGTGCTCACAGATTGGACCTAGTATTTTATGGATATGCTGGATCACAGGAATTTGTGTATATTTTGGCCTAAAAGTTAAAAAGATGACAGCCTTTTTGTTAAAATCTCATCATGAATTAATCAAATTTACCAAAGTAACTGAAGCAGCTCCTTTAATGAGCTCCTTCTCATTAAACAACCCGAGTGCTCCTATTCATCTGAGTTAAGTCTTTTTAGATTTTCAGGTCCGAAATAAGGAAAAAGGCTGAACTCCATGCCAGTCTTCCACTATTTTAGGAAATGTATTTGTTTTCCTTGTGTGTGAGTTTGGTGTCTGTTCTGTGTTTAAAATATTAGGGTTCTGGAGGACATTGGTTGATTCTGATACAGTTTATTTACAGTCCTAGAGAAAGAGAGCCAAGGTCCCTGAGCTCAACCATAATAAATAATAATGATAGATGGATAAATAAATAATTTTAGACAGTGAATGCCAAATACAGTGCTTGTATAATTTCCTCAGTGGTGGCCTAAGCCGCCTTTCTGCAGATGAAAGATCAAATAAATATCGGATAGAACTGAGTTTTGGATGAAGAAATAAAATACCCTATCATTTCCAGAGGGGCTCCACAGAAAAAATATAGAAAGAAAAGCAGTAAAAATTTTTGCGTAGGATCTAATTTTAGATCAGTTAACGCAATCAGGAAAAACAGGAAAGCTTTCAAACATAGAAAGCCTTTGAAAGTCTAAAAGTTTGTGTGGTTTTTTGGGGTTTTGGGGGATTTTTTTGACTTAGCAAGGGAGTTATTTTTCTTAACAAACTGATTCTTAGTTATATATTTACAGCATCATAGTTAAGCCAGGAGTATGTCAGCATTGTCTGCTTCATCTTGTTCAGTTATTTCTGAAATGAAATTGCTTGTTATGTCAACACACAACTAGGAGCAGGTACAGATATCAAACTTCGGTTCTACATATTTCATTAGAAACAGTGCAAAAGCTGAAATGGCTTTCTGAAAAATCTGTGTCTATCAGGGCAATTCTGAGCAGGTAACAGAGTACCTGAAATTGTAGGATTCTCCTTGTCATAAAGGTATTGTGCTTTGTATATAAAAATGCTGCATTGAGAAAGTAGGCAAGGTGAAGCAAAATTTAGAGCTCTAAAGTAATCAATTTAATCACATGGCCGGAAAAAGAGTTCTGCAGACAGAAGTAAAATCACTTGTATCACTTATCATGAGAGCTCTTACCAAAACAACTGATGGATATTATGGCTGCCAGCTTCCACAGCGGGACTGAGGGCTGGTGAGGATTACAAACTTTATGTTCTTGTCTGAAAATCTTGTGTAGCTCCATCTCCATTGATATTCCTGAGCACAGCTCACATCACCTTGAATTCCACCAGTTGTATAACCATGGTCCATGCATGTCCTCTGGGTCTCATCACTGTTGCACTTTATGAAGGTATTTTTGTTTGAGAAGCCAGAAGCACAACATTGGTGACAGACCTAGGATGCCATTTTACCTCTACTGACAAGAGGGGAAAAAAAGCCCTCATTTAGGTTTTGAATTGCCTTTACTGTTCCTTTTTTATTATTACTATTTGTTTTTGTTCCCAGTTCTGCAGTAATTCTGTTTACACGAATGAGAGTCACAGTACCAAGGCTGTGCAGGATTCAGTTCTTAAGCTGCAAGAACTTTGAGGGGAGGAGCTGCAGTCACCTTTGTGCATTGTGTGTTGTTGTGCACAAACCAGAGTAATGAGAGCAAATTTTCCTCCTTCAAAAGGATAAATCCTTTCGTCAGAAATCAGTTAGTTTATTTGCATTACCAGAAGTTTGCATTTCTCTTGTTACCAAAAATTTCTTTAAACAGAGTTCTTTCTATGACACAAACAAAGCCAACAAAGGAGGAAGAGAAGATAAAAATAAATTCATCAGCCAGGATGTGGAGGGCTTATAGTTACCCTGCATCCCTCTGAGACCAAGGTAGTGGCTTCTGTCAACGCTGTCAGGCACAGGATAAAACTTCCACTCAGCATCAGCACCTCCGCAGCACAAAGGGAGATAGTTTTAAAATTATTCAATAATGGTGCCGTGAAGTCCCTACTACTGACTGGTGGGTTTAAGGCCCTCTGCTTTTTTCAGCAAAGCATTTCAGGTTGCTGAGCATGAACAAATTGCTTTAGTGCTGGGTGAGATTGGGGTCTTTGAATAGACCAAAACCTGAAGACAGGTCCTCTGTTGCTGTCCTTCATCAATATGATAGTGGACAATTTTTAATTCAGTCAGATACTTCTGGATCTTCTGGAGAGTTTCTAGAGAGTGATACAAAGGCAGGGATTAAATCTGTCTTTGTTTTGACTGTCATTGCAGTTCTAACTCATCTTCCATGCACACAGTTTATTTATCAGACTTGTGTCCTTTGTCTCTCTGATGTCTCAGTTTCAAAATTTCCCATTCCCAAAGGCCAGTGTCTGTGCCTTTTTTTGATCCATCAAAAAAAAATCTTGTTTCAGAGGCCACTGGTTGCTCTTGCTACAGCTTTTCTCTTCCCTGTTGCTTCTGTGGGACATCTATCTGAGAACAGCCCGAGTCTGTCAGACTCACAATATTATCCCTATTTCATAAGTTGTCAGGCAGGAAAAAAAGAATGTTTGAAATTATTTATTAAGTGCCAACAGGTAGATGAAAATGATGAACGACGTGGAAGATCAGAAGCAAGCAGCTGACTGCTCTCTGAGAGAGGCTGACAGCAGTGATGAAAAGATTAAATTATCTCTGAAATTACTCAGTCACTAGCTGATGGAAAACTTTCTTGTCAGTGTCCTTGGCAATCCTAGCCCTTGACTAATGACAGCTGGATTTGCTGGTTTCCCAGCCCTTTCTCTGTCACAGCTGATGGCCTTGTTACTGCCTCACTCAGCAGTGGCTGCTGATGTAGCAGCGACAGAGAGCACGCAGGTGTGAGGGGACGAGCCTCCAGCTGCTTCCTACAAATCCACAAGTGCTGCTTATCAGGCCTGTCTCACCCTGGCTCTGTTCAATTCCTCTGATTCTGCCAGTTCTGTCAAATGCCAGGGAAAGTGAGCAAATGGTTCCGTAAAGACCCTGTGCGTTGCACTTCAGTGTCCTGCTGCAGTGTTGTCTGAGTGAGTGTCCTTGTTTTCCTTTCAGGAAACCCCTGTGAGCTCCACTGTCGCCCAGTAGATGGCCATTTTTCAGAGAAGATGCTTGATGCAGTCACTGATGGTACTCCTTGCTTTGAAGGAAGGCACAGCCGAGATATCTGTATTAATGGCATGTGTAAGGTATTGGGTATGTTTGCATGTTTCTTTCTCTACAATTTAATTTTAAAAAGCTATGAGAAAATGCTTAACTTTTTTTTTTTTTTTTGGTAGTATCAAGGCTGAGTACTCCCATTTTATCACATTTTTATCGCAAGTTTATATCAAAAGCTTTCCAAGTAGACATAAGAGTAATTTCCACCCTTTTAAATGAATCTATTTGACTGCTGATTACTTTTGATGCCTCTTAAGTCCTCTGGGTTTTTCCCATTATTTTAAAACTTCAGCTCAAGAAAATCTATTTCTGATGAGATGTTTTCACTAAGGACTGTAGCTTTAGGGTTGTAATTGGTGTCACCACTGTCTCTGGGGTTTTTTGTGAAAATGCAGTTCAACAATACATGTGTATCAGTTCTGAGCTGTCTTTTAATAGGATCAGACTTTGCAGTTAAAGGCAGTAAAAATTATTTTAGTTTACAACATTGGATTGAATAATGTTGTACAGTGAGGTAATGGGCAAACACAGCGTATATGGCTCAATAATGTTCTGTGTATTGAAGAGTAAGTGTTGTGATCTCCACATATTCTATGTGTTAGTAGCAGGTTTCCAGGATGATGTATGTGTCTTTATGGCATTTGAAGGAGTGTTCTGTAAATTCTGTGACCTCCTCGGTCTTAGCATTGCTTTTAGTCAATTTTTTATAAATAAAATGAATACTTTCCTTGTAGGGTATATATTTACATCTGTGGTTTCTTTCTTCAAATTGAGGGTTTGTGTCCTGTTCCCCCTTGAAGCCTGATAGCTTTTTTTGCTTTTCGCATCTTTGGAAACAAAAACAGGACTTGGTGACTTGTGGAAACTACATTAGGTTATCCAGTATAGAGGTTGGATGTCCCAAGCCATTTAATCATATAAAAACACAACTAGAAGGGATTTCAAGAAGTTGTCTGTTTCATCCCTTTACAAATTATATTCATTTTTTGTCATTTTTCATATTCTTTTCTTAAAGATTTCCAGTGATGGAAACTTAACATTTTTAATAGGTGATAGGTACACCCTCTTTTTAAGCTTTTTATTTTAGTGGAATGACAGTGCCTCAAAGAGCAGTAATAAAAGATGTGTTTTAAGCTTTCCTTGCGAGACTTGCACTTATGAAAGGGAGTTACCAAGACCCTGCTCAAGTTCCCAGTGAAGAGATCCTGCTTAACTTTGCTGAGAGCCAGGATGGGCCTTTGAACTATGATGGTGGAAGACCTGACTTGGCTTTGAACAGTTCAAACCAGAATGAATCATATTTTTAGCATACTGAAACATATAGTAGATGTTTCATGCCATAGCAGTGCTTTTGACCTCCACTTAGGAAGAGACCAATTACTAAACGCAGAAAGGCTGTCCTTGTGAAATGTTCATTTTCTGATTTCCAGCCCTGCTGGACTGGGATCACTATGATTAATTTTAGTTTCCATATGCTTACTGTATTGAAACCTTGCCTGTGACAGTTCAGATTTATACCTGTTTTAGAGATAGCAAAACTCGATCTGAATTGAGAGATCAGAGGTGAAAGGCAAGCTAATCCAATTGCAGTTTGTAGAGCCTGGATATACTTCAGCATTAACAGTTCTGTGGACTCAGAGCATTTCTGAGAAATTCCCTCCAAGGTGCTGGTTTTGTCAGTGTTTCACATGGTGGTTGCTGCCTCGTATCTCCTGGCAAACGGATTCAGTTGGAGTCAGGACCATGGAGTGAACAATATAGCCATGCAAAATGGAACCAAATGATGAATAGGTAGCCCTAGTAGCTCACAGTATTGAAAGATAGCATGCTTTTAGCTGAAATAGGTACCCAGAATAACACCTGAGGAGAAGCTTTTTCATATATCTTCATCTAACTCATTAGTATTTGAGTCCAGCTAGCCAAACACAATAGGTACGTTACAGGTCATGGAGAATAAATCTGGAAATGTGTTTAATATAATTAGTCTGGTCCATCAGTCTTGTAGTTTGATTGCAACGTGTTGCTGATGATATGGAAAAGGCATTCGCAAATGTTAGTCTATTAAAGCACTGTTCTGGTTTTCAGAACTGCATCTCACAAAAGCAGTTCACATTTGTCCTGAGTACTGAAATAACACTTCACTTTGGTCTGAAATTGAGAAAAAAATTAAGTTAGTAAGATATTAGATCCACTGTCTGTATTGCTCACATGTGATTGGTGTGTAGAATAGCTATTTTTTATCAAGCGAGTTCAGAGTTTTCCTACTGGGTATGTCAAAACAAGATAGATAGATCCAATAAAGAACGTAATCTTCTAAATTAATCTGATTTCAGTCTGATTTTGCAGTTTGTCATGAATTTGTTCAGAGCAATCAGAGAAATTGGTCTTACTTTGATGGCTAAATGTGGTTTGAGATGCTTCATTCTAGCTACCTGCTGTATACTGGGTGCTTTCCCAGCTGGCCTGACAAAGCCACAATGTGCATCTTCACGTGAGGAGTAAGTACAAGACAGACTGCTGATTCACTTGGTCCTTTTAACTTATCCAATGTCTCCTACTTTTTTAGAAGTGCTGCCTATGCCTCAGTGCTGAAAGAAGGCTTACAGACAGGTGTTGTTAGATGGTATTCCTTTAGAACTCGTCAATTCAAAGACAAGCTAAAATTGTTAACTCATTTGAAGGCCTGGCCTATAAAATAGCTGGGTCCTCTCTCAAAGCTGAGCTTACACAGAAGAGGAGTTCTGTCTGGAGGTCTGACAAGATCTGTCAGTAACTTAATCTCAAATCATCAAGCTGTACTATGACTAGTTTGTTTTTTAACTGCTTTCCTCAACACTCCTTTTTCAATTGTCACTTTTCCCCTTTTATTTAGAAAATCTTTAAAGCACATAGCCTGTCTTTCTGTGCTTAAATTATACATCAAAAGTGCACTCTTAATTCTTATTAGGTGAGTCAGTTGTTCCCCCAGTGTTAATGAGTGAAGATACTGCCACCAGAGTATGTTTAGCACTGATACATATGTAACATACATTTTTTATTAAGTACAAGCCATCTAAAAGTGAAGCCTTACATGTTCTTTGCACTGGAGTGTGCAGATGCTGAGGATCTGGCATCTCTGATGTTTCTAGCAACCTTTTGTCTCCTGTACAGAATTTTGATAGGCTTAACCAACCTTCAATCATGCAAATCTGTGGCCTGCTCTCTGTGGTAATTCACAGTTGTTATGCTGAGAGACTAACATTGTACTGGAGAATTACACAGCTCTGTAGTTCTAGGGAGGGAACCATTTTCTTCCCTTGCTGAAAAGCAGATTACACAGCTTGAATTTTTATGTAGTAGCTTTACTGCTTCTCACTATGGTTCAGCTTCCTCCTCCCACTGCCAGTGCAACAGGACTTTGATTCAGACCCGTACAGACAAATTGCAAGAGAAATTACTGACATCAAGACACATGTCTCTCCATTCAAGGCAATGTCATGGCCAACAAGAAGTGAACATGGTTTCTTTATTTGAAGACTTAGTGGGGGAGACAGAAGGAAGGAAGACCTTAAAGTTCTACGTAGCATTCACATAATGGATATTCAGGCAGTACATCCAGGCCATACCCTTCAGTGACAGCAAGAACTCTTTGTATCTGCCCCCCACTGCCAGTCTGACACAAAAGCCTCTCCCTCTGGAAATGGAAAAAGGTCAGTATCTCTGGCTGTTTTCCCTTTAGGCACTGAGCAGCAGGAAATAAATTGTTTCTCCTTCCTTTAACGCAGAGAGGCAGTTCAGGTCATTACATCTGCCTCTGCAGTGTGTGCTGTGACCAGAAACAAAGCTGGTCTCAGGTGTGTCAGAAACTTGAGAGTGGGGCAATAGCAAAGGGCTGCAGGGAGGAATGCTGACTTGTGTTGCCCATGCTGTGGCACACAGCAGTTCCTATAACACAGCATGGTTCCCTGGCAGAGAGTGCACAAGGACATATCTGTGTAAAAGAATCAGAACCTAATTGCTGCTGATATTCTTTCCTGTTTTATAACCTGCATTAGTCTCCAGATCCTCTTTAACAGCTGTTTGTCAGAAATTCATCACAGAGTCATAGCATGGTTCAGGTTGGAATGGACCTTAAATATCATCTAGTTCTGGACTGCAAGTGCACATTGATGTGTCATGTTGACCTTCAGGAGAGTTTGAGGCGTATTTAGAAAATACAGCAAGTGTGTCCACAAGAATAAGAATAAGTAGGAAAGCAAGTATAAAGAGGAATGAAGCATCTTGAAATTATTCTAATGGATGACAAAAATAATATGCTATTCACTGGAGTGATAAAGGAAAACATGGTCTGGAAATGGAAGTGTATTTAGAGTAAATGAATGCTGTTTATTCTGACACATGAGAATATTGCTTTGTGATGGTTTTTGATGGCTTTGTAAGATGAGGCCCTGCTGTTAGATATGAAGGTCATGACAGCACCAGCAGCACCCCAGAGCTGGGGAATAAAACAAAGGCTTTATTTACTGTAGCACAGTAAATTGTTTGCCTCATTCTCAGGTATTCCAGAACCCCAAGAACGCATAGGAATACTGCATGTATAGGTAAGGCTGGTGTCTGATCAGATACAAACCGTTTCACGTATCAGAAGAACACTGAAATACAAACTTCTGCTGGTATTATTGGAAGGGACAAAGGGATTCCCTTCATATCACAGAGGTGTCATATTTTGATGCCACAGACCTGTTGCTAAAGGAAACGTATGGTCAAGTGGAAGAGATCTGAGCCGATTGTGACCAAGCTTATGGAGTACAGCCCATGCAGAAGCACTGATTGGCGCCCCAAAGGCAGGGAAGTGATGATACTGTGGTGCTTCCATCTCAGTTAGAGCCAGGGCTGCAGCAGTTCAGAACTAATTAGTTAAACCTTAGGGGGTTTTCACACTACGCAGTACTTGGACGTGAGATATGCTCAGTGATGTTCATTTCAAAGTACCTGACGGTGTGAACTAGATAAATTAATTCTGTGTGCAGCCTCTCAAACAAGAATGCACAGCAAATAAAAATGGACAGAAAACTTTTCAAAAACATGAATTTTCTACCAGAAAATGCTAATTTGGCAAAAATTATACTATTTGAAGACAAGTAATTTTGTAGAGAAGTTCAAAAGAGAAGCTCCCAGCAGTCATTAATCATATTTTCTAATAGCAAAGCATGAAGCACAAGGGTTCCTTCTTTAGACTTTCCCCACCTTTCTATTCATGTGCATAGTATAGAAAATAAACTTCAAATTCCATGACTCTCCAGATTGTCTGATTATTTCTCTGGTCTAATAATAAACCAGATAACTATGACTTCACTGTTTGCAGATGGTTAACAGATGTAGTAATAGTACAGTAGATGTACTGCAGAATGCATCACTTTGAGAGAACAGCAGCACTCCAGCCTCTTTAAATTATTAGGAAGGGTTAAACATAAACTCCAGTGCATCTGTAGATAACTGGTGAAGAGACAGATCTGGACTCCAGGCAAGATAAAGAAACATCCTGTTCATGTAGCAGTGGCATCTGTGTATTCTGAATAGTTGATTAAATCCATCCTTGGTCAAATAGCTGCATACTTGGGGGCAAAAAGTTACTCACCTTCCTAACGTATCCTTATCTCTGTAACATTCTGTACTGCTCATAAGTGTGGTCCTTGGTGCAAGGATCTGTCTGTGTGCAAGACATTACGAAACTTCTCATTTTTTGAAAGTGGCCTTCACTGAAAGGAGGGGGAAGCTAAGGCTACTGCAGAACCTTTTGACATGGCCATGACTTTTCAGAGCTGGTATGAAAGGTGCTAGGTATGTACTGGCATTAAGTGATAGATGAGTCTTTTTTTTTAATCTTTAAAGTGATGCAGTTTGGCACCATCTGTAGCTTGAGGCCTTTCCTTGCTTCTGTTTTTCACAGTTTCTCTAATTGTTCATTAAATCACTGACACTTAGACAAAAAGTGTTTCTTAAGCTGAAAATGATAGAAAAATACTAGAGAATGCAGGAGCCTGTATACCTAGGTTAGTCTAATAGATGGGTTTTCCTGTCAGAAGCTTGCAGAACACTACAGTAGCTGATGTATTGAAGGTAAAATAAGATCAACATCAAAAGAGGTAATACCCAGATTTTCATACATCAAGAGGGTGTCAGAGCAGTTGGCAGGTATAGCACCCGAAACCTTATTTTGAGAAAAATCAGCTGAGAAAACCTTTACATAATACCAGACTTCTGGCTATTCATCTACATCACAGTCCTCCAGGTATCGTAGACACTATTAACAACCACTGAGTGTTGGACATTAGGTTGTGTTCTGCAACCTTGCTTGTTTTTGAAGAGGGGCAGAAAAGAAATCCCGAAACCAAATGAAATTTTTGTTGAAATTTAAAGACATTAGAGCACAGAATTTTTGGGTCGGGCAAGGATGAAGTTTTTTCCTGACTCAGTATGAATAAACTTTTCTCTCTCCTTATAGCAAGCATGAACTGGAAAATCAGTCTTTACTAGAACTTGACCCACTTGACCCACTTTATCTTGACCCATGCTCCTATGCTGGCAAGCTGAAGAACCATTGATATAAAACTTCCTGCCTGCTGAAGAGTTTTTCTTTGCTAAGGGGTTTGACTGTAGTAGAGGTTCTGTGCTATCAGATGGCCACAAAAAGCTGGCAGAGATTTCAGTTCTGTTACTGCATTGTATTCCTGGGAACCTGTGGATGGCTCTGTGACGTAAGAAAGCAGACACAAATCCTGGATGTCGGGGCCAGTCCCAGATAATGAAGCCATTTGGGTGGCACATTTCCATCTCAAGTGACTGGTCACTACTGTATGTTCTGTGATGGTTATTGCTTGTTAGTTTGTTTTTCACCTTGGTGTAATACACTATACAGGAGCTACACTAGTCCCCTTCTTAGAAGTGCAAGAATTCATTGTGGACGCCACATTTACTCTGACACTGTTTTTCCTTCTAGGCTGTTGGCTGTGATTATGAGATAAATTCCAACGCAACAGAAGACCAGTGTGGAGTTTGCCTGGGAGACGGCTCTGCTTGTCGTACAGTGAAGATGATGTTTAATCAAAGTGAAGGATTTGGTAATACGGGTTCTTCTTTTAAGTTCTTCCGTTGCTGAAGTAGTTTCTCTGTGTAAAAATGATTAAAGTGCTTCTCATTGAAAACTGAGTGGTCATCTGCGTGGGAAGTTGAAAAACGGGTGTTTCAGTGAATCATGCTTCTGCCAGGAAGAAATGCCTGCTCTGTGCTTTTCAATTACACCTTTTCTTATAAAAATTGTCAGAGACCCAGCAGGTCCTGTGCAGGTTATGGAGTTAACAGTAATATCCAAAATAGCAAGTGCACTTACAAAGTGAATGTAATTTGCCATCTTGAAAAATCTGGACCTAATCTCTGTAAAGTGGAAAGCACCAAGAAAGTGCTGGAGTGAGTGGCTTGGGGATTCATTTCTAAGCATCATAAAGAGGAGAAGAGTCCTTGCAGGGCTGAAGTGGTCTGAATAAGCACTTGGAGGACTGAGCCTTTCTTCACTGATGGTAGCGAGCATTCAGGCTTTAAGCTGACTTGTGTGGGATGAATGGGAGCTAGAGAGTCTGGAAGTGGGAGTGGGAGACTAAAACTGAGTAAGAAATATGGTGGTGAGCTGGAGGTGAAGAGACAGCCAGGATGAATAGCTTTCAAAGGAAAACCAGGACAGGAGGGGGAGAGGTGAGAAGATGAGGCACTGGAGAGTATGCTTGGAGTAAGGTCTGCAGCTAAAGAAAGCAGCTGATGCAGAGATGAGAAGTCTTAAGATCAGTAACTGGTACCATTGTAGTGAGGAGGGGGAAACTGCAGTGAGTGCCTTTGGCTGACTTCTGGATTTGTGAGGTTTTTCAAATGAAATAGTTCTGCCTTGCAGCAGTATGATTTGTGCTACTAACTTAGGGCTAGTGGGACCAGATTTTCCAAAGTTTGGGGTAAAAGCTTCTTTAATATTTCAGGGTTTTTTTCTGTACTTGAGTTTGCTTTCCTTCCCTCTGTGTCCCAAAGGTGAACTGTGAAGATGACTGCAATCCTGCAGCAGTGCAGGTTTCATATGTATGTGAGACTTAAAAAGGAAAATCTGGAGCTCCCTCTCTTCAGTAATCCTTCAGCCTCTAATCTTTTGCTTCTGCAAATCTAAAATTCACTCTGCCTTTGACTGTGTGTGAACTTTCTAAGGCTAAAGATGCGAACTTTATTTTTGAATAACAATTTTACATTAAAAGTCCAGTATTGTAACTTATGGGAGGAAAAGTGCCTTTTCTTTTATTTAAATTCATTTTGTGTTTTATATTTACTTCGGTTTTCCTTACTACAAGATTCAGTCAGCCTTACTGACAGATACTGCTGAGGGATTCTGAGTGTTGAGTAAAATTATTTCAATGTTTTCTTTAGATTCATTAAAAAATGTATTGATTCTGGAGATTCTCTCCCTTCTACAGACATTGACTCCATTGCAGACAAAAAGAAGGAAAAATGTAAGGAAAGGCAGAGATTGGTGGTCTCTTCGTGACAATGTGTGGATTTCACTGATGTGCACAAGTGTTCAACTGGGAATAGGAAAAAGGCTTTGTTCAGAATATCTGTCTTCTTTTTGTGTCTGACAGATGTGTTGTCAGTGTTTTGTCAGATTTTATAGCAGAGTGGCTGCTGAACAGTTTATATAAGCATAAAAACTTCAGGCTCAGGATATAAATGAAGCATAGGTAACAAAACTGTATCAAAGCATGCTGCCAGTCACTGGCAAAGAAGATTTGAAAAGTTTTTCTGTGTTCAGTGTCATAGAAAAAATACAAAGCCAAAGCTAATGTATTATGATTTAAATCTTTGTTCAGAACCTCAGTCCAGCAGGGCCCTTCTTGGTCAAGTGTTGCAGCAGTGTGTATTCTCTGTGTAGATGGACTCGGTTGCCATGTCTAAATAACGAAATCCTAGGAAAGAGTTTTAATAATTCAGCCTTTCACTGCAGGGCAGGGTGATCAGTTTTACCTGAAGAAGATGTCTTTGTAGAAGTCTTAAAAATCCTACTGCCTCATGGTCAGAAGGAAAGGTTTTGAAATCTGTATTCTTACTTGCATTTCCTTTAAAATTCTTTGTTTTTCTCATGGATGCAAAATGGGAATAGTGATTCAAGGGCATCCAACAGAGCCACAGAAATGGCAGCATCATCTTTGTAATGGCTTCTCTTGGAGTTTCATGGTGGAAAACAAACCCGAGGTCTAATGGGATCATGTTGTCTCAGCTGTTGACACTAATATTACCCACCTTGTTTTCAGGGGGTTTGTTTGAAAATCATTGAAGTTGCTTCAGCTGGACTTCGGTGGTTGCTGCATGAGCAGGGCATGGAAAAGCAAGAAGGTCAAGCCTGGGCAAGGAAGTCATGGTAGTGTCTGGAGCCTGGCACAGAGGAAAGTTGTGCCTCAGGAATGTATATTTTTAAGAGAGGCTTGCAGATAAAACAGGCTGGAGAGTAGGAAAGTGAACTGTTGTGATAAGGAGAAATAGTCAGATCTGATCATCATTTCATCTGCAATGCTCTGCTAACAGCCTGCGTAAAATTACTCTTTTCTCACAGAAGTGGGAAAAGAGAAACAAGTTCTTTAGCCCTTGTAGAGCTGTGCATACAACAAGGGTTTCATTAATTTATTCATGTCTGTGTTGGGAGCATATAGATTTAATTTTAATTTAAAAGGGAAGGACTAATAGCATCTGAGAGTTGCCAATTCACAGGTGTGCAGAAGCACCCACAGTAGGGTTGCTCCAGGATTTAATGAGCCCAGTGTGTCGGTAAGACAGCTGACATTTTGACTGTTATTGAATCTTGGATCTCTAGATCCTTATCAAATGAATCCCCATAACCAGGAACAATTACATAAACACCACACACAGAATTTTTAAACAAAAATGTGTTGTGTTGTGGGACAAACTCAAAAGCTTGCTGCTGATTAGCTTTCCTTTCAAAATCAGATGATGTTTATTGGGAATCAGCAAGAGGCTCTGGGAAATCAGGAAGTAATTTAGCTGGTGAGGAGGGCCAGGGAGAAGGCAGTGTGATACGCTGAACAAATGGTAACATCCCTTACCAGACAGTTGCAATACATTTAAAATAAGGTTTATGAGCAGCATCAGGTGATTCAGACAAAAATAACTGTGCAAAATCTTGAAAGGATATGCAGATTTTTGTGTTGCAACAGAACAAAAATTGTTTTTTTGTTCTTATGCTTTGTGTTTTGAACAAATGTTATTTTAATTACACCAGAAAAAAACCCCAACCCAACCCTACTGTAAAAGGACATAAGCATCGCAAAACCAAGCTGTCAGCATGTGACATAATTAAGATTTTCCATGCTGTGTTAATTTGTCCTGGTTGTAAGTATGCCTTCTAATCAAGCCTTTAGTTACATAACCACACACTGTGTTCATAACATGTCTTCTCTGCACTCAATGAATAGAGCATTTGGGAGAATTGTTAGACTTGGTTACTTACAAGAGACCTAGACCACTGATTTCCTGAATAATAGAAGTCATTCAGTGACCTTCCAGATTTTGTTACTTCATTTGCTTAGAAAAAACTGAAACGTTTGAATTTCCACAGTCAGTCTAGGAGACTTGCAAAAGGTAACATTCAGAAAACACTCCTTCTTAAACATCAGTCACTGGAAATCCATATATATAATTATATATTATCAATGTAATTAGGAAGGACCTGAAGCAGACAGACTCTATTTTGTACCCGAAGCAGCATATGACATTTTAACCAATATTTATTACACCACAAAAGAGCTGCAAAGAAAATTCAGATGTTAAAGACTCTTGGACACTTATTTACAACAGTAGGTTTTTGTACAGCACATAAATATTTGTGGTAGGTGAAGAACATTGATACTGAGGATTGCTTAGCATGCCCAGTGTGGTTTATCTCACTCATGTGAGTGAGTAATCAAAGGTGATAAGCTTATTTCACAAGAAAGGTGAACAGGATGTGAGTCTCAGAATTTAATTCATGACCTCAGGAGTCATGAGATGTGGTAAGAACTGGGGAACTCATGTTCCAGTCTTGAAATAAACCAGCACAAAATGCAGCTCACACTCCCAGTGCACCAGCTGGTAGAAATGTCATCCATCTAATTTCTAGAGCTCAGCTAGGGGCAATAACAAGAAAGCTACCTGAGTTTTTGTTCAAGGATCTATGTGAACTTCCTGTTTTTACAATCCAGTAGCAACAGCAGTAGCAGTTTCTTGTAAGGTGAGAAGCACAGAGCCTGATGTCACGTATTGCCTGTTATTTGAACAAAATTCCGTAATAGATGCTCTAGGTTCATTCTTAACACACAGACCATACATCTCTTAACAGATGAAGAGCTCTTGAACTTTGTTATGAAAATCCGTAGTTTACAAAAATGTGTTCAATTTATAGTAGTAATTTGAGGTATTTGAATAACATTCATTTATTTTGTTGTAAGGCAAGCAGTCACAGAGAAGTTAAATGCCTTAAGAGAAGGTACGTGGAATTCTGTGCATACCTCTACGTTGGGTACAGATGAAAACGTTCTTTGCAGATCAAAAAAACCTTTGCCACAACAGACTGTTAACTTGCTGGAACTCCCTGGCATTTCTCCAGATTGCAGCATGCCAGAGTCCTTGGGTATGGTTATGGGAATGTTGATTCTCATCTCTGCAGTGGATTTCCCCTGGTCCAGCTCTGAAAGTCATTCACCTCTGCATCCCTTCTCAATGCCTAAACACTGGTTTTGCCTAAACACTATTCCCCAGCTGACACTAGAAACCCTGACTTGGAAAATCAGACTATTAAGAAACCGAAGTACAAGCCCTGTGATAGTACATTTGTCACATATTTTCAAGCAAAGCTGATGTTTTACTTTTCTTACAAATAAGTAAAATGCAGTGACATTTCTGTTGTTCACCTCCATGAATTTTTCTTGTCTCTTAGGATATGTTGATATTGGGCTAATTCCAAAAGGTGCAAGGGGAATCAAAGTCATGGAAGTTGCAGAATCAGGAAATTTCCTTGCTGTGCGAAGCAAAGACCCAGAAAAGTACTACCTGAATGGAGGCTTCATCATCCAGTGGAATGGTGAATACAAAGTGGCAGGCACAGTATTTCAGTATGACAGAACAGGGGATCTAGAAAATCTGACTGCTCCAGGACCCACCAATGAATCAATATGGATTCAGGTAAGCAGGAGATCACGAGCAGAGCTTGCTCATTTGGATGGCAGCAGAATGTGCTGGGGCTCTGAAACTGAAGCTGGGAAAATACATAATGTTGGTGTATAAACCACTATTAATGTGCTGTCTTGAAAAAAAATAGTTGAGCTGTTTTGGAGAGAATTAAGCACCTTGCTTGAGGGTTGTTCATCCTGCCTAAAAATATATCCTGTATCATACTCTGATATTTTTCAAAGGCTGCCACTAGGACAGGGATCCTGTCACCTATAGTTGGTCAGTCCTCTGCCCAAACTTTCTTGTCTCTTGTACCAAATTTGACCAATACATGGCTGTGATGTGAACCAGATCCAGATGAAAAACGAGTTGTCAAAAAAAAGGGAGTTGATGTCAGGCTGTGAACAGTGAGAGCTAGGGAAAGCTGACAGCAGTGACAACTTATCTGGAGCAAGAAAAGCATACAGCATTGCATAGATGGATTAATAACTTATGGTAAGTGAAACTGATCCATTTAACATCCACAGAGGCTGCTTTCTTTTGTTTCTTTATAGATTCTAACTTAAACATAACCAGCTTCTGTCAGTTTTGAAAAAATAATTTGAAATTGGCCCTTTGGTCTTTGAAAATCTCTCTCATGGCTTGTTTGCCTGTATATCCACCAAGCAATTAAAAGATTTATTAGGGGTGTGATGGGAGACCACTTTCACACTTTGAATATCTCGTGAGAAGACAAAACTAATGAGTGCTCAGTCTTCACTTCTAGTACAATTGAGAGGAAAAGTTCATTGCTGAAGTCTTTTATCCCTTGATGATGTTTACTTTCTTCCTCAGAGGCAAATTTCTTGAGTGCCTCTTCTCGGTTGGAATTTTTCTTCTTAATTCAGAAACACTGAAAAATAATATCAAACCAGTGTCTGAACAGCATCTGTAATTTTCTGACTTAATGGTTGTTTTGTAACAGCTATTTCAGAAGGTAGGAAAATTATAATTTATAATGGGGATAGGCAATAGCTCTTAAACAGCAGCACAGGGATGCTTTGGCTGGACTTTGGACTATCTTTTCTTATAGTCAATAGGTTACCAATTATGGTGACCCATTTATTCTGCCCTGTGTTTGCAGAAGTGCATGGTAAACAACTGTGTCTTTGAAAGATTCATGTATGCCACTGTCAATGGAGAAGTGGAAATTTTGCAAGTCTGCTTCTCTGAACTGGTAGCAGACTCCAAAATGGGCAGCTTTAATTCTTCCAGTTTCACACTTTGAAAGCTTTTGGCCAGTAGATTATTAATCAAACAATTAATAAACCCCACTCTTTCCAGCTACTTTTTCAAGAAACTAACCCTGGAATTGAGTATGAATACATTGTACGTAAAGAAGAAAGCAATGAGAATGAGATTGGAGAGCCAGAGTATTTTTGGCAATATGGAGAGTGGACAGCCTGCAGTGTTACCTGTGGAAGAGGTAATTCCTTACTTCCTTTTTCTCTTACTGTTTGTCTTCATTACAGATGTAATCTTCAAAGAGGTAATGTTCTTTAATCTGCATTTGGTGGGAAATCAGATTACATGGTTTCAAAAATAATGTGAAAAGTAACTTGTTTACTTTGAGAGTGACAGGGCACTGGAACAGGTTGCCCAGAGAGGCTGTGGAGTCTCCTTCTCTGGAGACATTTAAAATCTGTCTGGTTGTGATCCTGTGCAGCTTGCACCAGATGACCCTGCTTTAGCAGTGGCATTGGACTAGATGATCTCCAGAGGTTCCTTCCAACTCCAGCCATTCTGTGAATCTGTGAATAATGTATTTCGACTTCAAAATAAAATGTTTTAAAATTGTTTAAGTCAAATAGATTTCTAAAACACCTGTCCTGAAATTCTCAGCTTCTGTGAACCAAAATAAGAAGGTATGGTTTTCTTTCCCTCATAATTTGTTGTCAATACTGTTCACCATAGCCTTACTTTCCAGCAATACAAATTTATGACCTACTATTAGTTCCCTATTAAGTCTTTTCAATGTATTAACTACAAAAAATAGCCTTCATTTCTGTCCTGCCTTGACAAGTAACTACTCCTTTTGTGCATTGCTCAATAATTATTTTATTTAAATTAGTCTTGAGAACTTCCATGTCTTTACCAGTTTGGCAATGGCTTGGGTAGCACTGCAGTTATATTGTAGTTCCATGCCGCACATTAAGCCAGACAAGCAGAATGATGACCATGAAGTAGGGCTTAACAACAGGTCTAGAAGTTTGCTTCTGGTAACTCACACAAAATGCTAGCTGGAGAACTTCCTCTGAAGTAGCTAACATCAATGAGATAAAGTTAATTATTTGTAGTAAACCAACAATGAGGATAAAGAGACCGAAGGCTTCTTTACAGTAGTAATTTTTTTTTTATCCATCTATTGTGGGAATAAATTTGCAAATGTGAGGAAAAGGTGGTATATGAAGGGAATTCTGAACTTGGGGGAAAGGAATTGTAGCCTTCTCTCTGAATTAGCTCTTGAGTTCACAGACCAGTAAAAGAATTCTGGAGATATGACCATAACCTTATTCTTCGACCATCTGTGTGAAAACTGTACAGAAGAGTAGATCACTGTTACAACCAGATCAGTAATATGAGAAAGGCGTTTTCTAATGATAGTGTTGTTAGTGGGTTTTGATAATTACTGCTTTTTTAACTGCTTTGCAGAAGGAAAGAAAAAGGAAAAACAAAAATGTTGTAACAAATCCAGTTGTGATTCTAGAAGTAGTGATGATTGCAGGAGTAACAGCTTTTAAATCTCTCCTGTCAAGGAAGACACTAAAGTAATGCATTTTCAGTGATCTGGACAAAGGGCATTGTATGACCTAAAGTTTAGAAGATTAAAAGAACTTTTAGAAGCATAATGTAAATTATCCCATCCCAATAACATTCGCATATTATTTGAAAAATATTTATATATATATATAAAATCAACATATTATAGAGAGGTGTGTTCATTCATATATATGTATGCATCAGTAGATAGATGATGTGATTTCTTTTTCTGGATTTTTTTTGTGAAGAGTCTCTCAGCACAAAACACCGTGTGCTTTCTGGTTAGCAGAAAAACACCCACCATTTTCTTTAAATAGGTGCACAAAACAAGCTTTTTGCTTAATTGTGTGCTGTAAGTTTTAGTTCTGATACCTACCTGGTTGTGAGTCATGTTTAATGTAAAAATTGTTATGATTAAAAAAAGGGAGAGAAGCGGAATGTGTTAGTAGACATTTATTATGCTGTTCTGAGCTTCCTTTTACATCAGCTGCAGTATTCCCAGAACTGTTTCTCACTAGGTAAATTGTAGCCCTGTGTACTCTCTTCTGGCTAACAAACAGTGTGACGTGGCTTTGATTTCTGCCACATGGGTTACTTAAACAGAGAACTGTGGTATGTGAGGTTTTTTCAGGTTTCATTTACTAATTGTCTTCCTCTGTTTGCTGCATTTGTGCTTTTAATAAATGGTTTTTGAGCCTATTGCCTTTGTATAAATAGAAATCCCGTTTCAGACAAGATCGACTTGGTGACATCAGTTTGAATGGGAACAAAGAGGTGCATCCGAGTTCATGAAGGGCACAGTAACCTCACCAGTTCTCTGCTGAATTTCTGTTCTTCATGGACAGAAGAAAAGAAATTAATAAACCCGTAGCCCTCTTTCCTCTGAGATAGGTATGTTTAGAGAAGTAACTGGACAGGTCTAAAGAAAGATGTAAATGTGATGCAGTCAGGGTATTGTCTCTTACTCCCTGCCCATTAAAAAAGAGAAACCCTGGCACAGATCTTCACTTGGAGCAGGGGAACCCAATAGTTCAGTATGCCTGCAGTTCTCTGCAGGCACACATTTAATTTGGTTGTGGGCCATCGGGATGTGGACCAGCATTGCTGTTCAAAGCACCATTAAGGCTGGAAAATACCTGCAAGATCATGGAGTCCAAGCTTTGATCAAACACCACCTTGTCAACTAAACCATGGCACCAAGTGCCACATCCAGTTGTTTCCTGAACGCTCCCAGGGATGATGGCTCCACCACTTCCCTGGGCACCCTGTTCCAGTGCTTGACAACCCTTTCAGTGAAGTAACTCTCCGTGATGTCCAACTGACTTCCACAGAACTTCCTTCTGGCTGTGAAGGATGCGATTGATTTTATGTGAATGTTCACTCTGTTTAGATTCAGAACTTACTGCTGTTGGCTGTAACACACTTGTTGTACCAAATCATTGGCATTTGAAATGTTCTGAAAAGTTTATAAGACAAAAGTGTACTGAAGTAGACAAGATCATATTCCGCTAGGAGTGTGCTGCACCACAAATCTTATTGAAGACAAGCCTACAGATAGATCAGTAAGAAAAGCTGTATTTATTTAGCGTAAGGTTGGTAGTAAATAGCTTTCAAGTATTATTGCAATTATCATTTGGTAAAAAATAAACCAATGGATGAAAAAGAGGACCAAGAAAGGTGAACTGTTGAACTAACTTTGACAGCTGCAGCCAGTGGCAGAAATTGATCCTCACCTAGACTTCTGTTCCCTTGGCAAACCTGGACCTGCCAAAGATCCAGCATAGGTCCTTTCATCACCACTGGTGAAAAACACAACAGTAAATCCAAGGGCACTTTGGCCTTTTTGTAGCCACACAGATCAGGACAATGCAAACAAGTGCTTTCTGGAGCCAAGAAAGAAAAGCTGCATTAAGGAATGGCAAGCTGGGCTACAGGCAGGGCAGTGGGCTGATGCAGGAAAGCCTCTTCAGTCCTAAGACAAAAAATATTTTTTTAGCCTTGTGGTACAGCTCATTATCCATGGGAAGTGTACCTGGAAAAAAGTCCCAGTGATGAATAAAATCGTTGTAGAGTGCAGCTGTCTCTTCCCAGAATGAACCCAGGGCAGCTCCCTTGACATACTTTCCCCAGGATTCTTGGCCTCAAGGTAGCACCATGCCGTGGCCTGACACATCTTTGTCCAGCTCCACTGCTGTGGAGAAACAGAAGATCCAAATGTTCTCATGGCTTCCTTCATTTCCTTCAAGTGCTCCCATCTATGGTAGTGTCAAAGATGGCTCTGGCCAGTCTACTGTAACACCATTTAACAGGGACAAAATACTCTCTGAAAAATCCATGTTTTCTGTGGCAAGCATACCTAATACTGCATGCAGGGAAAAGGGGAACACCTTGCAATGCCTGATATTAACTTGCTGTGTAGAAAATAGGTAAGTAATTACATTGCAATCCAGTTCATGGCAAACAAGCACCAGAGGGGATAATTTGTAGTGAAAATCACAAGCCTCTCTCTGTCCTCAGTGCAGGACAGGTTGAATCTCTTCCTGCCATTTGCTTTATGCAGAAAGTAATTGCTTGCAGTGCAGAATGTGTGCACACCAGTGTCCTGCAAACTGCTGCACCCTCTGGACAAGAGCTGTCCCTCCAGAGCCTGCTCTCAAGACAGCAACTAGACCCCATAAGCTTTTTTACATCCAGATTAATTTAAATGCGTCACTGAGGTTTTTTTCTAGACCAACTACCCATTATTCCTTCTTTAAATAATCACAGAATGGGTAATGTTGGAATTACACGTATAAATCCTTCCTCCTTGTCTAAAGGCTTTAATCTTGTTTCTCAGACCCAACTTTGAGTGGCATTAAATTTAAGAAAAAGTGTAGCACAGCACAGCGGCAACTAAGGGACAATATTAGCCAATATAAAAAAATTGTTTCTCCATAGACAGCATCAGTAATTGGCAGTTTTTGAAAGCTCTGCTAAAGGACTTAACTCTAAAATTTGTTTGGGGGTTAACTGTTATGTGCCCTCTAAATCCTTCACAACTTTTATAAAGGCTTTGCAAAATTATCTCAAATTTTTCCTAGAAATGCAGTGTTGATTTTAGAAAACAAAGGTCACTCGGTTTCCATTCACTGTTGTGGGTCTGAGTTCTATAACACTGAGAATGTAAAGATTGGCACTTGTGTTCTACACATAACTTGTGCATGCACAGAATATAATTTGTTCATTCGAATACAAAGTTCTTTCAGAGTATCTAAGTTCACAACTCAGACAACTACATGTTCAAATGAGCTCTAAAATCAAATATGTATGTTTCTCATACACCTTTTATACACTTGCTTATGGTCCTTCATTTCTGTTGTTTTCAGCCCAAACTGAGGGCTCTGCAGCCAAAAGATTTCTAATCTCTCTTTCAAAAGCCTTCCACACCCAGATGACTTTGAGCTGGCACCTTTCTTTGCAAACCAAGTGAGAAATCAAGATCTGCACAGGTCAGCCTCACATCTAAAGAATTGTGCATTCGGGGTGAAGTGTCACAGAGAAGTAGAAGGAATCTCTGAGCAGATTTAGTGAAATGAAGATTATTCTTTGATCTGGCAAATATCTTTCTTGGTTTCTCCTGTCTTTCCCAGAAATACCTGTAGGGTTTTTTTTTCACAGAGCTGAGATTGTACACATCAGGTGAACTAATTAGCACTGAGGTCAGAGAGAAGTAGAAGTGGTGAAGGGAGGAAAACAGCTACCTCTCAAAGTCCTTTAGAAATAATGTTTAGGTTTCAAATATTTCTCAAGTTTCGGTGTATGTAGAATTTTTAATCTGTGACTTAAATAGGATATTGCCCACTTAAGTTATATATAACTGTGTAAATACTTGCTAGGGCAGGGTCAGTGTGGGGTGACTAGTTTCCTACTTTAGCAGTGTTTTCTAGTTCAAGTTGCTCAGGCTGATAAAACCAACTGTTTCATTATGTCGTAACATATAAACCTACATTTATTTGTGTGTATTGATATATGCATATAGGATTCCTTCCAGCTTTGGAGCTGAACTGCCAGAGATTTTGAAGCTACAGTGGGAGTTCACATAACTTCCATAATAAAAGTTGTTTGTTAGAATAAATTAATTCATTGATGTCAGCTGATCATTTTATGAGAATGTACAGTTTCAAAGCAAAACTTTTGCAAATGTTTATAGTGGTTTTAAAGTGAATTGTGGCAGCTGAAGTGACACAAAAAATTTATCAAAGCAAAAGATTTCTTGTTATTTGCATTTGGAACAGCAACATATCATGATTTTGAAAGGGACAGAAACATTTCTGTGAACTGCTTTGTTTACAGCTAGCAGAAAGGTTGCTAAATATTCCAGTTACATTTACACCAGAGCACTGCTCCCTGGGAGCTGAGCCAAAACGCTTTCTCCTGTTTGAAGTCACCTATGAATAAGAGATCACCATCTCCAGACTTATTGCAGTCTTGCAGCTGCTTCCACACCATGTACCCTGGAGCTTGAATGCCTCAGTCCCTTAATCTTTCCTTACAGGTGACACTAATCACTGTTCTAGAAGATCAGCCTTCATGTCTGACTGGAGCAGTCGGTCATCAAGTCTTGTGCTGTAGTCAGTAATTGTTTTATATGTCTCAATCAGAAGTCTGAAAGTAATCAAAAAGCAAAAGCATTTCCTCACATACCTGATGTTCTAAGAGGGCAAAGAAAGGGATGTAGGTTTCCGTTGGTTTCTGTGAAATGACCCAAATATGCATGGAAAACTCCCTTCTGTGTTGTTGAGGCAGTGCAGGGTTAATGAGTGGATTTGCTGATCTTTTTACAGGTCTTTTCCAACCTTAACATTTCTATAATCCTCTGAGTCTATATGTCACAGAGAAATATTTTCCTATTTCCCAATTATTTTCTGCGGATTTCTGTCCTTATCTTCCACATAGTTTCCCACACTAGTTATTAGGAGGCCTCAGGAAAGGAAAAGCTTGTTTCCTAAACATACTGCAAAATAGCCTAACACTTATCCTTGATACCAGGATAACAGTGCTGTTAGACCCTGTGCATCCCAGGAGAAGGATAAAAGTTCTAGAGATGCAGTGATCTACCATGTGTGTATTAATTGTTGCAAATTAATAACACAGTTAATTTAATGAGAGTTAATGAATGTTTTTTACAGTCTTTTCAGTCCTTAAGATTTGTTTGGACTATTTTAATGCCTCTGTATCAGTCTCACTACAACCTTTAAAACTGTAATATTGCAATACTTTTTTTTTTCATTGGGTTGCAACAAGAGATCTGCCTCAAATTATTGCTGAACTATGTGGGAAGCAGGCCCCTGGAAAGTGACTGTCTTAAGATTCACACTAGGGCAATGTAGTATTTTGGTTCATATTTCTTTCTGTTAAATGAGGGGGATTTTGCATAAATGGAAATGTTGGGAAATAACCCACATTATTTGTATGGCTTGTTTCTGTGTGTCTCTTCATCATGGTGCTTTGCCTCTTGTGCTGAGTGTTGTGTATTACTTACTTAGAAAATAGAAGACTGTTTTCATCATCTATTTCAGTCAAAATGTGTACCAAAAATTCTTAAAAGCTGAATTCACATTAAGAGCCACAGGGTTATTCTGTGACTCTGGTTTGTGTTCTGCTTAAACAGCCTTCTGAAAGAACAAAGAAAAGGTCAGCAAAACCAGGCTTGCTGTGAATAGCCTGATGCTGCTGTTTCCTCTTGTCTGTGAGTGACTCAAGAACCTTTCATAGCCATTTAAACCTACTTCAGGCCTGCAGGAGCCCTTTCTGAGGCTAATAATGCCATTAAGGAAAGTGCTTTCTAATATGTCACTTGAACTCTGGTCTGATCCAAAAAAGCTCTGCTTAACCTTTTCAGCTTGACTGAAGGATGGTCATCCCTGAGGATTTCTGCAGTTCATCCCCAGCCTACAGGGATTACTCTTCCTTTTTTTTTCTGTTTCTTTCTCTGGAAGGAGTGCGGCGGCAGATTGCCCACTGCGTGTGGAAGGGAAGCGGCGCGATCAAAAACTCCTTCTGTGACCCAGCAACGCAGCCGAACGGGCGGCAGAAGAAGTGCTACGAGCAGGACTGCCCGCCCAGGTAACGGGTTCTGGGGGGGCTCTGGGGGTGGTCGGTAGCAGCCTCACTCAAGGGAAGGTGTTTCTGGTGCCGCGTTGGTGTGGCATGCACAGCCTACCGTGGCGAGGGCTGCCACGCGCTACAGAACAAGGTGCCAGAAACCCCCTCTAAACAAATTAGAAGTGAGCCACCCTGAGAGGTTTCTAAGGCAAGTTACTGAGTGGTCTGTGCTGGAAATGGCAGAGATTGTTTTCTCATGTATGTAGATACTGTTTTTGTTCAGGTTGGGTTCAGGTATGCCTGAAGACTGTGTAAGTTCTTACTTAAAAATTGTATTCTTGGCTTAGCTCATGTGATAATGCATTACTCTGTGTACAAAAAACGAACTAGCAGAGCCTTTTGATGTTGTTTCTCAGTATTTTTTGATACTCCTTTGTCCTTTTTATGAGAGGTGGTGAGTGGAAATGCCTACTTCTAAAACTAATTTTTATACTTTCTTTATAACACAGTATTTGGCTTTTTTTATTATGTTCCTTCTCATTTTTAACTTCGAGTGAAGTGCAGCTTTCTTCATTCTGTGATCACATGGGAATAATTTTTTCCTTTCTCATAACATTCTCTTAATTTATATTCCTCTCTGGTTTTTCTGTGCTACCATTTTAGCGAGTAGGGTAAGGAAGACTAATCACAGCAAACATTCCAAGTTCCCACAGAACTGCGGGCTTGTACAACAGGCACAGATTTCCTGGAAGAGATCAATACTGGTTTTGTTTCATGCTTTAGGTACTGGAGCATCTTGGTTTTGTCTTCTGTTGTCTTTGAAAGTTGTTTATTGTGCTGTTCACAAAGGGTCACCAGTCTTTCCCTAGTAATTCTGGTTCAATCAGGATCAAATTGAAGCAATGAGTCTGTGGAGTTCATTGTGTTGCATTTGCCGGCAGTGAATTTCATGAAACTTTGATGTGAAAAGTTCTGCATGGTTGTTGGTTTTATTAGTTGTTTCCAAGTATCTTCACAACAGTAGATGATGGCTCCTCTGGGAGTTACATCTTTGTGCTTGCAGCATAGACTACCACCATTTCATAATTCTTTGTAGATTGTCAGGAAATCAATTGACAGTAGACCCAGCTTTTTAATTACTTGACTTGTTAAGAGCTGAGGCTACCCATACACACTAAGGTGTTTTTTATGGTACATATAAACCATACTATCAATTCAAAAATTCCACATTAACTCAATTTATGCCATTTGTTCTAAGTGACAACATTATTCAGACCTGCTCTTGAAAGTGAGGGAGGGGAATTTTTCCCTTGTTGAGCAGATTGCACAATGTCATACATGAACCAAACTCTTCTGCGGACCAGGCAGAAAAGCCCTCTTGTGCTGACAGCCTGAGTGATGCTTCTTGAGCTCATTCTTCTCTGCAGGGGCAATCACAAGTCACCCTTCTGAGGACACCAAAATCATGACCAAGTGCGATGCATAAAAACCATATGTATTTAATTCTAGAGTCATGTTGTGTGTTTTTCTCTTAGTAACATAAAAGTGACTGTAGTAGCTTGACCAAGGGTTTCGGTCCTGGTTCTGGCTCTCACCAGGGTCTACATGCCTAAGGAGGAATAAGGGCAAGGCAAACATAAATCAGATTTCTTTCTGATGCTCTTCCAGCTTCCAACTGGTTTTAATTCAAGGCATTTCCAGAGGTTTTTATGGCTTGTCTAATCAGTAACCTCCAATGAACCTCACTCACCCAGCCTCCTTCTGCAACCTTGTAAAACTTCCATTATATACAACTTCCGCTGCAAGAAGTTCCACAGCTTTAGTGCCTCTGTGAAGCACCACCACCTTTTAACTATTTTGAACCTGGCTCTCACTAACTTCTGTTGGTGGCCCTGAGTTCTTGTGCTGGAAGAGATGGCAGCAAAGAATGAATTTTTACTCACTCTTTCCAAGCCCATCCGTTTGTGAATCTGCTCTCTGTTCCAGGCTGTAGTCCCATAGGGTGTTTTATGGGATAACTGAGAGTCTACGTGAAGCTGCTGAGGATAAAGTGTTCTGTAGAGAGGTGGCTAAATTCTGTGCTAGAGGTGAGGACAGTGCTGTTAAACACAACACTGCAGGAGACCTTTTTTTAGTGCTGCAGCCACAGAACTCAAGTCATTGGATGACCTTGCACTCCTCAGCAGTGAACCAGGTGCTTTATAGTAACGTTCCATCAAAAAAAAGAGATGGTTGTTCCCTACCAAATCCCAGTGATGAAAAAAATGCTACCATTAAACATGCTACTGCACCACTAAATAAGAAATAGGTAATTTATCAAACAGAAGCTACAGACAAAGAATAAAATATTTGTGGCTCTCACAAACTGGGTCTTATCTCATTAATCTATTTCAGGAAGTCAGTTGTAAACAGTTTAAATTACAGTCTAAGCCTTAACGTTCTTGTTTGTTAGCTGATTTGCTTTGCATTTGTTTCATGCTTATTATTACACTTACTATTATATTTTCTCCTAAAATAATTCAGAGGAAAATGAATAAAATATTAAAAATATCACAATACATGTATGCCATGTTTTGATTCCGAACAAAATAAAAGTGGCCGGGCAGCTGAGAGTTAAAATGTCCTGCAACCACTCATGTACGACTTGAGTGATACTGCTTAGCTGCAGTGCATTGAGACTGTAGCATAAATGCATTCTTTTTTCCACATTATTCTATGGAGTATGGTTTCCAGTTGAATATTTCTTTGGTAGGCAGGTATTTAGTCCCATAGGTGTCAATGTTAAAATCAATAGATACTACTTGAAAAAGAGTGAGATTTTAACTACTCATAGCATTGTGAATAAAGTTTTGCTCTCCCCTGTAAAGAAAATTGTCCAGAGCCTTTTTAACTCAACTACCCACTTGAACAGTAACCATAAGTAGATTATTTTACAACTACTTGTAATCTCCTGCTTTTTATCTGCTGTTTTTGTGTTGTCCTGCTTCCAGACTTCCAACAGCATAATAAGAATAGGAAATCTGGTTTGTATTGTAATGCACGGAGTGAGCATCAGTTGGTGTTTGCTGTGCCTGATTCTATACAAACAGATGATGAAAGCCAACAGTCTCCCTGTAGGTGTGACATGGCATGGTGGGAGGGAGGGAACATTAAACCCTATAGGCATGGCTAGCAAATTTTGGTTCCAAAATCCCATGCTGCTGCTTTTTCAACAGGATTCACGCATCATTCACCACACATCATCTCTGTATAGATGATGTCATGGACACGCTGTTGGGCTCTGCCTAATTTGTTACAAGCTTTAGAAACTCAGTGTGGGAAGAAAAAGATAAGTCTCTTTTAAGGCAGCTGAATGCCAGCTGAAAGAATGAGATTTTCTTCCTGCCTCTGTCCCAGACTTCTTGCAGGAGAGCTGAGCACTCACACCTTGAGCTGAAAACTACCTGAGGTTATGTTTTCACCAGACAGGCTGCTCTCTGTTTTGACAGTCTGAGAAAAATTAGTGCTCATGCAAATTAATTACCCAAATCGTGCATTTTGCTTCTTTGTTTGTCTGTCTGTTTGTTTGTTTGTTTGCTGCCACAATCTTTCAATGGCATACCTGCCTGCCTGTGGAGATAAGACAGTCATTTCACTTTGCAGGGATCAGATGATGCAGTAATACTTAAGAACCACTGAGTTGCTGTAGCAGTAAATGCCAGAGGTAGAATCAGAAACCAGAGGTAGAAACAAGTATTGGATGGCAACTCCCATCAGGCTTTAGTTTCCACCAGCTTGTCCCAGTCTCTCACCATAGTCTTTAGCTTGGCTGGGAGGTCCAACGGCTTGGTCATTTCAGCTTAGAAGTTGCATATTTAGAGCTCAGATTGCTGTGTCGATTCTGGATGTGTTCTCAGCAGTCACCTCCAGTTTTGGTTATGCCTCTGCAGTGTGAGGAGACAGCAAAAGCTCCAAGATAAGCAGAGTTTGGCAAAGCAGTCACTCAGGTGCTGTTCTCTTCTCTGTGGTCCAGAACCTGCTCTGGGGCATCCTGTACCTGAACAGACAAGTGGATGTTGGCCGTTTTGCCGTCCTTGCTTTGCCTTTGTTCCCCTTTGGCCGAGATGCCACAGTTCAGGTCCTCAGCAGAAACCACGGAGAGACAAGAGCACAGGTGACTCCATGTCAGGCTTCTGACTCCTGGATGTTTAGGGCATATGCATGTACCCTAGGATGAAAATAGGAAAACACAACATCAAAAATTCCAGTTACTGATCAGAATAAACTTCCAGGTAGAGCAAGTTTTTTTGAAGTTACCTGCACTGAGTGAGGAAGAAATCTACAGACTGGCTGACTGTAGTTTTATTTTGATCATAAAGATGGAATACGATAAAATCTTAATTCTGGGATTTTCTAACTGTGGAGCACCTGACTTTTCTGACTACTTCAACAGCTTTTAAAAAGTGTTTTGTGTGCAATAGTTAATCACACACCATTACTGCTGCTCAAGGTAAGTTCTGTAGTAAGCTCTTGTAATTTATTGCTTGGAGTTTGGTATTTCAACCTGCCAATTGTTAAACCCTCAGTCAGAGCCATTTGAAAATGCTGAAGGGGAAGAGGTGTCAATTTAGAGTATCTGTACCTTGAAATATGTAATCTGGTCCCATTAAAATTAATAGAGCAATTCACATATTTATGTTCCATTTGTGCTGAAATGTCAGCAATTTACAAGATTATAGAAGAGATAAAATTGTAAAGAAGATGCAAGAGATGATAACAACCCTGAAATGGCTTGATTCAGGTAGTGGGGTTTTTTTTGTTTGTTTGTTTTGTTTTGTTTTTTTGGTTTTTTGTTGCTGTGTTCTGCTGAGGTGTACTTACTTTTTCTATTTACTTTTTAGTTTTCCTTTGTTGTTTGCAGAAGTCTGGAAGAACAAGAGACAATCTGAAGGAAGGCAGGAGGAGGAGAAAAGTATTTTGGATGCTTTTTTTGTTTAATTTGGTTCAGAGACATTGCCTTTGGGTTATGATGGCATGGGCTGCATTCTAGAGCAAAGCAGTCGGTGCCACAAAGGGCTTCTGGGGTAACTTAAAATGGAATACTGTTTGTATAGATAACTAAATAAAAGAAGATAGGTGTAGGTACCACAGAGAAGATCAGATGGTTGCATAAATAAACCGTGTCATAGCTCGATTGCTTTGAGCCTTGGTTGTTTGGTGGGTTATTTTTTAATTATTAGGAATAGGTACCAGTGCCTTCCATATCAGTGGCAGCTCGTTTACAATGGAAGTAAAAATTAATTAAGGAACATGGAAACTACAGTGAGAAGGGGAGAGGGATTGTCAACAAAGACAAAGAAAGGAGTAAAAACTTATAAATCTGGATGTTGAACTTTGATGTATTTATCAGATTAGGATTATTTTTTCTTTAAATTCATGGACCATAAAAGAATAAACCCCAATAGAATGGTGTTGGTTGTAAGCCAAAAGAATTTTTTTCTGCCTTTTTTTCTAGAAAGGTGTTTTCTAAATATATTCCTGCTTTGTTTTCATTATAAAGCTTTGTTGCGACCTCCTTGAAAACTCAGGAACAAGCAATAATGTCTAGGAGCTTTTGTGGCTTAGAGTTTAGAGCTGGGCCAGGTTTTGTATGCAGCAGCTTGAAGTTGTGTTCTTTCTTAGGGCACTCTTAACTGAAGGAAAAAGGCTTCTCTTGGTTTGATTTTTCCCCCCTTTTTTTCAACTGTAAAGATAAATCTTTAGGCAAGTGTCACAGTTGATGCCAATGCTTCTCAAACTGGAAAACCAGAAATTTTTGCTCCCCTTTCTTATAATGGAAGGCAGATATGCAGATGCACAATCTGCTCATGGTCATCATCAGAAAAAGTAGTTGGATGATGCTGGGGAAAGGCTAAGGTGAACCAAATGAAGAGAGAACAGCTCTTGTTGGTAAGGTGTTTTGCACTTGAAAATACTGCTCTGGAGGAAACAGTTATCCTTAATTTGGTGGAACATTGCATACCACACCATGGAAGAATGACTTTAATCATGGCAGAGACTCACAAGAGGCTCATTTCTACTTCATGAGGGAATGAAGTACAGAAAAATCCAGCCTAGTGCAGACCTGGACACCATGCCCAGAGGGGCAGCACTGCAGCACACTGATCCCACACAGCATAGCTCTGGGTAACCTGGGTTTGGGGTTGTGTGCCTCACTGCTTCCCCTGATGGGAACTGGCCTTGTGGAGGTAACCCTCATGGAGATCCAGTTTGAGCACTTCTGCAGTACTGTCTGCATAGACATGGGCAAAGGGGTGTTTTCCACCTCTGTGCTGTCATCAGACTCCCCACTGATTCTCATTTGTTAACTCTGCTGTACTGAGGCAGCCGTAAATAGAAGAACAATAGGATAGAGTAAATAGATTACTTGCTTAAGTAGATTTGCTAGCAGTTCCTCAAATTTGGATTTGAAGGACTACCTACTCAGTGGATTCTTACACTTTATTGAAACATAAAGCTCAGTGTCTACTTCTGTCTGGAAACCCTGCCTGCTTCTGTCTTCTCTCTTTCACTGACTGGCTGGTACTAGAGCACAGGGTGGATGGGAGAGCTTGAGTGATCTGAACTTCATGTGAAGAGCATATATCTGGGCCCAGATTTTAAATTACTGGCTCTTTTTATTGCAGTCTCTGACCATTTCCTTAATGTGCTTGTGGTGGGTTGTTTTCTGATGTTTCTCACCCTGCTGGTTTTCAGGTGGTGGGCAGGGGAATGGCAGAAATGTTCAAGCACATGTGGCCCAACAGGCCAGAAGAAGAGAACTGTACTTTGCATCCAGACAGTGGGATCTGATGAGCAGGCACTGGATGTCACAAAATGCCAGCACCTGCTTAAACCAAAGACCCATCTGTCGTGCAACAGAGATATCTTGTGCCCATCTGACTGGACAGTGAGCAACTGGACTGAGGTAAATTCCTGTCAGCTGAAACACTGAACTTTTTCTGAGAATAACCTATTATAGCCAGCAGGCTATAATATTATATATATTATATAGAGAGGACCAATGACCTGGTGTTTTGCCTTCTTAATTTTTTTTAAAATGCCTTTTCTTTGGTTTGTTTAATGTGTTCACAAATCCTTTGTGCATAAGAAAAAAAACCAGGCCTGCTTTCAAAAGACTTTAGCAAGTATTGCATGTTAACTTGCTGAGCTTTTGGGACTGTAGAACGTAGTGCGCTTAGTGCTAAAGAGTCTGTGTGAGAGCCATGGCTGCTGTGGGCCAGACTGGGGGGAGGTTCTATGTCCCATCTGTAGCTCAACAAAGAAGCATTTTTACATTCTTTATATTCTTATTTCTTGCATTCAAGACTCTGGCTTTTTTCCCATAGCTTTGGGAACATGTGGGAATTGTTCAAATCTGCACCAGGAGAGGTTCAGTCTGGACACTGGAAAGCATTTCTCTACTGGGAGGGTGGTCAAACACTGGAACAGGCTTCCTAGAGAGGTGTTTGATGCCCTCAGGCTGTCAGTGTGTAAGAGGGCATTTGGACAATGCCCTTAGCAGCATGCTTTGACTTTTCATCAGCCATGAAGTGCTCAGGCAGTTGGAGTAGATGATCACTGAGACTCTTTCCAGCTGAAAATACTATATTCCTTTCTTTTTTGAAAACTCCTCTCTCATCTTTCTCCTAAGTCTTTTTTTTTTCACTTGACTCACTGCCATGAGAACAGAGTCACACAGTGGGATAATAAAATCTTGTGACTGTGTTGGATTGGTTTATGCTGCTCACACACCATCATCACAGAATGTTGATTGTTTTGTTAATTGAATAACTCCCATGTTTTAAATGCCTGTGAAAGAATAGATTGAGCTTACATGACTAGCAGTGCAATTGTATAGGAATGGCACACTGCTGGTGCTCATGTGCCATTGGATTATATTTACAACTTACTGACAAAAATACATTTTTTCACCTGCAGAAAGTGGAGAGAGAGAGCATAGGATGGGCTATTTCACCTGCACAAATGATAGGATGGTCAGGAGGTGATGAACTTACCTACTGTGAGGCTACTCTGCCTGCTTCCCTGCTCCTGTTGCTGCGGAGCTGATGTTATTTTACAGCTGTGAACAACGGAGTGCCCCAGCAACACAAGGTCACTGGTGTTTCTACTGCCCCATGACGCAGACTAGCTCTAAAATGAGTTAGATATGCATGGGGCATTGAAGTCCTGGCAAAAGGAGTGTTCATCACTTCATGTTGAGCACCTGGTTAGGCTCCCTTGCATCCTTGGAAGAAACCTCCAGTAGGTTGTGTGTAACATCTCCATTCCTACTCACCAGTCGTCCAGCCTTAGTATCTCAAACCACAGAAGTGCGATTTTACAAAATCCTTAGTGGAGTGACAGCTGCTGAAGGCATGGCTGTGCCTGTGGGCCTGAGGATGAAAAACATCACAGAAAAGCTGGGTCTCCTTCCAGCACCCTTTATACACAGCAGTGCTCTCATTTAAATAGAAGCCAGGTTGGCTAATTACTTCTGGTAATCTCTAGTTGAGGAAAGGCATGCTAGTAGCTCTGGCAGCAGTTCGTGGTTGTACTAAGACTGAATGAAAAATCAGTTTCATAAAGTCAGCAAGGGTTTGTGAGCTGCATGGATCATCACAGCAGGTTTGTGGCACTGTGAGCAGCACTGAGCTGTCAGGTGTGGGTTTGATTCCAGGTTTTTAGTCTGTTTTTCATAAATCTGGTGGAAAAGGTACTGGCTAGGTGACTTTGTGAGTCAATGAAGAAATAAAATCCTATCATACTACCTTGATATTTTGTTTTTATCATGTAGTCTTTTTTCACTTCTGTTTCCCTGAGGTGACATGTACTGTTTGAAGAATTTGGAAAGAACTCCATGATAGCAGAACATCACTAGAATGAAGGGCTTGTTCTTCAGGAAAAGCTTTGTAATTGATTATTTGTCATGATGCTTCTTTATTATAAACAAATGCCATCTGCTACTTCTGTGCAGCGTAATGAAGAGGGGAGATACATTAATTCTGTTTCATTGCAGTGCACAGTCACCTGTGGAGGTGGAATAAGGACTCGTAATGTCACTTGTGCCAAAAATAATGACGAACCATGTGATAGTTCCAAGAGACCAAACTCTAAGGCCCTGTGTGGTCTTCAGCAATGCCCTTCTGCTGGAAGATTTCTGATGCCCCCACAGGCACCCAGGAGAGGCAAGATCATAATCAGAAAAACAGCTGCTGATTCCGAAAGGAGTCTTCCTCGCAGGATACCCAGACCAAACCCCAGGTTCCATACAACAACAAAAATACCCAAGCATGAAAATGTAACTTCCTGTTTGCCTACGTCCTCTGGTTCAGGTAATGTCTCAGGAAAAGAGGGAGCAGCCAACAGGACATTACAAAATAATTTTGCTGGATCAAGTGATGTTTACAATTACCCAATTGTTTCTACTGAAAATAACTCATATCTGAAAACTACTTCATGGCCTTTTCATAACAGCTTAAATACTGACATTATAAGGCGTGCTGAGAACACCTCTAAAAGTGAGCCAGTTTCTACTGCAGAGAGTGAGATGCAAAGAAGTGAGGACACTCCTGTTTCCTCTTTTACCAGCAGTCCAAGAATAACTTCCAGCTATGATTACTTAACTGAAGAATTTGACAACACTGATGGGCCACTTGGAGTTAGCAAGAAACCAGTTGATCTCTTTTACAGCACAGAACTCAGTCCTGCAATTGGAACCAGAAGCACAACCTTGGACACTGCCTCTCCTGTCATTCAAAATGAGAGTGTGACTTCTCAGTCCCCACCAGCATCTCATCACCAAGACCCTTCTGTGCTTGATCCTGTTAGCAGAGCAACACAAGGGCTGGCACTTCCAACAGCAGAAAACTATGTCAGTCTGCAAATTGATGTGCCTGCTCTAGAGGTAACTACCCCACAAGCAGTGGTTACAGAAATGCCCTCAGAGCTTGGTCATGCACCTAGAGACCAGACTGACAGCAGAGAAAAAATAAAGCTGCCTGGCACCACAACTACCAGCACACAATCCTCAGTTCTCAAGCATGCTCTGAAGAACCAAAGTGCAGCACCTGAGGGTGTTTTAATAAATGTCACAGAAAACAGCCACGTAATAACATCCAACAATTTGCCCAGTGATGCCTACTGGATAGTAGGCAACTGGAGTGAGGTAAGTTATTTTTTGGTGATAAGAAGTGGAGAGTGTGAACAGATGTCTGAAACACTGCTCAGGAAACGAAGCTTCTTAGTTTGTCACAATTACCTGAAATTAGTATCATACATATGAAATACTTATCACAAAAAAAGTGGTAACTTGGGATATCTAAGATTTGGTTGCTTACAGAGAATGAATATAGTCATCACAGGGCCTGGCCACATTTTAAAAACTTTTATTTAAAATCCTTTCCACGGTAAAGTTTTATTTTTATGTAAAAAGAGTTCTTTTTATGCTCATGGATTTTATATTCTTGAAATCAGGATACCTAAAGTGAGAGATGTTGGTATCTGAACTAATCACCTCATTTTTTGACAGCCTTTTTTACCAAGCTAAACAAGGTCAGATCTGAAAACCTCCTAGCCCTGATCTGCCTCTGTGTCTCAGTATTGATGAAGAAGGGTATCTAAAGTCTGTTTCTGTGTACCTGTTCACTCTTGGGTCTGTTGGGAATGGTTCAAAATCACAGAAATGCAGAAATGCAGGGCCAAAAAGGACAGCATGAGGTGATGAAGTGCATCCCATGTCAGTGGAGGCACATCTAGACCCCCAAGATCCTGTTGGATGCAGACAGTGGGTAAGACCCCTGCTCTGTCACCACTGCATCAGCGCTTGTTCAGGACATACACTCCTGATGGCAGTTTGAAATTTCATGTTGTGCCTTCCTGTGGCAAGGCGAGAATGGCCTTAGCTTCCCATGTTCTAGTGGCACATGAAGCATTCCCTCCTGCACACAGCCCTGTAAGAGAAGACCTGTGTTTAGACCTGCTTGGGTGGAAGAGCCTACAAGAGAACATCAAGGGAAAGGTTGTGGCCCCAAGCCCACCACAGCCTGAACAAAGGCCTGTCATGCAGAGATGCTACAGTCTGTCCTAGTCATTCGTTATCCACCTTGAAAAGTTTTCCTTATACGTAGCCAGCATCTTCCATACTGAAAATGAAGATTCTCTTTTTTATATACAGGCTGTGGAGTACAATTATCTTCTTAATAACTCTTTTGGGGTCTGACTTCTAAATTCTTTTCAGGTTTTCCTTGGGTTCTCGAAATATCTGGGGACTTTGTTGTTCTTGTCTGGTCTTGCTTCAGTATCATCATGTATTCCTTTATCAGTGATGTTCATTGTGGCCCCAGCAGACACGTGGCCTATAAAATGGTGTAATTACTATAGTTTTATTTAATATCCTCTTTGTGAATGCAGAAATGAGATTTGTCTTGTTTTGTAACCATCTTGCTTTGATTTATTCAATTTGTGGTCCATTGTAAACCCTGGATCCCTTCTACAGTATTTGTAGATCAGCAGAAGTTCTCAGTTACATTTGGGAGCTATGTATGTGTGTGTGTGTATGTATATTTACATTTATATTTATATTTATATTTATATTTATATTTATATTTATATTTATATTTATATTTATACATACACACACATGTGTATATGTGCGTGAAAAGTTTTCCTTAAATGTAGCATTTTGCATCTATTTTTGTATTTCAGGCTACCGCTTTCTTATAGTTTTTATTGTGATGAGATGTCATTGAATCAGATTTCAACATTCCTGCAAACTCTCCTTACTTGTCATCATCTTCAAATGTCTTAAGTGCATGCTGTCTTCCCTCATTCAGTTAGTTGATGAAAATGCTGAAGAGAGCCTGGTTTTGGACAGAGCCCTGCAGAAACATGTTTGAAATGCCTGTTCGTTTTGACACTGAAACACTGAGAACCACTTTATCACAGTTTTTCAGTTAGTTGAACACCAATCTTGTAATTATTTCACCTAGACTGTATTTCCACCATTTGCTAAAATAATGCTTTGTGCAATCATGTAAAAATGCATTACACCAGCCAGCTCCTTATTTTCATTAAGCCACGTCCCCCTGTCAGAGAAGGATATTAGACTCAATTGAATTATTTCTTCTAGGTAGGTCCATGTGGGCTTTTCTATTGTTTTATCATCTTTGTTAGTATTTGCCATTTTGATCTTGATTGTTTAATAATTTGGTTATTATCTTCCTGTGAAGTCAGCTTGGGTGAAGCATTCAATTAGACCATGGGTAGGACTTTTATTTTCCTAGAGATAAATTGAAAGATTTTCTTATCTAGTCCGTGGGGACTTTTCCAATCTATTATAAAAATTAATTCTCAACAGTTCAAAGATTATTGAAGAACATTTGAATGAATGTAGAGATAAGGTTAATATCTTTGATTTCACAGAACTGATGAAGTCAATTTGAGGATACTTAATGCATTTGAGTTTGTTGTCCTTTAATGATTTAGTAATCTTTTGCTATTCTCATTCAAGCTGTTGTTTCTTGTTAAAATAAACTTTATGGGAAGTGTAGCACATTTAACTTCATTTTTCAAATTTGAAGACGTGATGAAACAGAGAATTTGTGGAGCCTCCATCCTTGGAGATATTCTGAAGACATCTGGACATGGTTCTGGGCAACTGCCTCTAGGTGGCCCTGCTTCAGGAAAGGTCCTTTCCAATTCCTGCCATTCTGTGGTACTATTAGTAAGGTCAGCTATTCTCTTTCTCATTAAATACAAGTTGGCTATTTCACACACACATCTTGAGTCTAACATTCATAGAACCTTTTCTTTTTGTTCATTACTTTTAATTAGTTTTCAGTGTGCAGATTTCTGACCTTGTTTTTGCTCTTTCTGTTTACTCATCTTCAGTAAAACTTTGAGCCTGTTTTTAGAAGACTGTTGCAGTGAGCCATCATCAGCAGAACCAAGGAGACTATAAAATCCTCTGGTCTGAGGCTCCTACAGCTGCAGAACCCCTGAAATTACTGGGAACACCCCAAAAGCTATGAACCATGGCTCACCATTGGCTTCAGTTCTCCCCACCTACTCCTTACCCCATTTGCTGTAATTCCTGCTCCCCGCCCGTGTTACACCCCTGTTTCAGTGTTACTGGTTACTGTAGGTTTTCCATACCCGTGTTGTCCGGGTACAAACGGCTCCCGCACCACGTGGCTGGGGGATTGCTCCGTGGTTTATACCACGCTCAATAAACCCTTTCGCCCCACGGAGACCCCTCTGCCATTTCCTTTCCCCCTTCGCGCGTTACAGCTACCGGGGGTCGAGGCGAACCCGACTGGTGACTCGCCCGTCCTCCCGCGCCGAGATCGGTCCCATCCAGCCTCCGCTCGGGCAGGCAGAGAATGCCAGGTGCCAGGACACCGAGCTAGCCAGATCGGCACCCAGAAGCAGAAGACATCTCTCCAAGGCACTGATACTTCAAGACCACTGCATCTACCTGGGTACCACCACCTGGTCTTGCTACACTCTTTCTCTTAGTAGCTGCCATTATTCTGACATTGCTTTGCTCTGTAGGAGATGTCTGTACTAGTAAATAAATAGTTCCAAGAACAGTGATAGTCACTGGGATGGAAAGGTGTGACCTGTCCCATAACAGGGCTGGCACGTGCCCCCTCAAGGAAGAGCACTAATTTCAGTAGGGCAAAACAGTACCCAGTTCCACCAGTGCCTACCTGTAACTTTTACTTCCTTTCCTACTAGTTTCCTGGGCCATTCTGGGCTGTCACTTTTCCCTTTCTGAGAGCTTTCTGGATACCAGAGATACTCCATTACCACCAGATCAGCTCATTCTATTAGCACCTCTGCTAGTGGTAAAGTCACCTGCACTTTCATCCTCTGTGATTCGACACCTGCTGTGCCAAGAGGAAATCTTGGTTTCCAAATGACAAAAGGGAAAAGCAGTATGTCGTCAGAAACTTACTTAGCATCAAATGAGAGTCAAGAAAGCTAAGGCTTTATCGTCAAACTGTTTGCAGTATCATGCCTTTCTCTCTTGACCCTGTGCTTGCACACAACAGGGTTTGAAAGAATCCTGCTGTTCCACCTTCCTCAGACAAGAACATAAAGCTTTCTCAGTGTGATTTGCCCAGCATCATCATGGAGCTGTCTTTGGTCTTCTCACATGTGCTCAGAATGGGGCGTTGGTCAAAGACTGAGCAACCTTTCAGTAAAGTCTTGGTGTTGTCAGACTGGTACAGCAAAGCTGGGGAAGGCATCAAGCCATCAGAAAGCAGGACAACGGCAGCCCATCCTCTCAGTCAGAAAAATTGTCTTGGAAAGGTGTGTCACTAGGCAAAACTGAACGGTGGCATGCAGTTTCCTTTAACAGGACTTTTGTGGCCTCTTGGATACGTGTCCCAGGAACCTCCATATGTTCAGTGTTGATTTTTTTCCCCTGCCTTAGCTTCAGCTTAAGTTTCCTTATTTTTTCAAGGACACTTACTCAGCTTTCCATATTTAACTCTCCCACTTCCACACAGGGAGTTCAAACCCCAGAACAGCATTTGCTCTCTTCATTGTTATGCTGACTTAATCCAAGATTATTTATGCTGTTTCCCATGCCAGCTACAGGCCCCTTAGTGTGTGTTGGGTTTGGTTCTATGGGTGTAGTTCACTGTCCCACCCTTTCTAAGGCAGAAAAAGGTAAATGGGAGTCTCCAACCACTTTCCACCCCTTCCTGCTTCAGAATACAATGACAGTGTTTGGGTTTTTTGTGAGGAGTGTGCACTCTTGGGGTATGGACTGGAATAATCAATATTCTCTTTCCTCAGACACTAAAATCCTCCCAAATGTTGAAAACACTCAGCCACTTCCTGAATTAATAATTTAGAGAAACATTTTCCTGTACAGTTTTCCCAAGATTCTCATGCATTTATTTAAGATTTTCAGCATCATGCACTCAATTAGCTGACTATCTCATCAGCATATTAGGGGTGGAGAGGGCACAGTGCTGAAAGTTGGTTGCAATTACATTTTATATGGGATCCCTAAAGGTAACAGAAGAAAACAATGGAACAGCTGCTACAGATTTAGAATGTCTCAGTAAGCAGGAGTTTGCCAAAGAAAAGAAGTGCATGGTATAAATCAGGATTGGTATTGTCTTAAGAAACCAAAAGAAAGCCGTCCTTCAGAATACTAAGTAAAATTTAGGTGAATCTGAAGTCTTCTTTTGAGTATCTCAGATAACATATGTCATCTAAAATGGCTCTCGATACTTACACATAGATTCCAGGATTTTTCCCACAATGATGTACTAATTTTGAGTTTGCCCCTGGGATTTCCTCTTGCCTTTGTGCAGTGCTCTACGACCTGTGGAATGGGGGCTTTCTGGAGACACGTGGAGTGCAGCAGCAGGAACACATCTCACTGTCAGGACATGAAAAAGCCTGATCCTGCAAGGAGATGTTATCTCCGCCCATGTGCTAGCTGGAAAACAGGAAATTGGAGCAAGGTAACTTCATTCAGAGCTGTGTGTGAACAGTAAGCTTGCAAATTTCAGTGAGTATGAAATTCTACATACTTCATTTTAAAAACAATTATTTACTCAGTGAATGCATGCATGATTCCTAGTTGACCATTCAGCACTAATTTGCCAATTTCCTGACCAAGTTATATCTGGAAACACATCTGCTGTGAATTTTGTTCCTCCTGTGGTGGGTTGTGCTCATTAACTCTTGCCAAAGCAAGAGCCAAAGCAGGACTCACTGTTCATGTTCTGTGGAGAGGGCAAAGCTGTACATAGTTGCTTGTGGCATCTTTTTAATCTCTGCCTCCAGGGGCATAGCCTAATTTTAAGAAGCAGTGGGAATTTGGAAGAGGGAGTTGTCGTGCTCCTATTCACCCTTGTCACCATGTACTATCTCTTATGCCATATGGTCTGGTCCCCATCCATGTAACCTCTAAGTTTTACATTAAATTAAAAAAACAAAGATCAGCAACAACAAAACAAAACAAACAAGAAAAACCAAGCAACAAAAAAACCCCACAAAAACCAAAAAAACTAAAAGAAAATTGTACTGGGGAGAATGCCTGCTATGTACAGGGTTCTGTTTGGTCCTAGTTTTGTACCCATGGCCTAGTCAAGGGACAGAATAGTGTCCAGGCAGCTAAGTGGAACCCAAAGAATTGTGCTTGAGTTCCATCTTGGTATTTTAAGCTGTGTGAAGGAAGGACTTTGGTGACTTCTTGAAGCTTATTACATTTTGTCTTCATGCAGTCTAAAAATTGAGTTTCAAACCATGGGTTATTTTTCAGGACTACAAAGAGATAAACTACAAAATTCTGTTTTAAATATTGTTGATTTAATAAGGAAAAAGATAGGTGTCTCAGACTTTTTCAGTACAGATCATTTTTGTGGACAATGTTGTTGCCATTGGGTTAGAGGGCAGATTGATAGAAATAAAAGGTTATAGTTACAAAACCTGTGTTTTTATTGAGCTCTTTGATGTAAAATTGATTTGTGCAGGAATTACATGCCTGTTTAGAAAGTTCAGGAAAGGCCAAGGCTTTATGTAACTACATTTAAGCCTTCAAAATTAATTTTAAAAGATACATAGACATCCTGCCATCGCAGCTGCAGTAGGGCAATTTCACCTTAACTTTTTCTTCATAAATGTCATTGTTCTTGCAACAAGTGAATGATGTTCCATGTCACAAAAAATAGCCAGCAATCAGGTTTAGTGACAAAATATTACAGGAAGCAAATTTAAAAAAATGTCAGTCCAGTTATGAAACAAGTTTGAGGCAAGAGGCTTCTCCTATCAGATTAGTGTTACCCTCCTTGTTTTCCATCAAGTGAACTATACAAACCTAATCACAATTTCATATAAAAATGACTAAATTTTACTTGCTTTACAAGTGGCAATTGTATTTTGTTACTCGTTTCAAATGTTTTTAAGGCACCTTATCACAGCAGGATGGCTGGGTTCCCTACTAGTGTAGTAGAGCTTTTTCTGCTCCTTTATTCTTATCTAATTTTTCCCCCTCTCCTAAAAGAAAGGTGCTTCAGACTAAATCTTAGCGTCTGAGTTTAATGCCAGATACAATTTGCATATATTTTGAGGCTGTTATACTCAGTTTCTTACACAGTCACTTCTGTCCACTGTTTCTATCCAGAGAGACAGAAACCTGTCCTGTGGACCAGAGTAAGGCTTCCCTTTTCATCCATTCTTCGTCTGCTAGGGGAAGTATTATATTCAGGTTCCTTGCTCAACTAAAGGATGCTTATTTATGCAAAGGAGAACAGAATCAGTTGCTGATGCATCATAGTGGTAAAGGTGAAAGCTGATCTGAGATCATTCACTGGTGCAACTGGAACTGGCTTTAATTCTACATGAAGACAAAATGTATTTTTCCTTATCCCTGGGGTAGCAAATTCAGTTCTTCCTCAAGAGCAGGAAAGGTCCTAAACTGCTGGTGGTTTAGAACCTGGTGATGCTGCATGAGGCGTTGGAAGAAGCTCTGGCCAGAAACAGGAGACTGGAAGGGCTCACTTAGCTCCTCAGCAGAGCCCTAAACTGAGCAGTGATTTCACAGGCTGTGAGTGAGGCTCAAGGTGCCTCTCTCTTCCCTCCCATTCTCTCAAACTCAGGCTGCTCTTGGGGCATGGATCCTTCTGGTGCCATGGAGGTGCAAGGAAGGTGAGGGTGGGAACTGCTACTCACTCCCTTCCTCCCTCTGAAGCAACTAAGGAACTGACAATATCCCTGCATACAGAACCCATTTTTTGTATTTATTGCATTATGACTCTTTCACTATGACATTTTTGGAAATAGCTGTCAAGATTTCCTAATTAAATATGTATCCGTATTATTAATGGCCGTAGCAGTGTAGGAGGGGAAGTACTTACATAGCATGTTCTGGGCTGCTGTGAGGAAAACCACAGCGTTTAAGCCTCACAACAGATTGGTGTTATGGTAAACTGGAAATTCCCTCTGTTCAGGATGCACAAAGCTCAGGCTATCCTCCTCCTCTGTGACTGGGGAAGGTACAGCCCCTCAGTGGAGCCGTGCACTCAGTGGAGATGTGCCTCTCTCTGTCTTGTGTACAGTGCTCTGTGAACTGCAGCGGAGGCTTCAAGACCCGAGACGTTCACTGCATTGATGTTCGGGAAAAGCGGCTTCTCAGGCCTTTCCACTGCCAGTTACTCAGCTATAAACCACAATTCAACACTAGCTGTAACACAGAGCCTTGCTTGCAATGGCGTGTGGAGCCCTGGAGTGAGGTACTGTTCTTTAAAAGAAGCTTTGGGAACCAGCAATTTCCTTTCAGGTAACAGCGACTGTTAGATCCCGTGCTGTCAGGTAAACTTCTGCTCCAAGGAACACACAGCTGTTGAGTGACACTCTGCAGTTCTTGTGTATGGCTACAGCAGAAAATAGCACAGGTGTTCGTAAGGCTTCACAGAATCATTCTTAGAATTGCACATGATTTACAGCTGGAGTTGTAAATTACCGTATCTTGAAAGAGAGAAGCAGATGGCCTGGAAGAAAATTTTTTTTAGCTATCCTATTGGATCAGTAAATGTGGTTCATTTAGATGAATCCTTTTTGCTGCCATTTTAATGTTGCTTTCTCATTATGGCGAATTTAGGATTTTCATTTACACTTTTGGACTGAAATTTTATGGGGCCAGAGGCTTAGATCAGACAAGATAAATCTGACTTTTGGGTCCCTTTATAATATAAATCTGTGCCAACAAACTCAGAGGCAGCCAGGCACATATTTATGTCAGCTAAAGCCTGCGGTCTGATTATATTTTAAAATTTAACCCCACTGAAAGCAGCTCTGGAGAAAGTGTCAGGATGTTTGCCCTGTGGAGCTGATGCTTCAGGATTTTAAGGGAGGCAATCACATTTTCTTTGCAGGGCACTTACAAATCACACCTAGAGGAGACCAGGCTGTGCTGTCAGAGCAATCAGCAGGGGTTGGAAAAATAAAAATAGCCGAATGATTACACTTGTTTGCCACTTAAACTACTTTGTAAAAACACTAGTTCAACCCTGACAGTTGTCCTCATGCTAAGGGCATTAGATAGAAATGGATTGAAAAGGTTCATTTATCAGATGTCAGATATATTTCTCTGTCCATAGGGGTGCAATTCCTTGTAGGACACAAACAATGCATTATTCAAAGTGTATTTGGTACCTTGTTTCGCGCCAGAGTGTATTTCAAGCAGATTCTACTGCAGACTTAGTGAAAAAATAGTAAAATATCAGTGCATAACTAATTCTAGAATGTGGACAGAAGAATGTTTAAAAAATAATTTGGGTCACTATCTTTGTATGAAACTTTTACTGCCAAACAGTTCAATTTTTGTATGGATTGAATTTTAATTTCCCCAACCACCTCATAAAAATGAGATGCTGCATCTTATGAATTTATTCTGTCTTCAGTCAGTGTTACAGATTAATCCTGCAGACACGTGACTTCTAATCTCATTCTTTTTAGAGAAGCTACTGATGTGGGTGATGCTGATGAGCAGTTTTATGCTGCCTGTTCTGTGTAGCCACTTCTATGCTGTCCTTTAGTCCCTGTAGTAGGATGTGCCAGGAGCAGCTTTTCCCCAAGTAACAGCTTCTTCCCTGTCTCCTTCCAAGCACATGGAATAAGCGTTTCAGTGCAGACCTTTTCTTCATGTCTGGACTTCAGGATTTGATGTGCAGGCTAGCTCATACATCTTTCTAAACCCCTGGGCCAGTGACATGGGGTTCTTGTTACCCGTGGCCCCACATTTCTACATGAACATTTCTAGCTGTCTTTGTGGTCTGTTCCTGGTTTCTCATCCTTTCCCCCCTCTGACTGGGCCCCTGTTTTGTCAGTGTTCGAGGACGTGTGGTGGTGGCCAGCAGAAGCGGCGCATCTACTGCCCCCAGGAAGGGCACTGTGACTGGACCAAAAGACCTGATGCCATTGCATCGTGTAACAGGCAGCCTTGCACACAGTGGATTCACCAGGCCTGGAGCCCGGTAGGATTCAGTTTATTTCTGTCTTGTTTTTTGTCATGAGTTGGCCATGTCAGGTCGTATTGTGCACATGTGTCTGAACTTCAGGACGTGCGGCGAGTACAGTTTCTTGTGCACGGCTGAAGCTGCAAGACAAGAACTTTTGAAAACAGTACTGACCATTTAATAGCCAGCCCATGTCCATTCCTTCAGGTGACAGATACTGTAGCTTCTACTTTTTGTTGCTGCATTATATGTTTCTGAAGGGCTGTGATTTTTATCTTGTCTAAGAAAAAAGGAGTTTTAACATTAACATTCTTCCATTGCTCGTTTGAAATTTTCCACTCTTTGGGGCTATTGGAGGGGATTGGGTGATCCGCGAAACAACTTTGGGGAAAATTGTATTTACCCACATAAAGAGAAATTCTGAATTTTTACCAATGGCCTCCTACTTAGTACCTGGAAACCTTATTGACTATAATGTAATGGAGAGTTAGTGTAACACTTAAATATGGAAGTGAAGTGCATAAAATAGGCAATCGAATACCAAATGTTATAGCAACTATTTTCTGATTTATTAATCCCATATTGATGTATTCATTAATAATTTTACTTTACAAAAATATTTTAAACATAAAGTTGTTGCAAGAATAACTAAGATCTTTCAGTGAACCTCTCACCAGTACTATTGTGTTTCATGCACAGAGATACGCATTAGAGAGGGGACAATTTGCAGAAAAATGACAGAGGTTCCACTCCTGCCTTCGTCTCTTGTGCTTCATTAGCTGACATTCTCTATCTGCTGAATTATTTATCTCATTTATCTGCTGGCACTATTTATCTGTAGAGAAAAAGAATTTAAAACTATTTGGAATTCTGAGATGCTCTGGGAAGTCAGAAGAATTAAGTACATTTACAGAATGGTACAGGACGGTATTTTAGAAGTGTTTGGATTTTATGGCCTTCTGTGTGCAGCCAGAACAAGCAGCTGGCAATTCTTTTGTGATCTTAAAGAAAGGGTAACTGTTTAAATGCCAGGAAAGAAGTAAAATGTTTTTGGGCTTTTATTAAAATCTTAGTTTGGTCTTTTATAGACTTAACATTGCAATCGGTTGTTCACGTTTAACTTAGATAGTCAGAAAAAACAGGAAGCAAAAGATGTCTTAATTTGTACTATTTTGGTTTACTACTCTTTTATATTGTAGGACTGGCATTGCAAATCATCCTTTTCCTCCTCTGTAGAAAACAGTCCTCTGCCTCTATTTACACATTCCAAGATGCTGTATTTATACTATTTACCCTCTACTGCATCCTGCCAAATCTGGCCAAAATGCACCATGGAGGTGTCTGGGTGGAGCAGACAGTACACAAAGTACCCTAATGCCATTGCTTCTGGATCACATGGCCGTTTTAGCTTCCTGTCACACCACAACTCAAATATTGGCATATTACAAAATTTCCATGTAAAAAAAAGTTTTATATATGTTAAAATTACTTTTTTTCAGTGCACTGTTTCTTGTGGAGGGGGCATTCAGCAAAGAACTGTGAAATGCTTGAATACAGGAACTAATGAAACTGAAGATGACAGTATGTGTGTGGATAAAACCAAGCCCACGAAATATCAGAAGTGCAATCTGCAGGAGTGCAGGAAAAATACAGGTGCAGTTATATACCTGCATGAAACAGTTTTCAGAAGGCTCTCCCTTTGTGCTGAGGTTCTGCAAAAACTGGGGACTGACTCAATCTATTACCTTGCTTTGAGTACTGCGGGCTCAGTAATTACAGGTCAGCCTGGCCTGCTGCTGCTTGGCTGCTCTGTTGGCAGAACCACGCTGTTGTGTCTTCGAGCTCTTTCGGCCTCGTGTTGCCATGATGGGGAGTGCAGTCTCGGAGCATGCATCCCTAATTTACGATGCCACAACTAAATTACTAGGTCTGCTTGTATTGGCCTGTTTTAGGTAACTCAGGCTGCATTGAGGACTGTGGAAAGACACACAGTGAGTCCAAACAGATGCCATTTCTTAAGATAGATCCCTCTGTGGAAACTGCACATTCTGGACTGGCAGTGCAAGCAAGCAAATTCTTACAGACAGACACTGTAAAAAAATCGGTGTCCTGTACGGTGAGACTGTCCAAAATCAAGAGGTGGAGAGATGTACTCTTGTGAGTCAGGGTGTCCTGTACCTCTGTCCTTCAAAGGCCCAAGGGCCCAGTTGTGTAGATGGTTAATAGCCCAGAAAAAGAGGCATCAGGGGAGGAGGGAAGCTTACAGAAGGACACAGATCTTTATGTGTAATCTGTGTACTGCTGTATCCAGCAGGTACCTTCAGATAAGAGCAGCAACAGCTCAGAGCCCTTCTAGAAAAGCCTTCAAAAGCCTTTTAGAGGGTGATCTTGCCTATACAGAGAGTATGTCAGCAAAATACAGCTAAATGTTCTCATCTTCTTCACTACAGGGCTGCCCTGCAGCAAAGACCAGCTGTCAGTGCACTTCTGCCAGAGGCTGAAAGGCATTGGCAAGTGCTTGCTGCCATCAATACAGACTCAGTGCTGCTTCACATGTAGTCAGCCCCGGATTCGTAACAAAGCAAGACTTGGGGATCAGCGAGGCTTCAAACAACAAAATTACACTAAATCTAGGAGAAAACCACCTCAAAACCAAGAAAACAACAACCAAGCAGCTTGGCACTAGCTGTTTTTATCTTGTTTCCTTGAATAGAGCTTCTGTTTACAGGTTTTACGTTCCTTATTTTTTTCTGAACCATCCAACATAAATGGAAATCTGTGATCAAAACTGGGAAAACACATCACCTAGGGTTATCAGTCATAATTTACTGCTTCATTTTTTTTCTGTAATAGTCCAAAATTTGTAACACAATTTACAATATACCAGCAGCTAGTACTTCTTAGGCATGTGTAGATGCTAGAAACAGGCTTGCAATAATTTCCTGATTTTTTGTAATGAATGTTTAACTTGTTCTTCCATCTCTTTTCTGAAACCCACTTGAAACACCAGCACTGCTTACTCGAGAATGCTTAGTGAAGGTGGCCCTTGGGGCAACAGACACTTACCTGGGCCATGCAGTTCTCTTTATGCCCATTTGCCTTTCTTTTTTAGGTGAAGTGGCAGTGTTTCTCTGGATTCATTGCTCACTTCATAAATTTAAAAGAAGAGTTTTATAATATCTGTTTATGATAGGCAGGATGAATTGAAACATTGGTTTTTTCAGGAGAAAAAAATCTTCTCTTAGTACTTGACTGAACCTCTAAAGGATACCTCAGCCATAACCTGTTCTTGACAGTGTTTTTCTGCTACAAATGTCTTGCTGTAACCTGAAAACCCCATCAATGTGGGATGTTAAGTTCCCAAATATGTTTTAAGCAACTTTTCTTGGTACCGCAAAAGCGAAGCCATTTGCATCTACCACCTTAATAGAGTCATAGAATAACTTAGGTTGGAAAAGACCTTTAAGACCAAGTCCAACCTCTAACTCAGTGCTGTCAAGTCCGCCACTAAACCACATTCCTAAGTGCCATATCTATGTGTGTTTTTTACACATTTAGGGGAGAAACCAGGAATATCTGTTAGACAGTTTTATACATTCCATCTGATAGAATAATTTCAGTATGAAGAAAAATTTGGTTTTGCATATTTTTTGCTAGGGAGTCAATAACATTCTGAAGTATCATCTGTAGTTCCTCTCCATTTAAAATTAGCTATCCAAGGCCACTTGAAATCAGGTAAAGCAACCAAGTCAAAACTATGGCCAGTCTCCTTAGCTGCAGGTATTCAGACACGAATGATACAAGTTAGCAGGACATAAAAAGCTGTCAGGATCTGATGGAGCATAGAGGTTGTACCAGCTTGTTCTGCAGCAAAAATTTAACCTCAACACTTATCCTTTGGAAGGGGTGGTATTCTCTGTCTACTGACTTCCCACTTCCACCAGTTTTATGTTGTGGTCAGCTCCATTTGGTTCAAGAATATTACAGCTGCTGGGCAGAGGAACCAGGCACTGTAGTGGCTTCCACTGTTTATGGCACGAAGAGTAAAGGAGTCACATAGTGAGAAAGCAAAAGACTTCTAAGCTGGTGTAGGTAACGACAATTTGAAGTTGAGTCTTTTGCATTTAAAAACTGAAAACTTTTTGTTGTTTGACAAACGACAAAGGAATGAAGGAGCAATGAGATGACCCAGCTAAACAGTTTTTTCTATTTTCATGTTAACTTTTATGACAGAATTCAACTGTACTGACTTAAACCTTTCTTACAGCTTCACATGTGGCATGCAAGTATTTCAGCTGGAAATTTCCCATACTACGTTTTGAAACCAATTTTACATCATCATCATAAAGGCCAACTAACAACAGGAAACCTTGTAATTCACACAAATATTCAGTGATAGAGCTATAATTTCATCCAGTATCTCCCAGCAGAGCATAAGCCCACATCCACAAGAGCACTCTACCACCTCACTCACAGCAGACTTTTTCCCCAGTGTAAATCCTTGATCATAGTGGAGCTGAGGCCTCCTGGGACAGGAATCTGAGGCCCAGAATAGTATCTGCATAGCTTGGGCCTCAGGCATGAGGGCACCACTAGCCAAACAGCATATCTGTTTTACTAGTGAAGAAAATGCCAAAACAAACTTCAGGGAACCAAGACTGGACCCTTTGAATAAAGCTGGGTGTTTTGTAAAGAGCTGAACAAGAGCAGACATTTAGATTCCTTTGGAATTCAGTAGGATTCGGACACCTTGGTTCTTCAAGCTTTTTTGAAAATCTCAGATTGGCACCCTACTTACCTTACAATTTCAGATTGTAGTGCAGGGAAATGTCACATTTTATGCAGAATACAGCGAGATGCGTGGTCATGAATCCAAGTGTCACTGTGGTTACAGAACTATGACTAGCAGTAGCTTTTTTCTAGACAGATCTTTAGCAAAGTCAATAGAAGTATTTTAGCCTGGCTATAATGTATTAACCTAATGACGGCCACGAGTCAAACTGTCATTTTTCAAAGGTTTGTGACCTTTGACTGAGGACTTACTCCTTCACTTGAAGTCTCTGGGAGTTTGAAATTTGCAGCATGGTGAGGTTAGATTTATTAACCTCTGTGATGGCAATATAACCCCAGGTTTAGGTGCTGATAAAACAAAATCCACTGTTAAAAACGTGGTGCTAGATTAACAGTCATGGGGATGACTTGCAATGGTGCACGTGCATGCATGCACACACTCTTACAATAATAGATGTCTGTGGTGTTGCTGGCCAGCGCCAGATATGATGCTTTTTAAGTTTCACAGTGTGCTTCTCTCCTTCTGGGGACCCTTTGAGCAATAGACATCTGGGCAGTTCTTACTCCTCTGGACACAGAAGTATTGAATCATGTGCAGGAGTAGAGGTGTTCCACCTGATTCAGGAAGGATTTGGGCAGGGCTTGGGCTTGGGCTGCATTGTGTAGAGCAGTTTCCCAACAGCCAAACCACCTGGACTGGTGGGCAGTGCAGATGCACCTTACATTCCCAGAAGCGTCCTATAGGATTTGGGCGGGACAACGTTCCGGGTCAGATTATTCTGTGCATAAAGGTACCTGCATAACATTTTATCCACAGAGGTCAGCAGAAGGAGGCCGCCAGGTATGTGGGCTAATGAGAAAGGAGCTGACTGAGTGGACAGGGTGGGAGGGAAATGACTGCAGGAGTTGTTGTCCTTTCCAGTGCTCCTTAGGGCTAGTATGGAGTTAAACCATTTCTGCCTCCATTGTTTTCTTCAGGGTGCTGTAATTTCATTTGAAATTAATAAAAAGTGAATAAATTATATCATGGACAGTAGTCAAAATAATCTTTCTACCCAGGGAAGCACAGTCATTACTGTTGCTCAGCTTAAAACTTTAGGGAAAATACTGTGACAATATGAACTGTTTTAACAGAGCAGTACCACTGCTATTATGTCACTACTGTTCTTAAGTAAAGGTGGATTTATGATCTGAACCCAGACGGTCATTAGTCTCAAAACTGAATTGAATGCAAAGTGCAGAGGTGTGTTATCATTATATTATCATATGAGCCCCAGATACATCAGCTTCAACAGATTGCTCAGGAAAAAATGTGTATTTGTCACATTCACAGCTTGTTCTAACATTTCAAGGTTTAAAAAGCAAACTATGATGACATATTTGTTTCAAGCTTCAATAAATGGCATTGCATATGTTTGATGTCTCTGGTATTTTCTGTTTCTGCAAGAAGATTCATACAATGGAATTTCCAGGAAAAAACAAAAGCTTTAAAAATATATTTTATATGCCAGGGATCCCCATTACTGAGTTATTTTGGTGCTTGATACTCCAGCATAAAAGAGATCATTAAAAAGGGTGAGGAGGAAAAGTAGAAGAATGGGGCATGGTGCTAAGTAAAAATATACACTAAAAGGCTTCATTATTTCCTATGAAGTAGATTAAATCATACCACATCTAGTCTAAGCACTTCTGTCTGTAATTTCTTGGCAGCAAATGTATGTCTCTTGAAGAGTTGTATAAATATTACGGTGCCTATTTGTCCCCCACCCCGAATCTTCTCAACACTCAAGTTTTGCAAGTCCTGCTGGTGCTTATGCCCAGGAACTTGATCAGACCAACCCTGATCCTTGACATGCTGCCCAGGAGCACAGTTAGGCTTGGGCAGAGAGCACCATCAGTTCTCACTCGGTCACCACACTCCACCCATGCATCCATCCGTGGGCTCAGCCTCACAACACCCCATGGAAGTCGCAGGAATTTGCTCCTTCTTTAGAAAGTAAGTGTGGATCTCCTGCCCACAGGGGCAGCACTCTGCACAGGTGCTCTAAGGGAGAGGATTGAATTGATCTGAGAAGTGAGTGGAAGCTCCCTCTACTTTGCAAAGTTTCATTAGGCATTCCTGGATGTCCCACTGCTCAACACAGCCTGACGAGCAGTTCCTGTGGTTGCTGCACTGTGTGGCACAGCTTGCAGCACTCCCTTGGCTTGGCCAAGCATGCAGCACCCCCCAAAGGAACTGCTGGTTGGCTGCCAACATCAGCTCAAAATTAAACCAACGTGGCGACAGGATGAGGCAAAAGAAAGGGATTTCAGGTGGGGTGTTCCAGACAGAGGCACTTGATGCAGCACAACTGATAGTTTAACTTTGTGGATGTAGAAACAATACATTGCAGAGTTAAGAGGGAGAAATTTCAGCACTGTTGTGTTGGAGTGCACTAGGGAGTGGTAGAGAGACAGGCCCTGAGGATCAGAGAGAGGGCTTTTTCCTTGGGCTTGGAGGTGACCCTGGGAGTGCATCCAGGTCCCCGGAGATGGACTGAGAAAGGATTGTGCGTTTTTGGACAGACTGGGCCTATGAGAAGTGTTAATTGTAGTTTGTGGCCTTACAGGGTATTGTTTGCCTATTACCATAATAGGTAAAATCTGTGTAATACCCCAGGTGATTGGGGGACACTCTGGTGAACATCTTTCCTGTTTATGTGATGTTATATCCTGTTGGGTGCTGGTATTTAGGGAATTCTGACTGCGCAAAAAAGGTCTTTGCCACTCTCCATCTTATGAGCAAAGTCCTTGCCCATGCGTCATTACTGCACTGTTGAGTGTCCTATCTTTGTTTACAGAGGGTTATCATGTTCCCTGGAGAACAGGAGTTGGTACCAGACACCTCTCTTCCTGGGACTGGCTGATCTGACTATGTTTCAGAACGGTGATTAATAAGAAACATGGTTTACTGCTGCTGCCCTGCACTGCAGCCTCCCCAGCCCTTATTCCCTGCAGTAGAATATGGGGAGCTCACACGAGGATATTGCTTATTTCTGTCACTAATTGATCCCAACCTCCTCTTTTCTCCTAGTGAAGAAGTGCGGATAGCTCCAGCACACTCACAGGGACAAAACCTGGGATGTGTTAGCCAAGGAGTACCAGTCTCCTACAGATGCGGTGCTTACAGCAGTAAGACCCAGGGAATGAGAAATAACCACAGGACATTCAGAGTGCCCAACCACAGTCTGTAAGCTGAGGTGTCGGGATTTTAAAGGAACCTTTGATGGAAACCAAGAAGTTGCTAAATATCTGTGTTTCAGTCGATGCCTACTTGATATCACAAACTAATAAAAAAGAAAATTTTTCAAGATTCTTGAAGGCTTCTCCTAATTCACTGCTACCCTTATGAGTCATCAAGTTAGCTTTTGCTAGATCAAAGTTAAAGATTTGGGACAGAGGAAAATAGTTTCCAGGAGGGATTGGATGTTTTGGAAGGCAGTTTTTTCCTAGATCTCTGGAGTTACCTCTATCGCTGTCATGTTACAAACAGGTGAGAAGATGGTCTGGATTCGGTGATTCAGTGGCTTCAACTGGGGTCTGAGACATCAGAGAATGAATCACAGAATCACAGAATGATTTGGGTTGGAAGAGACCTTAAAGACGATCTAGTTCCAACCTCCTGCTATAGGCAGGGACACCTTCCACTAGACCAGGTTGCTCAAAGCCCCACCCAGCCTGGCCTTGAACAGTCCCAGGATGGGGCATCCACAGCTTCTCTAGGCAACCTGTGCCAGTGCATCACCACACTCACAGTAAAGATTTTTTTTGCTAATATCTAATCTAAACCTACTCTTTTTCAGTTTGAAGCCACTCCTCCTTGTCCTGTCACTAGATGCTTTTGCAAATAATCTCTCTCCATCTTTCTTGTCGGCTTTCTTCAGGTACTGGAAGGTCACAATTAGGTCACCCCAAAGCCTTCTCTTTCCCAGGCTGCACAATCCCAGCTCTCTCAGCCTTTCCTCGTAGAAGAGATGCTCCATCCCTCTGATCATCTTGGTCGCCTCCTCTGGGCTCGCTCCAGCAGGTCCCTGTCCCTGCTGTGCAGGGACCCCAGAGCTGGATGCAGTGCTCCAGGTGGGTCTCAGCAGAGCAGAGCAGAGCAGAGGGGCAGAATCCCCTCCCTCCCTTGCTGCCCACGGGGCTCTGGATGCAGCCCAGGACACGTTTGGCTCTCTGGGCTGTGAGTGCCATGGCTGGGGCATGTCCAGCCTCTCACCCACCAGTCTGGGCAAAGGGCACTGCAGGTTACTGTGGTGCTGGTGTTAAGGAAAGCTCCCATTGCAATACTGGCATACTGGAGTGATGGCAAATGTGGCATTAATAGGGAACTGCCATAAGGAAAACTCCAGGCTGAAGGAAGCTGATCAATGAACTATTAGAGAGGGAATATTTTATTGTAAGCCCATCAGGACTCACTGTGAACAGAAGTGCAGTGAACCCTCAAGCTCCCCACGTGCTTATTTATACAGATGGCAGTCATGGAGATATTATGTTTCCTGTTTATTCTCCTATATCTGCTATCTGTTTCATACGATATCTGAACTAAAGAAGCTTGACATTAAATTCCCACTGTGTTCACTTGGAAGTATATTTCCTTATTGTTTGGCTCTGGAAGTAAAGATATTGTCACGTTATTAACATATGGGAGCATGAATCAGACTCATAACAAACAGTGCTGGGTGATAAAATTACTGTCCTGTGCTGCAATGCCTATCTGAAAGCTAATGAATGGTGGTTTCTGCAAATTCTTTTCCATGTGTCTCCATGTGTCTAGTCCCAGCCTTCACGGGACACACCCTGGCCCTGGCAGTCACTGCAGATGACGGGAGTAACACACACACTGGAAGGCTGTGGTGGCCGATTGGCCTGTGGCGCAAGGGACAGAGAGAGCTCTTGGTAAGACGGTCTCTGGTGCCAAAGGCTTATCGGTCATGGTGAGGGAAAGGAGCCTCGCCCCAGAACGCCAGGCTGGGTTACGGCAATGCACCCCAGTCCGGCTCCCCCGGCGGGCTGTCAGCCTCTACCCCTTGTCACTCCCCCACAGCTTCCCCATAGGTCCCCGTTCCCTCGTCCCGCCTTTTCCCCGCCCCCGGGTAAAACCTCTGAGTTCGGCATTGTTCTCGCCTTTGCATCGGTAACCTTCGACGGCACAGAAGCCATAAATGCTCCTGCCGGAACGCACACAAGTACCTTTCTCAGCTCTTTGCTGCCGACTGTACTGCTGAACCCGCCCGTGCGCCTGTGGGTGCACGCGTATGCCCCACAGGGCTGGGCAGGGACAGTAATAGAAGACCAGGGAGATTTTTGCCCCTCGCAGCTGTGAACGTAGAAGTGACTGACTTCACCATCCTGCCCATCTGATGAGATGTTGAGCCCAGCTGGTCTCGGCTTGCCAGCCACGTAAAGTTGAAGTTTTGCTTTACATCTAAACTGAGGCGAGGCCATGGGCGCCCCCAGGATCCAGCATGAGGCAGGAGTTTGCTTACAGCAGATGTCCCTCTTGTCAGCAGGAGCTCCCTGCATGTCACCTGGAAGCTCACAGTTCCCTGTCGATCCCGGGTCACTTCATTTCTCTTCATGCCTCTCTTCCAAGTTTGTGTTTAGGCAAGGAGGCAGAGGAGATGTTGCAGCTGCCAGATCCTGCTGTAGTTAATGGGAGCAAAAACATGTCTTGGTAATTATTGTAGGTTACACAATCAGCAAACTTCAGATTTTGGCTGAAGCTTCCTGCTGGCACCGTCTGCCCTCCCACAAGGGTGGTCTGATTGACAAGGGTACCCCTGTTTACGTGAGGACCCTGCTGGGAGCCGGCAGTGCTGGCCTCTGTGAGGTGCTGGGGCTTTGGATCTGCTGCGCCTTTGCCTTTTCAACACCCACTTGGACTCAGCATCAGTCTGCCTGACCTGCAGTCACCCTCCAGATGGGAAATGTGTCTTTCATGCCTTGTTGGACTCATGGTATCCCAAAGAGTAGTGAGATGGGGAACACAGAAACATTCTCTGCTGAGCTCGACAAATCCTTTGAGCAATCCATGTCTCAGGGTTCACTGAGTGCTGTTGTTACAAGCATGTGAGGAGGTAAAAAGTGCCACTAGTACATTGGAAACTTTGTTCAGAGAGCTTTTATTCTGGTGCTGTGACTGCCGTGGCCATGACCCCTAGTGGGTCTGAAACTGTAGAAAGGTAATCAATACTGGAGTTGAAGTTTTCCATCCAGTACAGACAGTCCCCCCTACCCTAGGTGAAGAATGAGTTTGTCTGTGTAAATTTGAAGCAGCAGTGGGAACAAACTATGCTAGAAAGTTTAGTTTCTGAAAAGTAGAGTATTGGAGTGTTTGAAACCTTTTTTGCATTAATTCAGGTTTCATAAGTAATCATGAGCACTGTCAAAACTGATAATTTCAGTATTTCTGAAGTGAAAATATTCCTTTTGAGGGATGTTGGTCAGTGCTCTTCACAGGACAGAAAATCTGTTGGGTGGTTTGTCTGCCAGCTGCCACTTCCTTGGAGTTCAGGTTTGGATGAATAAGTGCCTTCAGTGCAATTTTGTGCAGGATGCTGGAGGGGTCCCTTTCCTGTCTTTCCTCTTGACGGATTTTTCCAGCATACCGTGACAATTATGACAGCACAAACAGAATAATGTCTTGACCGTAGATGATATGTTTGGGGTTTTTGTTTCAATAAATAATCAATCCACTGAGGAAGAACGAGTTATCCAGAAAAGCTATTTATTTTCTGGTGGCCAGATATGTTGTGCTGGTTTCACTGGGCATTTTCTGCTGCGCTCGGAACTGAAAGCTGTCAGTTTCCCTGGATGTATTTCACTGGCCAGTGGCTGTGGGAAGCTGGTGCTGAATTGGCTTTGCAATTACTAGGAGTCCCCAAACCGATTTAAAGGGTGTGTCTGACTGACTCCCACTGTTTGTGCACACACATGGGGCTCTCATGTGCTTGAGCCTGAAGACCTTTTATAGCAGAGGCAAATAAAATAAATCTCTGAAGAAAGAACATTTTGTGTCCTCTGCAACAGCGCATGACACCTGTTCCTCTCGAATGAGAGTTACCTGCTGAGATGAAGATATGCAGTATATGGAGTGCAAAACCCACTGTAAATTAGAGCTACAAGGGCAACAGGTTTCTTTCTTCTCTTTCATTATCTTTATTTATTTAGAGAATGACTGTAAATATTTAGCGTTAGATTAGTGAATTAAGGTTACTGGTAAGAGGACGGTTGTGTCCTTAACAGTATTTGTTCTGATTAAAGGAAAACTATGTCTTAGTTTGAGCTGTGTGGAGGTTCTGTCCTGGTGAAATCAACACATTTTGTGTGCTCATGAGCTGGGCTGCTCAGATGACATGTTTCATTTGATGAGATGACATGTTTCATTTGATGAGTGGTCAGTTAGATGGATAAGAAAGGGGTTGGACAGTGACATCCAGAGGGTGGTTTGAGCCCCAAAGGACATCAGTGACAAGTGGGACACCCAGGGGTCCTTATTGGGATCAGTGTTATATCTTCATTAATGACATAGAAAAAGGGATCAAGTGCACCCTCAGCAAATTTGCATGTGACACCAAGCTGGGAGGTGTGTTTGACACACGTGAAGGACAGGATGCCATCCAGAGGGACCTGGACAAGCTCAAGGAGTGGGCCCATGGGAACACCATGAGGTTTAACAAGGCCAAGTGCTGGTGCTGCACCTGGGTCAGGGCAACCCCCAGTATCAGCACAGGCTGGGCATGAACAGACCGAGAGCAGCCCTGGCCAGAAGGACTGTGGTTCTATGACTGATTTTTCAAGCTTTCTGCCTTTTTCTAGCTGCCATTTTTGCTGGTTCTTCTTCCAAACTCAGGACTGTGCTCTTTCTTTCTATGCCAGGAATAGGTGCAGCCTCCATTAGAAATCTATTTCACAGAGGAGTGCCTGCAAACTTTGGTCAAATCACCTCTTTCTTCCCTTAAATGAGATAAATACACTGAGTTTCTTCAGGCTTATTCCATGGACTTCATTTCTTTCTGCTCTTGTTGAATGCTTAAAATTGTAACTTTGAAATGCAGATACACAAACTTGCAAATCTGGATTTGTCACTGCCTACAACATTGGTATTCTCTTACATTTTCAGGGTCAAATATTAGTTATTGCACCTCTTCCATTACATTATAAAAGTCAGATGGTAAGTTGCCATTACTATGATGCTGTTTCCCAATGTCGTGAACTTCAGCATACAGCCCCCCCTCATATATGACCTCTCTTCTTTGCTTTTCCTTTTCCTTCATGAAAGTAGATTTTTAAATTCCACCGACGTTAGCAAGTGACCCAGTTCACCCTATCTAACCAATCTTCCTCATTTACTGTCTTGCCAATTTTTATCTCATGTGAAAATATTCTGTGCACTGATTTTCTGTTTTCTTCCAGATCACCAATAAAGATATTTAATGGCAGGAATATCTTTCTGCAGGAGTGGAAGTTTTTGGTTGACATTTCCCTTGTACTTTATTTTTATGATGAATTCTGAATGTGTGTGTGTGTTTACCATGGTGGTAGTTTTTGCGATCAAAATATTGCACAGGGCTAATCAAAATTTTTCACAGATGTCTTTTGCCTTATCTAACCCAGCTTGTCTGCTGGAGGGAAGCTGTATTAGAATTGTGGTTGTACTAGGTTGGAGAATCAAGCTAGCATAAGCTGCAGCCCTAACCTTTGTCTTAGTGAAATTTCAACCTCAAGGCACACTCAAAACATGCTCAACAACAGCTTTGAAATGCCTTTGATGTCAGATTTCTGTTAGCATAACCACTGGGACGTCTTTGGGTCAGATGGATGGTTGCCATGTTAAATATCCAGAATAGGAAGAAAATTAAATAAAAGACTCGTAGAGATCTATTGCAGGTTGTGCTTCTCTGTTGCCTTTTGACACCTCTAACTATGCATTTGAAGTCATAGGAATTTTGAAAACTTAAGCAGCTGCTCTTCCATCCAGCTACAGAGTGGATCAGAACAGCACGACTCCAGGAATTTGCTGCAGCAGAGAAAACATCTGGCTTCTCTTCACAGTAGCGGCTGATATGCTGACTGCAAAGCTTCAGCCTACAAATGTTCCTCAGACATCCCCTAAGCTGCCTGCCAGGAACTTGCAGGTCCCATGTTTAGAGCTGGATGAAGCCTGGCTATGAAAAAAGGGGCTTATAATGTGATGGATCCTGGTTTTGAAAGTGTTCCTGAGCCCATACTTCTATGTCCCTGAAGATTTGATCAGCAGGGAAAACTGCAATAGAAGGTGGGGTACTCCAGGCTCATATTGGAAAGGTGCATCCCAACCCCACTGTGCTACCTTGGTGCACACAAGTATTAATCCAGAGCCCTCCTGCTCTTCCCCAGGGACCTTTAGTTGTCCATGACTCCTACAGAGTAAAACCAAATTGAGGAAGGAAGGAAAACTGACAAGGGAGCTGGCTGTCCTTATCACTGCTGTATTTCAGCAAATAATCCCAAATACCTGTATAGCTGAAGCCAGGAACAGAGCTGGTTTTGATCTAGGGACACTAGTCTACCTCAGAAGCAGCTTGGAAGGGGAAGTATTTTGTTTTATTTGCAGCTAGTTTGGAGCAAAAAGAAGGCAACTTGGAGTTCTGGAAAATACTGAGAGGTTCCAGGTGACAGTGCTGTTGTTACAAATCCAGATGCCCTTTGGATCTGCTTGCCTGTGTAGTGCTGAGCTATGATCCCTCCAGGTGGATCCCAAAAGTGCAGCCATAGGCTTATGGTCAGGCAAAATGTCCATGGAAAGCTCTAAAGCAGTGGTAGTCACCGGTGACTGATAAAAGGAAGTCAAAATGTGTGCAGTTTCCATAAGAGAAGGAATTTCATCATCACAGTTTAGGACTTGCCACTTTCCCCTTGTGCCACCACTGTACCAGCCTGTGAATAAGGAATAATTTGCCTCTAAACTGACAACTTTGCGAACACTTAGCTTTGATGATCTAGGCTCTGAGCCATTTTATGACCAAAAATACCTCTTCCTATACAAAATAAGATATTATTTCAAATGTCAATGGTACTTAGCTTATAAAATAACAGCTGAACTCAGAGTATCTAGGCAGTTCAAAGCCATAGCTCTTCAGGAACTTTTTAATGAGTAAAAAGGTTCTTCACTGAAGATATTTTGCTCAACTATGAGAAGCTCAGAATTCATTTTAAAAACGTGTATTATAGAATGAGTGACATCTTATTAGATAAAAAATAATAATATCATAGCTGCCATTTTCCTTTCAAAGAAAAGATGTGGCAAAGCTGTAGTTCTTACTGAAAAGTTCACAAGCAGTTAAAACCTTGACCTGTGTCTGTTTTTTTGGCTCTGTGTGCAGTCCTAGCAACTACTGAGGAAACTTACCATGTTTTTGGAATTATGGTGTTAACTCTGATATCCTGTCTAATTTCCTTTCTGTGACTACGTTTCCCCTCCATAAATACTGGAGGGATACTGCGTGGTAACTGATGAGCTGTGCTATCATTCACTATTGCTCTTCGCTGTTAAATAGCTTTTATATGCTTTGTGGTACATGGCACTGGATGTTATTTATTAACACATGCAATTCAAACCATGCTTCATATGAAATTGCTATCTGTGACATCTGAAGACTGTCCTCAAATGATGTGTTGAACATGATTTCTACCTCAACTATTAAGTCATGCACATTTGAAGAAGCTGAATAAAACTGAACAGTAATTAATAAGATTTTCATCAGCCAGGTGCTTGCGCTTTCCTTTTTTAAAATGAGAAACGAACTTATAATTGCTTTACAACATTTCTTTTCTTGAAATTCAATCTGTGTTCACACAAAAAAAAACCCACTTTGCAAAGCTTTGGATAATTTTGAATGAAGCTTCAGGTGTTGAGCTAAATGTACCTTGGATGAAATTTGCATGACTGTAAGTTCCCAAGCTGGAAACTGTTCTGGTAACAGTGCAGGGGTTTTTACTGAACAAGTGTCTACATGTGTATCCTGTCCAGTCTCCAGCTCAGCTCTTCTAGCCACCTGCTGCTGATTCTATTTCCATCACATCCAAAACAGCATGTGTGCTTTCTTCCTAATAGACTTCCTTCATCATCTTTGTGACCCTTGATGGTGCTCCCTTCAGTATGTCCGTGTTATTTCTACTGGGGAGCCCACCACGTTGTGCAGCACTCCAGATGTGCCTCCCCAGGCTGAGCAGAGGGGAAGGAGCCCCTCCTTTGACCTGCTGGGTTCCTGTCACCCCTATTTCTCCATCCCACTGAGAACCTTTGAATGGTGGCACAACCCCCTGGTGTCGAGCCACTCCTCCCAGTGAGAACGTACTGGGGGTGCCCTGTCCCATCATCCACATCACTGATGAAGATGTTGAACAGGACTGGCCCCAGTATTAGCCTCAGGGCACATCACCAGCCACTGCCCTTCGGACAGACTTTGCTGTTAATCACAGCCCTTTTAGCCCGACAGTTCAGACACTTCTCACACCCATTTACTTAGTCCATGCTTCACCAGTTTGTCAGCAGGGGTGCTACAGAAGATAGTAGCAAAAGCCCTGCTAAAGCTGAGACGGACAGCAGGTGGGTATTCAGGTAGGTGAATTCAAAACACTGGTTTGCTTAACTGATGGTAGTCCCTCAGACGGCCTGGGGTAGTTAAAGTTGTATTCCCAAAAATCTCTCTGCTGACAGTCCACACAGTTGCAACTCAAAAGCAAAAGTTTGTCAAAAGCAAGAATAGACTAGAAACATACCCAGCAAGTTCAGCCCTTTTCAGAGTGTGGGTAACTGAAACAAATAATGTCATGTCACAGTTCAGTCCTCAGTCTTCTCATTCTGCATTTACTGAAGGGTAACTGAGAGCCGAATGTTTTTTTGCAACTGAGACGAAGAAAATCATCCTGTCTTTCACTGAGTTCTATCTGAGGATGAAAACTACTGGGCTGCAGTTCTTTAATGAGATTCATTTTTATGATATTCTCGTGTGCTGCTGTTACACTCAGTAATCCTGGTTGAGGGTGGTGATGCTGCCCTTCCTTCCCAGCACCTCTCCTCCACCAGCTCTTCCCCTGTGTTGAGAAGCAATGCTTCTTGTCAAGTAAAAATGCCTCTTTTTATGGTGCTGCAGGATTCCAACAATAATAAAGAGCTGTGGAGAGAAAAATCACTCCACCTCCATCATGAAGACTGAAAACCATTTGAGGGAGGGAAAAAGTAAATCGCTAGCTATCAGGATTTTTGGTTTTGTTTTTTCCTTTTCAAGAGGATTATATGGATCTTTCTGCACACTCCAGAGCTGTGTAGCAGCATCTTCATTGCTCACCCAGCTTCTGAAGTTGCTCTTATGGAACAGAACGGAACAGAAAAGAAAGGAGAGAAAGCGATGCTGCATCCAAAACACTGGGTAGCAGGCTGAGAATTGGGATTGTTCAGCCTGGAAAAGAAAAGGCTTTGGGGTGACCCAGTTGTGTTATTCCAGTAGCTGAAAAGGTAGCTACAAGAACAATGGAAAGGAACTCTTTACAAGGGCCTGGAGCGACAGGACAAGGCGGAATGGCTTCAAACTGATAGAGGGTAAATTTAGATTAGATATAAGGAAGAAACTCTTTACTGTGAGGGTGATGAAGCACTGAAACGGGTTGTTCAGGGAAACTGTGGATTCTCTAATCCTGGAAGTGTTCAATGACAGGTTGGATGGGGCTCTGAGCAACCTGGTCTGGTGGAAGGTGTCCCTGCCCACGGCAGGAGGGGTGGAACTGGATGATCATTAAAGTCCCTTCCAGCCCAAGCCATTCTATAATTCTGTGATAAATTACTGGGGAGAGGGATCAAGCCCTTGTGAGTGGCTCAGACAGACCTTCCAACCAACAAAATTGGTGCCTAAACAGTGCACAAAGTTATCTCTATTAATAACCCCAAAACAGGCTGCAAACTCTCAGCACACATTCATGTCCCTCTAGAACAGTGCTTGGTCATGAAGTGTGATGAAAACTGCCTGCGTGGTGGGTGTGCCAGGGCTGAAGGCCCTGCTGGTGAACAGTGGGGCAAAAGAAATCAGTGAGTTAGATTTTGTTTGTTCCAGACTTCATTATCTGTTACAGTTTCTGAAGACAGTTTTCTTCTGAAGAACTGAACACCTTTTATTGATTGAATCTCTTTAAGGGCACTGGTGATATTTTGAGCACTGAATCAATAATGTGCCTGATACACCATAGGCGAGGGTAGACCAGAGAAGGACAGACTGGTTGATTGATTGATTTTCCCTTTTGGAACTTTTGAAGCAGCACCTCTCTGGGCTCCCAGGGCTTCTCACTACAAATGGTGGGCAGCTGCTGGGCCAAACCAGCTCTTGAAGTATGGGGGGAAAAAAGGTGTTAAAGAGTTGAGGTGCCGGTGGTGCCACTGAAGAGAGGGAGTCGCTGTCTCAAGATGTAAATAAAACGATGCAATGGCTTAGAGAAGGGCTGTTCTGACTGCAATTTAAACAGCAGAGAAGCTCCATCATTTTCAAAATGAAAATAAGTTTTGACCATGTCTCTCTTCTCTTTCTGTGGCTGAGAGTGGGATCCACTTGCTGCTCTGATGTGAGAAGCCGCGTCAGGGCATACTGGCAGCTGCTAAGAGTGTGTGGCGCAAGAAACAGCAATCCCGGTGTGCTGTGGCTGTTTGCAGTGCTGCAGACAGACTCTGCACCCCTGCATACACACACAGGCATGGCTGCTCGTTCTTCTAAGAGATGTGACCCCATAAAAAATGCTGCTTGGCAGAGCAAACAGAAGACGCGGTGCAGTGTGGGGAGCAGAGCCCTGGTTTCCAAGCCTGAAGGTCCAGTTCTTCCAGGGCTGTGCAGGGTGACAGGGATTAAGTCAGTGCCATGCTGTGCACTCCTGGTGCCCCCGCATAATTAGATCACCATCACTTCAGAGCAGAGCCTGCTTCTGTACAGCTTTGAACAATGAGGTTTTGATCTTGTTGGGGTCCCTTGGCACCACATTAATACTATTTCATTAAACATATTATAAGATTTACTGCCACACCACCAGGACAGTTTTTAAGAAAGCTGACCCTGTGACAAAGGGACAGAGCTGAGGATGGGAAATTGAAACTTTAATCCAGTTTTCTGTTATCATTTTGAGTTGGACATTTATTCTTTCAGCTGGCATAAATGTCTGTCTTGTACAGGTCAGATGTCAGTGAACTAAGATTTTCAGATTTTATCAGTGATTTATGAGTTCTGATCAGTTTGTTAATTGCAAGATAACAGACTATCCTGTAAACAGAGTATTGCTTTGCAAGGCATGTTGTTGGAAACAAAAAGCCATACACCAAAGTACTGCACTGTGTGCTTTGCCGGATCTACATGGAGCATCTTGAAAACCCAGGAGTTAGTTGCTGAGAATTCAAGATTCATTAAAACAGAAATAGAATGATTCCAGCTTTATATGCTGGTCGTGAGAAGATAGGTCCTTCCTATAAAATTTTGAAATCCCCAAAAAGAGTCCCAGATCTGTTAGGCAGCACAGGCCTTGTTTTATCTGTTTCCTTACTGTCTTCACTTTTCTTGTGAAGAAAATGTCTTTTTCTGAATAGGACGTACCCCAAACTCTAAGTATGCTCTTCTTTGGATGTTGGGGATTTGGGCTTGAACGCCTTCAGCAGAGGAGGGAACTGAATGAGGGAATGGCACATCGGGGACAGGGACTCAGTGTGTGGCAAGTAGCAAGCTTCAAGATGAATAGGACTGTACTTCCACAGTTTAGGTATTTCAGGGCCAGGCTGCAGCTGGCTGCAGAATTCCCACCTGTAAAACCTGGATGATACAAGTTAATGTATGATATGAGGAAATGGAGATTTGTTGTTTGATGGTTGTTTTTAGTCGGAGCTTGACAGTCTTATTCTCTGGAAAAAGTCTGATACTGAAAGCAACCAAACTTGCCATTGGAAAGTAAAGCCCAAAAGATCTGAAATTATTTTTCTTTCCACCCTGTGAACAATCTCATAAAAATCTCTGGCAGGAAAAGATACAAATAGCTCAGCCTGCTGATGCTGAGGAGTTAGAGTCAGAAAGGAGAAACTTCATAAAGTGGATGTACAGGCAGTTCAGGGATTATCTGTTCAAAGACATAAAATAGTTTAAAAATCCTAAAGAAAGAAATATTTCTCCTAAGTAAACTTCTATTTGATCTCTTTGTGCTATTAGTATGATCTGAAGGTGTTCAGCCTCCACCTGATCCCTCTTCTGACACCATCTGTCCCGATGTGAGGAACAGAACTCAGAATGCTTATGTGTGATCTGATTTCCCATAGTGAAAAGGAGTGTTTATGAAGAAATGTCATTGTATGATCACTAACTCCCAGCTGGCAATGGCTTCTTGAAAGGCGTGCTTAATAATTCAACCCATGTTGACATTTCAGTGAGTGCACCAAAAAAAGGTGCCTTTCCTAAAAATTGTGTTAATTGAAAGCTGTTCCAGTGTGCAGCCTGATGTCCTTGCAGATACTCAGGGATAGAGATTTCACATCCTTATGTGCCTGTATCCCATTAAAGGAAAACCACAGAGAATTCTTCCTTTTATTGCCATTGTGCTTTAGACAGGTTACAGACTGTCCCTGAAGCATGCAATTGAAAAACCACACATCAAACATGATTAGACTGTCATTCTGCATCTAAGCTCCTGCAGAGTATTAAGTTAACCTGTGCTGATGTTGCCATAGGGTAAGTTTTGACTATTCCAAAAATGAAGAGTCATGTTTCAGGAATGCAATAAAATCGATAAAAGTCTGGTTTATAAGCCTGCTTCTTCTTGTGATGGATAGCAAAAGGTGTTCTAAGTGTCAGCCCCAAACTGGCATGCAGTGAACATACTCTCTTCTAATCTAGTGAGATAAACCTTTCATAGGGTGGGATGTTCTCACTCCAAGGAGCTTAATTGTACTTTGCATCTGGATGTCAACAGGGAGAGCACTGCATGTCTTTGTTCCATACTTTCTTGTCTCATCTCTGCTTCCTTCCAGTTTCTCCTTGTCTCTTTGGGGATCTCAGAGAGGCAATTCTAAAGACTCTGGGGAAGACAAGGCTGTCTCATGATGCATCTCTGGCATGGTTAACTGGCATATAGTTATATAGATATTGATGGATAGATTTTTTTTTTCTTTCTTTTTTTTTTTTCCTTTTGGGGTGCTGAACACTTTGGGTTTGGTTGGTGGTATTTTTCCCTGTCTTCACAGCTAGCCTCAGAGCATTTTTTGTTTGCAGGAGAGCTCTGTGATCCAGTTTGAAGGCCGTAGTTTTCAGAGGGATACCGATATCTGATGTATTGAAACCAAATGTAGCCCAGATGATTTACCCTCAATGTCTGAGAACACTGCAAAATGTCCCTGGCTGCCCCAGTTTATCTGAGCACATGTTCTTGTAGTGATTTATCAGAAGCTGTTAATGCATGCCTTGCTTCAGAAGCTGTCCTACATGAAAAAAATTAAACAAAAAACTTTTGGTGCAAGTCCAAATGTATCTCATTCTGTATGAGGGTGCTCAATCACAGTGGCTAACAAGGCATCAGCCACATCCAGACAACTGTGAAACAATATTCCTGTCCAAGGCAGATGGAAAACACTTTTATAGAAAGGCTGAATGGTTTTGGAAATGCTCTTTAAGCACCAATCATTAAATTCTGTCTTTTTCTTAATAAGCATAGCCTTTAGCAATTCTTAATTTCATCACATCAATTTATCATTGTCAGATTTGAGGGCCAATTGCTTAGATTTTTGCCAGAGATGACCATGCAATTCAGAAATGATGGAGAAAGCAATAATGAAATTACACAGGGCATGAGCTGAAGATCTCAAATGAGTTTTCAAAGGCCACATAATCTTGGTCTAGTCTCACAAGGGAAAAGTCAGACTTGCTGAAACAATTCCCCTTTATCAAGGTGCATGTATGGACTGGGTTTGGATGCAGTGGGGAATATGTAGTCAGGCAACACTGACTGAGTAAAGGTGCCTACAGCAACTAACAGTTTATCTCATAGCTGGGTTCTCCCCAAAGGTGATGCAACACTGCTTCTAGAGGAATGACTGAATCTAAATACTGAAACGGCATCAGAGAGAACCAGTGGTGTAATGGAGTAAGTATTACCATCCCAAGATGTGACAGGAAGCACCTTAGTGGAATTACCCTTGGTAATAGCAGCATCCAGGTGGCTCTGGTCCAGGTTGGAAACTCTTTCAGGGAAGTTTGCAGAACTGAGGAACTTCACAGAAGGCTGAATCCTGGCACAGTGATTCCTGACTGATACAGAAATTACTGCCATACATTATTTGTATACGGTTGGATAAGGAAGGTGTCTTCCTTCCCTGTCATTCCATGTGCCTCCTCACAGGTGGCAATGGCACAGCTGAGAGGGGAAAGTCCTACTTGTCAAGCCTGATTTCCTTTCATGACAAAGTAGCCCACCCAGGTGATCAAGGGAAGCCAGTGGATGTTATTTTTATCTTTTTGCACTTCAGCAAAGCTTTTGATACTGTCTCTCACAGGATCCTTCTGGACAAAATGCCCAGCTCACAGCTGGATAAACACATCATGTGATGGGTGAGCAGCTGGCTCATGGGTAGGGCATGTCAAGGGTTTCAGTGTCAGGGGTGACATCAGACTGGGGACCTGTCACCTGTGGGGTTCCACAGGGCTCCATCCTTGGCCCTGTGCTCTTCAATATCACAAACTTGAACACAAAACTGGAAGGGACACTGGGCAAGTTTGTCGATGATACAAAATTGGGATGAGCTGTTGACTCCCTTGAAGGCAGAGGGACCCTGGAGAGACACCATGACAAATCAGAGAGATGGGCAATCACCCATGAAGTTCAACAAGGGAAAGTGGATTCTGCACCTGGGACAGGGTAACCCTGGAGGTACAGGCAGACTGAGGAATGAGAGGCTGGAGAGCAGCTCCACGGAAAGTGATCTGGGGCTCTGGGTTGATGGCAAGTTGAACACAAGCCAGCAGTGCCCTGGCAACCAGGAGGGCCAACCCTGTCCTGGGGGGCATCAGGCACAGCATCCCCAGCCGGGCAAGGGAGGGGATTGTCCTGCTCTGCTCTGAGCTGGCGCAGCCTCACCTCAAGTGCTGGGGGCAGTTTTGGGTGCCACAGGGTAAGAAAGGCAGTAAACCATTAGAGAGTGTCCAAAGGAGGGCCACAAGGGATGGTGAAGGGTCTGGAGGGGAAGCCATATGAGGAGTGGCTGAGGTCACTTGCTTTGTTCAGGCTGGACGAGAGGAGACTGAGAGGGACAGCTCATTGCAGTTACAGCTCCCTCACCAGGGGAAGCCGAGGGGCAGCCACTGATCTCTGCTCTGTGGTGACCAGTGATAGAACCTGAGGGAATGGCCTGAAGCTGTGTCAGGGGAGTTTTAGGCTGGATGTCAGGCTCTTCCCCCAAAGGGTGGTTGGGCACTGGAATGGGCTCCCGAGGGAAGTGGTCACAGGACCAGCCTTCCAGAGCTTGAGAAGCATTTGGCAATGCTCAAGGTGTGATTTTTGGGGATGGTCCTCTGCAGGGCCAGGAGTTGGACTTGATGATCCCTGTGGATCCCTTTCAACTCAGCATACTCAGTGATTCTGTGAAACTAAATGTGCTGTGAAGTAAGGCCAAGTTGTAGATACACCTTACCAGATACTCCATGGGAAATGCCCATGAAAACTTCCCTAGGCATATACAGACTGAAAAGCAAATTGCAAATGACTTGTATTTCTCTTACCTAATACTGGCATTCAGAGCAGGCTCTGCCAAACTGGAGAGGTGGCTTTCAGCCTTCTCAAACCCTGGAATGAACTGTATAAAAGCTTCTTGCCTGCTTGACAAGTGGTCCCGTCATCAATCTACAACACCAAAGCTGCATCCTCTTTTCTTAGGAGACACACATAGTACTTTGCTGGGAGCTTTTCCTACCAATGATGATAAGCAGTGACCAAAACCACTGTTCAGAGGATGTCTGGTTGAACGAAGAGAGAGGATGTGCTGCTTGGGCCTAGCCAGTGCTATGGATGAGTACTGCACTTCACTTGTAACCAAGAAATAGCGATATGTTTGTCAATGTAAAACACTGATTTAACAAAGTTTGATGGTAAACGCAACAATGTTTTAACAAGATTCAGTGACAAAGTACACTTGATTTTCACTGCCTGGAGAACAGGGTCAGGCAAAATTACTGTAGGGAGACCCTGCTTGCCATTGAGTCACGCAGTTCAGGAAGGACCCCCTTACATTCAAAACTCCTTTCTGAGGGGACTCTAGGTGCAGCTGGATCCAGGCTTAGTCCCAGACTCAGTCAGTGGCTTCTGTCTAAAGGATTACATGTGCACCATCTATCCTTTGTATTACTTAGCCAATGTTTCAAAGTTTAGCATGCTGTTAATCACTTGCTGAGAATCTGTTGTGGCAAGGATTCTCCCAGCCTCAAGGATTAACCTTGAGCAGAGTCCTTACTCAAGGGGACATCCTGGCATGCAGCCCACTGCCATAAAGGAGAGCCCAACAGGCCCTCAGTTGTCAACTATTTATGGAATAAGACAATTGACTTACAGTAGTATTTGCATACCAGACATATCTTGGCATGTGCTCAACTAGCCCTCAGCTGCTAAGGAAGATTTATGGCCCTGAACTCCTGTGGTGTTTTCTGTAAGCCAGATGGAGCCATCAGGAACGCTGCTGAAGGCTGCTGCTCGAGCAGGGAAAGGGCTGGGGGAGCACAGCCTCAGAGCCAGTTTTGCTTCTGTGCACATCCACAGCTGCTGGCAGCTGGAGAACTGAACACAGCAGAGCACGTGTGTAGGTGGCACTCAAGTGCAGCATTGCACCGACCCTGATCTGGGGGCAGACCCCTCAGTTCTGTCACCACTCTGCCGGGTCATTCCTTTGGGTGGTTCTAGTCATGTGTGCATATGGTACATAGCCATTGTTATACAGGTATTCAAGAGCACAGTCTCAGTAAATGAGGTTGCTGTTGAAGGACAGCCTCTCCAAGACTGAGACCTGCTGTACCATAAACAGCAGCAGCTGCTGCTTTGCAGCACTGGTTTCTCATTACTCAATCTGGGCAGTTTAACGCTGGTGTGCCCAGGGGTCCCCACAAAAGGAAAGCAGAGCTCTCTGAAAACCAACAAATAACACCAGTGGAAAGGCAGTATGAAGCACAATTTCTAGAGAAAAACAGAGCACTGGCTCCTTTATCCCGGGCAACTGGTACCTACACTGGGTTTGCTTCACCAGTTGATGAAGTCCTTCTGCCCCAGGGGTAGCTGATGTCTGCTTCCACTGCAGTGACTGCATGGGCAACAGTCACTCCTCAGCAAAGCAGAGCAGGTGCAAAATACAGAAAATAACCCTCACAAAAGTAACTCTGAAAGCAGCAAGGTAGTGAAAAATCAATTTCCCCCTTTTCCCCCCACAGCAGTTAGATGGAACCTTTAATCTCCATGAACAAAAGGAGGATGAAATAGATTTTGCTGAGTCTGAATTTACTAAGGGTTCAAATGCTGATAAAATGTGACCATCACCCCTGAGTAAAATAGGTGATAAAAGGCAGGATGAAATGCTTCTGCTGAGACAATAATGGAAATGGCAAGACATGGAGGTTTACAAAAGGTGAGATAGTTCAAACCTGTCCTCAGACTTGTCTGATCTTTGCTTAGGCTATAACAGTAACTTTATTTTTAAATGAACTGTTACCAAGCACCTTTTGAAGCTGTTCAGGTTAGTTAAGATTAATTAAAAAAAAAAAGAGATGCAAAAAAACCTCACACCAAGATTTTATTTTTTGTCAGTAACAGACATTTGCCTCTTGTTAGCCAGATGTAGAGAAAAACCCCAGACCAAACCCAAAATCAACTGATGAGATCCCTCAGGAGTAAGATAGGAAGGGCTGCTAATTATGTGAAAGAAGTGTTCCACGGATGGGACTGTACCTATTAAACTGGAAAGTAGCATCTGTCTTAAAGAAATAATCAGTACCTTTTTTTGTTCAGTACATTCTTGTTTCATCACAGTAAGGGCTGTGACAGATGCCCTTACTGTAATGACAGCTCAGAGACATGAACAGAAACACCCTTTGTTCCTAATACTACTGGTTTTCTTAGCTGCTTTTTTGGCCCTACTATGCCCTGCTTTTTCCAGACAGTGTTATCCCCTTTCTACAGCTCCGAGGACCTTACCTGCAGAGCCAGCACATTTCAGAGACTGCCTTTGGAGGCGGGTACAGTAGGCTTTGGTTAGCAGCCTGGTGCTCTGTGGCAGATGGGCCCACAGGAGCCAGGAGTGCCACACCATGGCAGCTGAGATGCTGCTGGAGGCCCCAACCACTATGGAAGCAGGAGGCCTCTGTTCATGTCCCTGTTCGTGTGACTGGGAGCTCTGGAGAGTCAATATATTCAATTGGTGTGAGACCACGAGACAGGATGGCAAGATATCACTTTCTTTGCTCTTTGAGACACGCCAGAAGCTGCTGCTGCAGCACATGGTTGCTATGTGGGCTCTTAAGCCTCAGGTCTATTAAACTTGCATGAAAAACATTTGTTACCAAAATGTATGTTATTCTTAACAGGGCAGTTAGAACGCCACAGATATCCCTGATTAATGTTTCAATCTTCCCTTGCAGTCACAGAAAGTCATTTCATCTTGCTGCATCTGTCATTGGTTAGAAGCCAGGAAACTTTACTTAAACGTTTTTGAAAGAACTGATTTTTTTATACAAAGACACATTTCTGACTAAAGAAAGATCCCCATTAAAATGAGCAAGAGGTCCATGTGAAATATACTTCAAATCTGGCTCAGAACAAAAACTCTGTGGTTAACTAAATTAGGAAAACTACAAATTCTTTATATGCCAGGTAGAGCAGATGGTGTTAAAATTCTTCTTCAGCTTGTCTGGAACGAGAGCCTTTCAGCTGCAGCAGCCTCTCCACAGTGTCTGCAATGGCTCTTTCCCCATGCACCTTGTTGTCTCGGGTGCGGATGTTCACTGTTCCACTTGCCTTCTCCTTTTCACCAACAACTAGAAACAGCCAAGAGGCAAAGGAATTAATAGTTTTTCACAATTCTGCCAATTACTTGGAGGGTATAGTTTCTCTGTCAAAGGCTCCTTGTACTCTAATGGATCCCAGATGGTTTTAAGGTCAATGCTTAGACCACCAATTCACATGACAGGACTAACATGCTGCTTCAAATCATGTACTTCAGGATGAGTTTCTAATTTTTCCCTGCATCACTCTCTCTGAAAGAGGCTTCACTCTCTCTGGAAGAGGTTTCTCTTATGCATGCATGCCTAGTTCAGAAGTATATCACAGCTGAATGCAGTGAAAACATATTTCTTTTACTGAAGTAGAAGCAAGAGCATGAATTATAGGGAGGATGGAAAATCACTTAAAAATCTGACTGATAAAGGACAAGAAACTTCGTATCTATCCCCACACTGCTGCCCAGAAGACAGCAAAAACCTTTTTCAAAAGTATCAGTAATGCCTAGGGTCACAGTGTCTCCTTTCAGGGACAGCTATACAAGCGAGGAATGCCTATGATGTCAGCAGCAGAGGTTCTCTGCAGTGGAGACTCCTAGGAACAAACTGACCTAACACACTGATTACAGCTCTCTGCCTTGCTCACAGAATGATCAAATCCTGTAACAGAAGGGTCAGCCAGTACAAGGTGACAAATACATTACCCAGAATAAAGTTATACTGTGCAAGCTGAGCATTTCTGATCTTCTTGTTCAGCGTGCACCCAGGATCTACATCAACATCTGCCATAAATCCAGCATCATGAAAGTGCTGCCTGACCTAAGGGAAAAAAATATTTAAACTGTCACTGCTGGATATTCATGACCATGAACTACTCACAAGTTGTAGATTTAAACCATTTCAAATTATCTGAACCCTAAAACAAAGGCACTGTCATGGGTTCAGACTTTGGAGATGAGCCCAATTCAAGAAATTAAAATACGTCAGCTATCACGCAACTACATACACACTAAGTAAGTAAGCAAGCAGTGATATGAACATCTAATGTTTGGCCTGAGTAGTGATTTTAGTCTAATATTGTAAAGGCAACAGGATGGTGGACCTTACTGATTAAAACATTTTTTTTTTTAAATTTTGCAGACTATTTTATTTATATAGAATGTGCTTGAAACAACTACAGGAAAAGGTGTGCTGTTTGCTAAATAGGCAAAGACTCATTTTCATCTCTCTTACTGCTCTGCAAGATGCACATGGTCATGGGAGACTAGAAGCTGAAGGGTAAGACAGATTTGAGTGAGAGAAAAACTAAGTTTTCAAAAAATAAAAGTCTCACAAAGATCAACTTTTGTCATTCACATATCCACAATCTAACTCAGGTTATCTTTAAGACAGATCTACAACTTCAGCAGCTAATTGTCGCTGTGATATAAAAATGACTCAATGTAATATGCAAAGACTTGGAATACTTCTGAGATAAATACTACTAATCATTAATAACCAAGTATTTCAGATTAGTACAATATACCAAAAGTGAAGCCCTGAAACCATATACATCACCTTTTGAGCATACTCATCACACGCTGGTCCCACTGGTATCACCATTACTTGCTGTGGGGACAGCCAGAGTGGCCTTCAATGAACAAACAAAACAAGTTTATATAGTTTTCAGTATTTTTCAGTATGAAAAATACTATTTACAGAGAGGAATAAAATCCACACAAGAGACTCTTAAAGCCAGCTGCATAGATTGGGTTCAGAGGTGATGAGAGCCCTATATTCATTACAATTATTTCCCCAAAAGAACTGAGTGTCTAAAAAGATTGCAGCATGGGCAGGAGTACTTGCTAACTGGAAGACTGATGTTGTGTTTTACAACAGACAACAAAGCCTAACTGATTGAGCTCATTACTAACTAAGCACAGGAAAACATTTCCTTTTGAGTCTTGTCATAATAAGAGGGGTCACTCCCACTGGGTATTGACACAGGTAAAGTAGATCACCTACATAAATGACTCTTTACAAGACAGTCCTGCTGCAAAAGCAGTTAAGATGTACTGTATGCTGCACCTGCATGAGCAGTATCATGTAGAATCTACCAGATCTTGAATCACTTCATATCTAAGGAAGGTGGTTCAGAAGAAATTGCCCTGTGGTATTCCTAGGCATGTCGCCCTAGCAAGTGCAACGAACAGACCCTCCCGACCCTCCAGTACTTGGGGCTAATTTCTCTCCTACATAAAGAGTTTGCTCAAACTGGAATAGTAACTTTTCAATATTACCATTTGCCTCCATAGTTCTCAGTTAGAATGGCAATCATTCTCTCCACAGATCCCAAGATAGCCCGGTGAATGATAACTGGTCTCGTCTTGTCATTGCCATCATGGCTGTAAAGAAACACTTTTGTAAGGTTTTTTTTCTTGATGCAATCTTATGCCTGTAAGTGTCACTGAAGTTAGACTACACAGAAATTAAAATCACCAGCCTTATGCTTACCTGACAAAGGTGAGGTTAAATCTGACTGGCAACTGGAAGTCAAGCTGAATTGTAGCACATTGGTGGTAGCGGCCAATGGCATCCTTAATCTGAATGTCAATCTAAAAAACAAAAAGACATGAACTTTTACAACAGTTAAGAGACAAGCATTCCCTTCTGAAAGCAAATTCATTGTTTTAAGATGGAAGGTTTCACTCAGACAAAATGCAGATGAACTACATGTAATCTTAAACAGCATAGTTTTACTTCAGCCTTCATTAGGCTTTAAGTGATTTGCAGGTTCTGATGCAAAAACTGTTAAGAGCTAAAACAGGGCGAGTAACTAGAGAGATAATGTATCGGGGGGAACTGCATTTAATGTCTCAGACTGTAATTTGTGAGTTTCAGTCTGGGACTTCCATGGGCCTTTTCACTGAGTGAATACAGCAGAATATAAATGCAGAGCTGAACATGCCTCCCCACAAATGAGATTTCTTCAGCCTTGAACTGGCAAACTTACACTTATTTATTATAGAGTATTTGAACCTTATGTTACAAATTCAGGGCATAAACATGAGACAATAACCTGTTAAATAGTCCACTTACCAGCGGGAACTCATAATAATCAGTAACTCTTGTTTTGACCTACGAGTCAAGCCTGTTCTTTCTTTTGCATCTAACACTTAAATCCTGAGTACCCTTATGATACAACTTAGGCAGAGAAGACTTATTCAAAACAGTAGTCTTCTAGTGTCCTGACCTTACTTATTTATCATATTGCTCACTTACTCATCATTTTACCAGTACATACCAGGCTGTATGTTGAGGCTGTATGCCTTATTTTAATTTATGCATTAAAAAAATAGATCAGTGTTCTAACAACTCAAGATCTAAATGCCTTTCAATTCTGCATCCAGAATTCAGTTTATCAGAATTCAGCTAGTCACCGAAAAAAAATTTTTACAACCTAATTTAATTTCAAATCCAGACTGTGAGGAACAAGTGTAAGGTTAATTAATGTTAACAAAGGTTCCTGTGTATTTGTCTTCTTTCAATCAAATGAGGAAATTACTAAATCTTAGCTGCTGTAACACATTTTACCTACAAGACATAAACAGAAACTGATTCAATTAGCATACAAATAGAGAAATCAGAACCAGCTTACTAGATGAGAACACAAACACAGATGTAGTGTAGGCATATTAAGGAAAGATTTAAAACCAATTTCATAATGCTCTGTGTCGTTATGTGCAAAGATATTAAGGAAATTTCTAAAAAGCCCTACTTAAATGTGTCCAAACTGAGGAGACTGTTCTTAAGAAACCCAACAACTTCACATGATCAATGTGTGGGGATTTATAAACTACCAAAACCCCCCAGTAACTCAATGCAGCTTCAAAACTGTGCAGTTAAAGGAATAAAAATTTGTTTAACCAGTAAGTTTACTTTTGATTTTCTCTTGACTTATGATTCACTTATTGCTGAAAGGATTATTGCTAATGCAGAAGTTGCTCTGCTAAAACAGATCTCACAGTGCCACCTTGTGTTTGTGTCACCCATCAAACCAGTCAGCTGCTTAAGCAGCAGACAAATAGTTTATTCATGTTTAACTAATTAAATGAGTGTTAAAGCAGTTAAAACTCTGAAAACCAGGATCACAGATGATTATTTTTCTCTCAAGTATGTTAGAGTTTATGTATCTGGAAAACCAGAAAATTTCAGTCAGACAGCATCTTAAAATGGGATAACAAAAAAAATCCCTCCTTCCTCATCCCAGCCTTTTACCTTATCCAAACAGAATTAAAAGACAAATCCAGCTAGGGGTTAGCAACACACTAACCTTAGGTCCATAGAAAGCTCCATCACCAGGGTTTAACTCCCACTTCTCACCAAAGGCACTGAGGCTGTTTTCGAGTTGCTGGAGATAGAGGACACATAGACTGTTTCTTTTCATGTTACAGTACCAGGTCAGACTGCTACTACAAATAGGTGACACCATCAAATTCTCACTACTTCTCAATTACTGCTGAAACACATTTATTTTCTGAAAAAGTGAAATTCTGGAAAAGCACCAGCTAAAAAAAAATATTAATTTTGTCCAAATATAAACACACAAAATTAATGCATTCATTTTGGAAGAGGCCAAACAAGCATTAGTAAGACGCAAGAACTTTTTATACTAGATTCAAGGTTTCTAGTTAATGTTGAGATGAAATCTGCCCTGATACACCAAATGTCTATTCCTGTCCTATCTTCTCCCCGGCACTGCACCTGCAGGGGCCAACCCCATCCCTTTCAGCCTCACTTCTGGGAGATGGCTTTAAGTCTTATTACAGGGGCTGCCAGAATTGATTCTCTTCCTCCTTTCTAATTATCAAAAAAGACAAGGAGAGAGAGTTAATCTGATTCTGACATAGAGACTACCTCTATACTGAGAGCAAACGATTTACAGCAGCCAGACTGAACTGAAGGCAGTTATTGAAGTTATATTGCCTATCCCCAGACCAGCTTCACTGTACCTACCGGAAGGCAGTATGTTCTTAGAGAAGATGCAGCCTTCCATTCATTGAGAAGTTAATGAAACTACTGTTTTACCTTTTCAGCTTGATTCCACACTTCAATATCTCCCAGGTACTTTTCAGGACGAGTGGAGAGATTCAGTTTAAACGAAAATCCAAAGACATCATACACAGTACGCAAGAACTCCAGACAGCTCTTTATCTCCTCTTCAATCTTGACGATAATAGAAATAAAGTCTCAAATATGGAAATTTCAGTTAACCTGATTTTAATACCCAGTTTCATTCAGCAGCAGCCCCTACCTGCTCCATAGCGCAGAAGATGTGAGCATCGTCCTGCTGGAACCGGCGCACTCGGGTGAGTCCTGTGAGAGCTCCCGACAGCTCGTTGCGATGCAGGACACCAAAATCCGCCAACCGCAATGGCAGCTCGCGCCACGACCTCGGGCGATGGTCAAACATAAGGCTGAAGGAAAAGTTTATTACTTTCAGCTCATTGAGAACCAAAATTCTGCAAAGAACAGCGAGGGAGAAGCAGCCAGTGATGAAGCACATGCCCATGAGGCCACTGGTGTAATCTGGATAGAGCCATCAGTCTTATCTAGTTTTGTCAGGAAAACAATCTCCTGTTATAGCTGGTAGGCCTTCCCCTCCTCACAGAGAGGAGAAAAAACAGCTCCTAAAACTGAGCATTGAAAGCTGAATACCTGAACTGCCACAAAACTGACAATGCCCCAGTAATGATGGGGTCACTCTAATGATGGTAAAATGACATGACATTTCTCAGTGTCTCAAGTGAAGAGAGCATGTAGACAGCAAGACGTATAGTTACATCATTCCTGAGAGAATGAATAACTTAAGGTAGCCATCTTTACAATTACACAGGCAAAGGAATCAGAGTGGGTTTGGTTTGGGTTTTTTTTCAATCAGCACAACCTCTGGTAAACTGAATTTGCTATGTATTTACCAGTGTCCTGGACAGTTCATAGGCTTCAGAGCAAAGATTTCTTTCTCCACTTCAAAGGAAAACATATTCTCACTGTAATGCTGCCAGTGCCCTGAAGTCATCCACAGTTTGCTGTTGAAAACATTTGGAGTGACAACCTCCTGGAATCCACGTTTTCGATACTCACTCTAGAACAGACACAGTACATAAAATTAGTAATAAAGAAAGCAAAAGTAATCACAGACTTCAATCTGCAGCCATAAAAATATAAAAATGCTGCCATACGTAAGTCCCATGACTTAGGAAGGGAAGGGGGAAAGGAAGACAACACCTCAAGTTGGGCATGCCAAGATACATCCCTTCCACCACCCTTCCTCTAAACAACTTCTCTGTAGTAAGCAAGAACAAGTTTCCTCCCTGCAAACAATGCAGCAGTCTCTAATTACTCAATGACCCTTGATGTATCACATTTCAGCCCAAATATACAATAATAACACAGACTTTAAATATTACAGCAGGAAGATGAGAAATTTTTTTCCTATGTATACTTTCAAAACAAACAGGTCTACAAGACCAAATTAAGTAAGTTTATTGAAACAAATCCATATGTATCAATTGAACAGCAGTAGTGTGAGCTTAGCTCTACTATTAGATGTCAAAGAATTCCTGTTAAAAAGCACCTTTATCACAGCTTTAACTGCAGGTATAAACTACTGATAAAACTTAACTTTGCAGAGATTGGAACAAGACTAATTCAAAGAAACCAGGTTTCTTTAGTTCCATGGCTTACACAACTAAAAGATAACTTGAAATGAAGGGCTATTAATACTGTTAAATGTAGCATGCTGTTATGTATTTTTTTTAAATTATGCCATTTCTTCTACAAGATTTCCAGAAGATATTACTTACGCGTATGAACTCAATTAACGTGTTATAAATGTAAGCTCCTTTTGGCAAGAAAAAACAGCTACCAGGGCTGAGCTCATGGAAGAAAAACAGTTCTTGGTCCTGCAGGAAAATAATACTTGAAAAGCTTAGTATTTGCACCCTACCTTTCTGACTTAACATTCACAAATGAATTGCTACTGACTGGGCATCACTAATCAAGAGTTTCGAAAAGAAAAACACAGGAAAAAAGCAATATCCAATACATCAGATGCATTTTCACTAGTATTTTTATGGCTGTCAGCACTTACGGGGAAGGCATTTGTTCAGCTTCCTGTTTCACTCATTATTGGTGCTCCAAAACTTTATACTTAACTCCCAACTGTGCCCCCACAGCTCCCTCTGCGCATTGACAAGTTAATGTTTAGTTCCGCTTCTGCAGCTCTCTAATTATCTGCACCTGAACTGAATGTGTGACCAATAGCTGGTTAATGTTGTTACAAACTGTGCACACGCTTGGTGTCTGCATATGTGGAATTCTTCAGTATCTTGTCATAATGTACTAGTAGCAGACATTTTAACCCCATTCAGAACTATCAGTTATCTGACAAGGCTTTCCATGAAAGAAAACAAACCCAAAAACCAGCCAACCAAAAAACACAGCTATATATTGCAGATTCTGAAATCACACAAAAGAACTGCATGAACAGGCTGCAGCAAACTCTGTAGGAATGAGCATCGCCTGAGGACTGGAGCATACATGGGTTGCAGACTGAAGTGTTTATATTCTGTTCTGATTGATGTGTGGAATAAAGATGTCATTGTGTTTAAAATACAAAAAAGTTATTTATTTTAGGATTTGGATGCTCAACAGAAAAGCAGGTGACGTTACAACATACTGAAAATAAAATAAAATTCACATCTTGGTTGTGGCAGCAAGAATAGGCAGTCTTCAAGATGCTTTCAATTAAGGGGTCCAAACTAGGACAGGGTTATACCCACATAATACTTCTGAAGTACAGTACTAGAAAAGATGTCTCACCCGCCCAATTTTTCTGTGATCTCTGCTTTTAGCCTCCTCCTGGAATTTCTCCCACTCCTTCAGCATTTTTGTATCTGGGAATGAAATTCCGTAGATCCGCTGGAGGGATTCCATATCAGCCTTGCCTTCCCAATAGGTAGAAGAATTCTGCATGCAAAAAAGAAATGAAACACTGAAGAAAGGGAGAAGCCTCCACATTTTACTACTACTGCCTGCTATAAAAGGGCATGCAATTATTAATAAATCATTAATGTGGAACAACTAAGGCATAAGGAGAATTTTAATGTGAAATTCAGTGCACTGATTAGAAAAATCCTTAAAGGTAAATACACTAAGTAGAAATGGTTTCAGGCTCTTGTCTTTTTTAAAAGCCTATCTGCTTTGTAGCTGTCCTATTCCAACTGTTTATTCCCAAATAGCTATAATCATCAGCTGAGCAAAAACTATGAACTCTAATTGATACAGTTCAGCCAAATCTTAAGCCAAACTCACACTCCTGTGCTGAAGTGCAGGCCCTGGACACCTAGTTGGGCTTCACACCATGTCAACATCATTCTAGCACACAACCCTTTCACAATTTGTAACCCTGAGTTTTTGGCCAGGTTACCCATTTCACAGTACATTCCTGGCTAAGCCCCAAGACAGCAACACATTTGAAGTCTTGCAGTGAAAACATTCATCTAAGGCAGTTCCAGCACTTACCTTATGAATTTTTATGGTCTTTATCTTGCCAGTATGCCTGACATGAGGCCCTCTGCATAAATCTATCAGGGGACCACACCTAAGAAAAGGGAAGATTTATTTGGTATATTTAATCCTAGAACCATAAATCCAGTAATATTATGATCCATGAATAATTACCTGTATACTGTAGTAGTTGGGGTATTGACCTTCTCATTCAGGATGCGACACTTGAATTTATTATACTGAGGAGAAAAGCGGGACACATACCTGTTAATTCCTTGTTAAGAACGAAAAGTGGCCAACAATTTAAATTATTTGCAAACCTGATGCTATGTTGCACCAAAACAGGCCTGTAAAAGAGACAGACAGGAGGACAAACCAGTAGTGGAGCAAGCTGCCCAGAAAGCAGGCTGTGCAGTCCTTGGAGGTTTTGAAGGCCCAACCTGACAAGCCCCAAGAAACCTGGTCTGACTTCAGCGTTGATCCCATGTCCTGTGCATGAGACTGGACTGGAGACCTACAGAGGCACCTTCCAGCCTGAATGATACTATGATTCTCCTGATGTCCTAAGAGTGAAAACTCATTAATATCCACCTCAGGAATGCCAAAAAATTATTTGCAGCTAGATACTAGAGAGAAAGGGTCAGCTTTGAGTGTTGCTTGGACTTTTTTAGAAGTCCTCATTCTAAAAAAATGTTTTATGAAGCTTTGTGAATGCAGCAGCAACATATGCAGTTACAGTATCATCACAGACAAGATAATACAACGTAACTGCACACATAATATATTGCAAATTTACATTTCTGGGAAGTAAATAAAGAATGTGGCTTCAGAGAATTTAGCTAGTTCACTCTGGGGAAGAATGAGAATTCTCACAGTTCTGGAAAATCAGAATGCATATTTCCAAGAACCTAAGAATTACTTTTTTTTTTTTTGTTAAATATCACAAATGAGCTTCTAAGAACATATCACCTTAAAAAGTTAATTTGATATACTTTCTTCTACCACTAATAAAACATGCACTAAGTTACAAATACTTAGAAGACTAATTGCACAAAGCTAGAAGCAACCTTCTAAAACAGCCTACCTTAAACATTTCAAGCAATGTTTCCTTCTTAACTTCCAGTCTTTCAAAGGCTTGTTTCTCCTTCATTATCTTTTTGCATAATGTTTCCAAAGCAGAGAAGTCATTACTTGATACACCCCTAAAATAAACACACACAAAGAAGTGAGTAATTTTTGCTTCCATTTGCAATTTGTGATCCAGGTGCAATGCAACAATTTGCAGTTGGGATGCCCTGCAAAAACAAAGTCACTTGCAGCAGTACATCTGACTTTGTTCTAGTAACGAGCACACGGCAGAAATTTTGCTGTGACTGCCACCCCCAGCACCCAAAAAAAAGAAAAATACAAAACCTACCCTTCCTCAAGAAACATGTCATAATAAAATCCATTTTCTATTGGTGGGCCATAGCACAAACAGCCACCATAGATTCGTTCCATAGCTTCACCCATTATGTGAGCACTTGAGTGCCAATAGACCTGACAGAAGTAAAAAAGGAAGGGATCAGTCTGAATACACACCATGCATTTCCAATTGTTTTATTTAAAACCTTTTCTGAAATGCTTGCTTTTAAAGGCACTTGATGCAGATCCCACATAAGAGCAGTGTGCAGAACAGAAGTGACCTGTCCAGCAGCACTCTCATCCTCAGAACCAATGTTTCCAAAAAGCAGCACTTCCACTGGAAAACTGTTTACATTCTGGTAGCAAACAATTCATACTTTCAACTATTGCTGATTTATGCAATTATTGTCAGGAGACTAATTCAGAAACCTTTCTTTCTATGAACTTTAATCAATCAACCAGATCTGCATAAAGACCAAAAGATGTGATTTCAACATAAGGCTGTGGTTCTAATCCAGAGATGTTATGCATGGGACACTCCACCCTATAGAACACCTGAGGTTTTGACAAAAAACAAATCTATTAAGACTTAGTCTGTCTTGGTTAGAACAGATTGAAATCATAAATTGGGAACTGTCATTTAGCCAATATGAAAACCCTAGGTTTGAATGCAAGACTTCTGTGATGAGTTTGACTGATAGCTTCTTGTACCAACTGATTTTTTTCTAAAGACAGTATTCACAAATTACTGGCTGTCCACATTTATCTGATTGAATAGCCAAAATAAAAAAGTAGATACTTTAGCATACACAAATTGCATACACAAAGAAAAAGAGCAGCCTACTCAATACTTTTATGATTCTACATAGAAAGTACTTTTGTACTCAGTTTTGTTCCCAAAACCAGTATTGAAGATATCAGTTCAAAAGACCTACTTTACATTAACATGAAAATACAAAGTTTTAACAAGAGCTACAGCAACTGCAAGCAGACCTGGCTACAAGTACACAGCAGAATGTACATTATCTGTGGTACCACAACCCCTCTGGTAAGGAACTTTGAGGAAATGCAGATGTACCTAAACCACAAACCTGTTCTCTTCATCTTCTTAACACAGTAAATACTCAAATAACTGGAAGAGGCTGAGTTAAACTTAAACCTGAAAGGAAAAATGTTTTGGTAAAAGATACTCACTGCTTGAGCCTCTTCATCTTCAAACTTAAGCAGCTCCAAGGAACAATCCTCCTCCAAAGGACGGTCTAGATCCCAAACCACCTTGTTCACTTTAGCAATAACCGTGTTGTCAGCTAATCCCTGACTACAGAACAAATACAAAAATACAATTATAAGTAAGTATATTGTATTTTGAAATCAGCAAGCAGAAGTTCCCAAAATTTACCCTCCAGTTTGAGTAAGAATTCAGGAGTGCTCAGAATGGATATAAGCTCATAAATAAGCTCCAAATAAATGAGCAGTTTAGCCAGTCCTGAACATTCATGAAGAATCCTACTTATATTTTAGGGATATGGAAAGAAACTGCGCTATATACTTAACGTTCACACATATTTGACTTAGAGACAGAAACCTCAAAGTACAAACCTGACTTCACAATCCTACTGCAGCGTAAGACAGAACTTCTCTCTTAAAAGTTATCAAATACCGTTTTTGATGCAGTAGCTTTACTGCTTGTGTCCACTAGGCAAAATACCCTTTTCTTGATCCCAAATCACAAAAGCAAAGAAGGTTCCAATTACATGGTACCTCATCATGGAGACAAAAAAAAAAAAGGCATTTCACCTTTAGGAATCACCCAGTCTTTGCAATTTGAATTGTGTATCACTCAAAAATACTCCACAGCAGGTATAAATAACCTGGAGATGTGCAATGCTCTTTTTAATAGGTATCTCCCATGCAAATAAAAGTGAAGAATACTCATACTGTTAACTTTCTCTGTAATCAATTGAAACATCACCCAGCAGCCATCTTCCTCAGGCCAATGCAACCTGGTTTGCAGTGCTAATATTCCATCTGATAATTTATCAGCAAATCAGTTCTTAATGCAGCAGCAGTACTTGCATGGAAAAATATGCTATTAGGATGTGTCTAAAAGATCTCAGTTCTATTCTTATTTAATTTTAGAAACTGTATCTTTATAAGTCTAAAGAAAATTGCACTCCAAAACTAAAACCCTACTTGTTACCTTCAGTTTACTGTATACAAGATGCTTTGAGAAGACTTGAGATAAATGACAAAAAAACTGTACATTACCCATCCCCTTAAGCCCACTGTCTGAAAATGATTGTGTAGTATCACAGAATAGAAACACACCTAATTCCACATGCGATTTGATAAGGAGTAGTCTTCCAGGATTCAGCATCAACCTGCTTGCCATCAGGTAGTGTAACTTTGATGGGTTTACTGTCATTTGCAGCTCTTTCTGCAAGGAGTGCATCATGTTCAGCCTTAAGTTTATTGTACATCTCTAAACGCTCATTGATAAATGCAGGCCAGGGATTCAGCTGTATGTGATAAAGACAAAGGAAAATGATTAATACATTATTAATCTGATAGCACATCTTGTCAAGAATGCCAACACAACAGACACACTTTTCATAAGCAGCTATGTGACGCTATCTGTAGGGGCTATAACTAAAAAATAATCACCATTATTTCAGGTTACACAGTATTAATTATGTCATAATATCATAAGGCTTCAGCTTAATGAAATCTGTGCCACTGTACACCTCTTCAATAAACCACATATGTTACCAAACAATTACATCATTAAACACCTGTTTAATAAACTACATGAGGACAAAAATTAACTAGAAAAGACTGCAGAAGTTCAACAGAAACACTGGTTTTTCTTATTTGGTCGAAAACCTGAGGGAACACTCTAGTCTGAGCCACCCAGACAGGAAATGACTCTAGTTTAAACACGTGTAATGACGTCAGGACTATCCGCCTGGGTACAGCCAGGGCTGCACAGCCATGAACTTGGCTCAGGATTGCTGCTGACTAGCAGCTGGCCCTCCGTGGAGTCAGAGGGCCACGAGGGGCCACGAAGGGCCACCACGAAGATGAAATAGACAAGAGCACCTCACGCAGGCTTTCTTCACCTCTGAGATCTGCCGCCTGCCTCCGGCTGCAAAGGGGCATGGGGAAAAGCATCACCTAGCCCAGCTACGGGAATCTGAGCTGCTCTCCTATTACACCAATGCAACTTAGTGTAAAACAGAACAGTGGCAATTCATGGCAAACTGTGGGAGATGTAGCTGTAATGCCTGTTCGGAAGGACAAACTGTAGCAAAGCCAGCAGCGCACAGGGCAGCAACGAGAACTCCGCATCCTCCCACCCCCGCGGCGGAGGGGCTGCTCACCTCCGACCGCCCTCCATCGCCAGCCCCTTCCTTCATCTTCTTCTTCCCGCAGTCTGCTTTCTTCTCTTGCCCAGCGTCCACCTGCGGAGGGCGAGCACTGTTTAGTCACGCCCCGGCAGTCGCTCACACCTAAGGCGCTTTAACTGCCCCCTGCCCCATACACCGCGGAAAAGACCCGGCATCCTTGTCCCGCAAAGCCCCAGCCCAGCTCCCTGCTCCTTTTCCTTGGGGCACATCCCACCGCCCTCCGGAGCTGGGGAAATCCTCGGGAAGAGGCCCAGCTCCTTCTGCCGCCCGCCCCCGGCCTTCTGACAGCGCTGCCCCCGCTGCCGAGCCGCGCCGCGGGGCCCACCTGACTGT